>OZ008354.1:3323228-3567264 GCA_963931975.1 Cataclysta lemnata
AAGTGTCTCAGCTAAATACTTTTGAACGCGCAGAAGCGGGTATCCCTACGTTGCTATGGTTGCAGATACACGTCGCGCCTCATACAGAACCATACAGCGACCTAACTCTGCAAGCCGATTGCAATCGTCTTAGTCTAACAGTCACTCTCACTCATTAGGTATGATAGCAACGTTTGAGAGAGATGGCAACACAAAACCGATTCCAATTTATTTAAAGAGTAGCTCCTCAGAACCTTATTGGTCCCGGCTGGATATGGAGTGATAAATACTTGCCAATCAACACTGAGCCAGTGAGGCTCATTTTCAGTGTGGCTCATTTCCTACATTGTTCTATTGGCTCAGAGGTCCCAGATTCGAAACCTGGTAGGAGCATAATTATGTTTGTAACAAGTTGTCCATTTGGTTAATTGTAGTATATTACAAATATTTACGAGTATCTAAAATTATCATGTAGTATTATAATTTGTTCGTCATTAGTACCCTTAAAATAAGAGCTTAAGCTACTTTCTTTGGGCTAGTGCTAAATAGGTGTGAAGAGGGGAGTTCATGCTGAGCTCACGTCTGATAAAGGAGAGTGGAATATGGTCTGCCGACCGAGCAGGAAGAAGAAAGATTTATTGATTATTAAAAAGAACCTCGAAGATATCTGGAGGACATCGGCCTCGCGACCTGCTGACACAGCCAAGTCACTTCCCTCCAAACCTTCCACTGCACTTAGCATATTGGCATTTGGCGTCCTGGGGGCCTACCGCCTAACTCGATCGCTGATGATAGCTATATTGCAATGCACTGATTACGGCTATAGAAGCCATCCTGAATTTTTAGGCGGCACGGATTTTGTGCAAAATTCATACAAAATCATTCGGTGATCATTCGTTCAAAGCTATTGCTAATAGTTTAAGGTACATTTGGTGCGAAATGACAACATGACGTCATAAACTATAGCTTTTGCTTTAGCAATCGAGTTAGGCGGTAGGCCCCCAGTTGGACAATGGCCGTAATCAGATATGTAAAGTCGACACGGCCGCCATTTCGCGTCGCAGCTCGCAATCGCCATTACGATCGGCCACGGACTACAATGAGATCTTGTCACACACGTGTGTTGGGGGCTATTCTGAATCCAATTTGGATATACACACATACATAAATACATTACGCCTATTTATCCCCGAAGGGCTAGGCAGATAGCCACGTTTCGCTAATTCTGCTAGGCCTATTGTCATATATCGGGCAGGCAATTTATAATATTGTATTGCTAGGTGGTAAGAGAGGAATGCTGGTGCCAATGATCAGCAATAAAAATTGCCATGAAAATGTCGGCGATGTGATTCGCCACCCATTAAGCCAGAAGAAGTTAATTAAATCTGACAGAGACTGAGTTGCTGTAATCGTGTTCGTTTACGACCAGTCTTTAGAAATAACTTGAATCCAGCGATATGTGTTAGTTCGATAAAAATACCGAAATTTCCGCCAACCAAAAAGCAACTTTACAAAATGCATTTTTTGAGCTGTCACCAATCTAGGTAGGTGATATGTTGTTTCTAGTGACCGTGCCTCCAGTAACATAAACATACAGACAAACAGCCCTGCACTAATAACCAACAACCAGGCTAGAAGCAAAGCCTATTCAAATCTTTTGGGCTGAACACTACTAATTCACCACAGCTTCAATTAGCAACACAATGGCGTATAAAGTGAAAACAATCGTGCGATACAACAATAGCCTCCCGACACTCACATTGTGTACTAGCACATGAGCAGATAAACCGAACAGAGTAAAAGCTTCCTAAGAACGCCGTCGCAATAACCCTGCCTGGCTAGCATGACCACCCGAACGCGGTATGATATAGCCATTTATCGCGTTGAACTTACAAAAATTATTGGATTTTCGACAGTTCAAAGCGATAAATGGCTATATCTTTATGATATAGTTTTAGAGGCATGATTAATTATTCAATTCAGGCTTATCCAAGGGTTAAAATCCAATGATTTTTGACTGTTCAACGCGATGAATGGCTATATCATATCGTGTTGCGGTGGTCATGCTAGCTGGACATTATGCAACTGGCTGTGCGTCATAAACCGGTTTTTTCCAGTCTGACCGCGTGGGCGACAGCGGCCAGGGGTAACGCACACATGCCCCGCGGGCTTGTTGTAGTGCAACCGATTCGCGCGGTTGTATGAAGCTTGTACTCTGTTCCGTTTATTTACTCACGTGGTAGCGGGCTTCGAATGTATTGCTATCGCTAATTGCCATCTTGTCATTTTACGGGCAGCTACGCGTTTACATTACTGCAGTTTTGTGGGCTATCGATTTGGGCTAATCTAACCTATGCGAATTAACCCTGCCCATGCATAATACGTGAGTTTTCCAGGCGGAAATTTTGTACAAAAGGCCATATCTTAGAGATTTTCAATACGTATAACTAATGTGCCGAGTGGTGACGGCAGAGCAGATTACAATTGTCACCATATTCATCTCTCCCGCGTGTGTTTATTAATTAACTATCTCGTTCTTTTTATTTACTTGTGGATTCCCGCGGCTTCGCTCGCTTTAATGTCGGTTATTATAAAATAAGGAACTAATCTCAGGAACTACTCACTCAAATTGAAAATTTTTAAAAAGATTGATTCAATTTTAATGAGTAGTTTCTGAGATTAGCGCGTTTAACCAACCAAACAAACAAACAAACTCTTCAGGTTTATAATATTAGTATAGATACATATATAAATGACGCCTTTATTCCCGAAGGGGTAGGCAGATGTGAATTAACAGCTACGTTTGGTTAACTAAATTAGAACCCATGTAATCGTGGACGAGCCCATTTATATAATATAATATCTATCAGGGATGTAGGGAATATAGGCGTGATTTATGTATGTATGTATGTATATCTATCAGGCACGTAACTCGCAGTTACGCCCGTTACTCATCGATGTCTTTACACAGACAGATGAGGGGATGGCGACAGTTGTAATCTGTTCTACCCTCACCACATCTATACAATAATAGTTGCGTTTATTTCGTATTATAATAATACGGATACATTTAAGAGAACATTTTATTACAAATTATATTAAATCCGATAAGACAAACTCACCTGTTTGATTTTAATAACTATATTATAAATTTACCCGAGGCACTTATTAATATAGAAATGTATGGGCGTATGTTTGAGTAATTTAAGGGCGTTAGTTTCGTATCGCAATAAAATTCTATTCTATAAAATAGCCGCTCCTGTAGAAACATAGTAATAACATAAAATCATTTCTGACTTGCGGACGAGCTTAAGACATTATTTCGAGCGCAAATCTTCGTAATAGCGTCTGAAAATACTACTTTGCAAATTATAACATTGAAGGTATAAGAAAACGTTACTATCATAGTTATGCTGACTGCTTATCATAAAATTCATATAAACGGGACTAGATAAAACAGAACACACCCTTGTGCCACAGTCCATGTTTAGCGGCAGCATCTCAGCGCATTAGAAAATAAAGTCAGCTATAAAATAAAGTAAACATCTGATTTATTCATATTATTATAAGGTATCGTTACTTAAACACTCCTGAATCTTCAAAGAAATACTTTAAATATTGGAAACGTGGAGGTTCCTATTATTTAATTCGTTCATAAGCTCTCAGGAGGCAATGTTCTGAGAAGAACGAGCAAGAAACTAATCAAGTTTTGTTCCCCCTTAAATGAAATGGTCATAAACATTGAAACATAATATTTTTTATTGAAATTTTTCATTCAGTATAAAAGCGGTATAAGAGGCCCTTTTATGCCCATTACTCATCGCAATTTTACTCTTAGTCGCCTTGCACGACACCCACGGGAGAGGTAGTGACAATTGTATTCTGATATAGAAACAAATTATACATTAAATCAAACGGAACTTTGTAACAGGACTACGGCTCTCCATAAACCTCTTTGGGTATTCTGTTGTTGATGGTCACTTTTCCGCCCGCTACGCGTACGGAAAATCCCACTTCATGGTCAGGGGGTGACATAAAACTAAGATTTTATTTCGGTTTATTTATAAATAAAAAGAAAGCCTCAGGTCCCATATTTATCGCCCTCATCTTCGGCTCGGGCGTCAAATCCTTGCGATCTGAGACTTCTCTGTTTTATCGCCCTTGGTATATACTCTACTATTTTATTTATTAGAGTACAGTCAACAGCACATCAGGTTACTACAAAATGTCAAATTTTTCCAATAAATTTTAAAATTTAAAATAAGGATGTTAAGGTTTAAATTTTATGGGAGAAATTTGAGAGATTGTAGTAACCTGATGTGCTGTTGACTGTACACCAAACATTAAATTGACAGCTTGAGCTCACAATTATTAAATTGGCATTTGAAATAAAAAAACTTTTACGGATAAGACTCGCGTTTATTTAGGTGTTGCGTTCGTGGTCCATGTGGCCACGGCCCCTGTAAAGTGATCGAAACTTCGGGTTAAATGATAAAAATTATGCCAAACATCTAATTATACGCGAGACTATCCGTAAAAGTTGTTTTATTTCAAATGTGTAGTGCTCGTGCAAGTATAAGAGAACATTAAATGGACATTATAAAATAAATAAAGTGAAAGCTTACAACAATAGCCTTCCGACACATTGTGTTCTAGCACATGAGCAGATAAACCGAACAGAGTAAAAGCTTCCTAAGAACGCCGTCGCAATAACCCTGCCTGGCTAGCATGACCACCCGAACGCGGTATGATATAGCCATTTATCGCGTTGAACTTACAAAAATTATTGGATTTTCGACAGTTCAAAGCGATAAATGGCTATATCTTTATGATATAGCTTTAGAGGCATGATTAATTATTCAATTCAGGCGTATCCAAGGGTTAAAATCCAATGATTTTTGATTGTTCAACGCGATGAATGGCTATATCATATCGTGTTTCGGTGGTCATGCTAGCTGGACATTATGCAACTGGCTGTGCGTCATAAACCGGCTTTTTCCAGTCTGACCACGTGGGCGACAGCGGCCAGTGGTAACGCACACATGCCCCGCGGGCTTGTAGTAGTGCAACCGATTCGCGCGGTTGTATGAAGCTTGTACTCTGTTCCGTTTATTTACTCACGTGGTGGCGGGCTTCGAATGTATTGCTATCGCTAATTGCCATCTTGTCATTTTACGGGCAGCTACGCGTTTACATTACTGCAGTTTTGTGGGCTATCGATTTGGGCTAATCTAACCTATGCGAATTAACCCTGCCCGTGCATAATACGTGAGTTTTCCAGGCGGAAATTTCGTACAAAAGGCCATATCTTAGAGATTTTCAATACGTATAACTAATGTGCCGAGTGGTGACGGCAGAGCAGATTACAATTGTCACCATATTCATCTCTCCCGCGTGTGTTTATTAATTAACTATCTCGTTCTTTTTATTTACTTGTGGATTCCCGCGGCTTCGCTCGCTTTAATGTCGGTTATTATAAAATAAGGAACTAATCTCAGGAACTACTCACTCAAATTGAAAATTTTTAAAAAGATTGATTCAATTTTAATGAGTAGTTTCTAAGATTAGCGCGTTTAACCAACCAAACAAACAAACAAACTCTTCAGGTTTATAATATTAGTATAGATACATATATAAATGACGCCTTTATTCCCGAAGGGGTAGGCAGATGTGAATTAACAGCTACGTTTGGTTAACTAAATTAGAACCCATGTAATCGTGGACGAGCCCATTTATATAATATAATATCTATCAGGGATGTAGGGAATATAGGCGTGATTTATGTATGTATGTATGTATATCTATCAGGCACGTAACTCGCAGTTACGCCCGTTACTCATCGATGTCTTTACACAGACAGATGAGGGGATGGCGACAGTTGTAATCTGTTCTACCCTCACCACATCTATACAATAATAGTTGCGTTTATTTCGTATTATAATAATACGGATACATTTAAGAGAACATTTTATTACAAATTATATTAAATCCGATAAGACAAACTCACCTGTTTGATTTTAATAACTATATTATAAATTTACCCGAGGCACTTATTAATATAGAAATGTATGGGCGTATGTTTGAGTAATTTAAGGGCGTTAGTTTCGTATCGCAATAAAATTCTATTCTATAAAATATCCGCTCCTGTAGAAACATAGTAATAACATAAAATCATTTCTGACTTGCGAACGAGCTTAAGACATTATTTCGAGCGCAAATCTTCGTAATAGCGTCTGAAAATACTACTTTGCAAATTATAACATTGAAGGTTTAAGAAAACGTTACTATCATAGTTATGCTGACTGCTTATCATAAAATTCATATAAACGGGACTAGATAAAACAGAACACACCCTTGTGCCACAGTCCATGTTTAGCGGCAGCATCTCAGCGCATTAGAAAATAAAGTCAGTCTTCATATTATTATAAGGTATCGTTACTTAAACACTCCTGAATCTTCAAAGAAATACTTTAAATATTGGAAACGTGGAGGTTCCTATTATTTAATTCGTTCATAAGCTCTCAGGAGGCAATGTTCTGAGAAGAACGAGCAAGAAACTAATCAATTTTGTTCCCCCTTAAATGAAATGGTCATAAACATTGAAACATAATATTTTTTATTGAATTTTTTCATTCAGTATAAAAGCGGTATAAGAGGCCCTTTTATGCCCATTACTCATCGCAATTTTACTCTTAGTCGCCTTGCACGACACCCACGGGAGAGGTAGTGACAATTGTATTCTGATATAGAAACAAATTAAACATTAAATCAAACGGAACTTTGTACCAGGACTACGGTTCTCCATAAACCTCTTTGGGTATTCTGTTGTTGATGGTCACTATTCCGCCCGCTACGCGTACGGAAAATCCCACTTCATGGTCAGGGGGTGACATAAAACTAAGATTTTATTTCGGTTTATTTTTAAATAAAAAGAAAGCCTCAGGTCCCATATTTATCGCCCTCATCTTCGGCTCGGGCGTCAAATCCTTGCGATCTGAGACATTCTCTGTTTTATCGCCCTTGGTATATAATCTACTATTTTATTTATTAAAGTACAGTCAACAGCACATCAGGTTACTACAAAATGTCAAATTTTTCCAATAAATTTTAAAATTTTAAATAAGGATGTTAAGGTTTAAATTTTATGGGAGAAATTTGACAGATTGTAGTAACCTGATCTGCTGTTGACTGTACACCAAACATTAAATTGACAGCTTGAGCTCACAATTATTAAATTGGCATTTGAAATGAAACAATTCTTTTTCTAGCCCCAAAATCTATGTACTAATTTTTCTAACATTTATATAATGTTAAAATTAAAATCGAATAGGACAACTTTTACGGATAAGACTCGCGTTTATTTAGGTGTTGCGTCCGTGGTCCATTTGGCCACGGCCCCTGTAAAGTGATCGAAACTTCGGGTTAAATGGTATAATGAGATCATTCGGGTATAATGAGACTATCCGTAAAAGTTGTTTTATTTCAAATGTGTAGTGCTCGTGCCAGTATAAGAGAACATTAAATGGACATTATAAAATAAATAAAGTGAAAGCTTAAATTCTGATGAGTGAGTCAATTACAGGCATACTTTATAAACAGAACTTTTAATAGTTGGAATTAATTCAATATAAAAAAAATCATTTGGTCATTTTCAATTTATATGGTCATTTTCAATGTTTCCGCGATATGTGGTAAGCTCTATCTGAGCCTCTATCGAGCTGAGTTTAGGTTTTTTCAAGCAGACCTCCTGCTAATAAATTTATTTCCTACACTGCAACTGTTTATGGTTATTTTCTGAACAGCAGGCTTGCATTTTACACCTATTTACGCAACGAATGCCAAGTTTGCTGCCAGAAAACCTCGAAGCTGCCCAAATGTAAGCTTTATTGCTAAGCAAATAAGGATGCAAGCCACCTTTCAGTTGCACAGTTAAGTTGGTCAGCTTATAGTATTGAGTGAACGTAAACTTATGTGGAGCACGCTTGAAAAGTTTTATAGGACTTAAAGTTCTCACTTAAGAAAGTGCAACGCAAAAGGGAATTTTTGATAAGGAAATTTCTTCTGTACAGACGTGGGAGTTTTGAGAATAAAATTGGGCGGGACTTTACAAATTTGACTTTAAAAAAGAAGAATCAAAGAGTAATATATTTTTTAACTGACATTGTTCGAGACAGTGGTTTTCTTAGCCTGTAACATGCTGAGTAGCAGCAGTAGTGACAGTGGTGACCAAAATGGTTATATTAGATTTTTAATTTCAACATTAATAAATGTTAGAATAATTAGTATAAAGATTTTGGTGGCTAGAAAAAGTTTGAACAAGTTGGAACAAGAAAATTAGAAAAAGTTAAACGGCTCGGCCAACCAAGACACTAGACGCAAGGTTTAGGATTGCCCGGCTTGCCCGGACTGCCCGGATTGCAGTGGACGCGGGTTTGATTCCCGCTTCAAGACCCTAATTTTTAAACTTTTTCCAACCACCAAAATCTTTGTACAAAATGGTCATATACCGATTTGAAAGAGAAAGATTTCAGTTACCTAAAGATATGATTTTTTAATGCCAGACAGGTAAGCTCTTGCCCTTCATCTCACCTGATTCAAGGCCGATTCGATAAAAGGCCCAACATGGGATCGAGCTTAACCTGGAACCCTCAACCACAGATGGACTGGCTATCTTATCACAAATTGTCGGAACACAATAATGCTGTTAACATTATTATACATACATACATACATAAATCACGCCTATATCCCCTAAGGGGTAGGCAGTGGTGAACTAGCACCCACGTTTCGCCAATGATGTTACGTCCCATGTAATAAGGGGCGAGCCTATTGCCATTTATCGGGCACAAAAGTCGCAGTGCATTACTATTGGTAGGTGGTATAAGAGGAACGCTGCTGCCCATTCCTCATCATTGATTTATCCTTAGTCGCCTTGTACGACACCCACGGGAGAGATTTGGGGTGGTGACAATTGTATTCTACTCTGCCGTCACCACGCGGCAATCTGCCGTCACCACGCGGCAACATTATTATTATATCGACAGATTTTGATAAGACGGTGGTAGCTAGCCAGGCGGACTTGAAAGAATCCCTACCAACAACCAAATCGAGTACAAATTTGTACCCTCCTGTGGATCGGACCCGGGACCTCTGGATCTTAATTCCGGAGGCCGAACCACTAGACCACGAAGGAGATTTTGTCATGTCATGCCATGTTCAAAATAGGACGCGTGACTCAAGGTGCGTTCCAGTGTTGCCTGATCGGATGGCACCAGTATCAGCGGACGGTTCCCACAGCGTGCTATACGTGCGACGTACGGGACGCGTGCGCGATGACCACGTAGACATCCGACTCTAGCAGACGTGGCACGGGTGGAAAATTAACTATCGATAACAACAATTATTAAGTATCTTGAAGAACATCACTATTTTTGAAATACCTAAAAAAATACCACTAGCGAAAGGTTCTATGCCTTTGCACAAAACTCAACGATTTGTATAATAAAATATAATAATAATATTTTAATTTATGAAATAAATTATAAGCAATTTATTTTGTTAAAAAATGGAAAGATTTTCGCAAAAAAAGTTGCGCTGATGTGGGAATCAAACCCGTGTCCTCCGCATTCAGGACGGCTAGCTGCCTATACCGCTCGGCTAACCAGCTGGGGCGTTAGTTAACAATAATTCTCTAAAATAGTTGTAAACCAATGGGCCACCCCGCAATGTAAAAAAAATTCTAACATATAGAAACATATAAAAGCAAAGGTATTTCCATAAATGCATTCCGTTATCCTTGAGTTTGCATTTTAATTATCATTTGGATTTTAATTTGCACATTACACAAGTTACAAAAATATTAAAACCAGGTCGGTATATTTTTTCTTTTGATTTATCAATGCTATGGCTTTGACTGACAAACTTGACTCAATTATTTTCCGATTCTACCTAATTCTTAGCCCGCAATCGATCTACAATAGATCCCAGCCCCGGCGGCGCACGACTGCGCGCACGATTCAGATTAATCTATCGAAAATCGTTTTACAACATATTATTTATAGAGAGCATGCGCCGGCAATGACCATCAGTCCGTGTGCGTCTAGGGATGCGCTCGCGCATCGCGAGTTGTCGATGCGGAATCATTGATCCGACATCGATCTTATCGATCTATGATTTATAGTTTGGTGAAACGGTTGGCATTGGCGACCGCATGTGTATATTTATTTATCTTGATGAGCTAGTATTATTTGTAAATACACAAGTCAATGGTTTAAAAACTTTTTTAAGAAAAGTTAATGCAAAGAGAGTTATTTAGTCAAATATTTTGATAATTTATGCAGTGGGTAAGCATAAAATAATTAACTAAATACACTAAAATGATTTATGAAAACTAATGACGCCTGGCCATTATTAACTGAAGAAAAACATACTGCACCGGGGAACAGGGTAGGAAGAAGAAGAAGATTCGAGATTTAACAAACAAACAATTGATTATATTTATTTATAAAACCTGTGTAAATAACAGGAATCAAAACCACAATTACACGTGTAAATGTATTCATAGTCAGTTATTTATGACGACAACTGCCAATCTTAACCGTCTCCATTGAATTAAGACACAGCCAAATCAACAGACGTTACTGTCCCAATCAGTGACAGCTCGCAACAACAAATTTTAATTTCATAACTCGTAAAACTGCTCGGCCGTAAAAATAAAATCCCCGCCATTCTAACCAGAGTCAACAATTAACCTCCCGGAGTAATGAAACTTCTGAACTACTCCGGGCAAGGAATCGTGGAGCCTATTTTAAAGACATTGAATATTTAAGAGAGCTAATTGAAATGAGCGCGACACTTGGAGTGTCGCCAGGATAATTACCTAGCTTCTAAGATGAGATTTAACGTGCCACGGGCAAATGGTTAGGGCATCTGATTATTTTTTTCGATGCCGCGAAAAAGTCCGTCTGGAAGTCTGCTAAGCGCAATCTCAATTAGACGAGGAGTGCAGCTTAATGCTTCGTCTAACTGGTTTTCTTGAATTTATTCCATTTGTTTGGTAAATAAAAATTCGGTATGAGTGTTGCTTTAAAGCTGTAAGCCAGCTAATCGGCCAGGTGACGGCAGAGCAGAATACAACTGTCACCACCTCCCATTGCTCCAGCGGGTGTCGTACAAGGAGACCAAGGGTAAAGACAGCAATGAGTAATGGGCAGCAGCGTTCTTATTATATAATATACCACCTATCATACATACTTTGCCGTGTGGTGACGGCAGAGTAGAATACAATTGTCACTACCCCAAATCTTTCCCGTGGGTGTCGTACAAGGCGACTAAGGATAAATCAGTCATGAGGAATGGGCAGCAGCGTTCCTCTTATACCACCTAGCAATATACCTACTGCGACTTTTGTACCCAATAAATGGCAATAGGCTCGCCACCTATTACATGGGACCTATCATAACTGGCGATACGTGGGTGCTAGTTCACCTCTGCCTACCCCTTCAGGGATATAGGCGTGATTTATGTATGTATGTATGTATCATACATACTGCGATGTTCGTACCCGTTAGATGCAATAGGATCGCTCTCTATTGTATAGGACCTAACATTCACTTCTACCTACCCCTTCTGTTCTTCATTCCCTATTATTCTTGTTGTTTATGAACTGTGGTATAATTTTAAACTTTTTTCGTGTGTGTGAATGGGACATAAACTGCTTAAAATCAAGTAAGTGGACTATTAATTTTTACCATTCACCACCCTTACCACTAAACATGGGACCTAGATAATTCACAAACGGTGAACTAAGTGTTCTTAATTCACCTCGACCTACACCTTCCTGAATAAATAGAAGTAATATATTATTATGTAAAAAATGTATTTAGAATTAGAATGAGAAAGGTTGGATCTCGGTAATCGAATAATTGAAACTTTTTAAGTTTGTTACATTTTTAATATTCAGCGTAATTTGTTATTAGTAAATAGGTGTCTGTATTATTGTGGGTCGTTTACGATTTTGTGACAACGTCATCGAATCGATATTGCACTATCGACACTGCACAACACTAGCCGTCGTGTGATGTCGAAGGTTGTTGCCGATCGGACGATGTGTGCGAACCTATCCCCCTTCCTGCATCGGACAGCTATGTTAATGGATGCTTGTTTGTACAAACGGGATTACGGAATCAAAGAGATTGTTCAGAAAATTGTAGTTCTTGATAAACATTATTTTTTGGTACCGTCAAAAAGATAGTCTTCATATACATACATTTTGCATTGGATTAAATTATATTTTTGTACATACATACATAAATCACGCCTATATCCGCGAAGGGGCAGGCAGAGGTGAATTAACACCCACTTTTCGCCAATTATGTTCGGTTCCATGTAACAGGTGGCGAGCCTATTGCCATATATCGGGCACATAAATCGCAGTACAAATTTATATTGCTACGTGGTTGGTATGAGAGAAATGCTGCTGCCCATTACTCATTGCTGTCTTTACCCTTAGTCGCCTTGTACGACACCCACGGGAGAGATGGGGGTGGTGGACAATTGTTATATTTTTGTGAGTATGTAAAATAGAGGACGAGCTCGATGCTCGGCCTGCGATATCGTAAACTAACCAATTGTCGCTTAGGCCCGTCATGAAATGGGTGACCACAAAATATTATCTTGTGTTCCTCCGTGCCGCGGAAAGTATATCTACTAATACTGCATACCTACCAATCTGTACTAGGCCCGCGTGGTGGGTTATTGGTGGCCAATTCTCCCTATATTCTCCCATACATAGGGAAGGCCTGTGCCACAGCAGTGGCGACATTAAAGCGCTAGAAACAATGATGATGTAAGAGAATGTTTAACAGTGGTTGACAGAGAAGATAAAACTTCAATGTCTGTTGCTGTTTGGACTGCAGTGAGAAAGAAAGAGGTGTATAAAGAATAACGTTTGGTCTGCTATTTAGCAGCATTACACAGCTCCATAAAATGTAATATTCTGTAGAAAAAACTTGTTGGAGAGTACGGTGTTGACAGCACTATAAACCAGCAATATTTAAAGATTTTACTGCGGCTATGGCTCAGCAGTGTAGCTCGCAGAGGAATATTATGGTCAATGGCAATGTGACGTAAAATTAATTGTCGGAGCAAAGTTATCGAGCAAAATATTTGACGATCAGACACACGTTCAATAGACTAAAAGTAATTCTGACAACTAACTCTAACGACTAAAAACGATTAATAGTCATACTGAAATCGCTTTAACTGAATAGGAAATCGGAAATCGTTCGACCATGGAAAAGCCTCTAGCTAAAACCGAACTAACACATTCGAACATTGCCTTCAATACACCCTTTACATAAATAGTCGTTCCTTAAATGCCATCCGACAAACGTTCGCTTAATGCCCACATCTGAAACATGCACGGGATACCACGACAACTCACTCGGCTCACGGCTCGGGATAAACAAATCGAGTGCAAGACCATAATTGTTAATTTCAACTCGAATGCCCACGATAGCTTTCGCGCTGTGCTAACTAACGATCCCATTGCTGAATGCCTATCGAGTTTCCGCCCGTAGAATGGGCCCGGTTGCACAGCCTCGGATTGGACGCTAACTCACGATTAACTGTGCCCAGGGAACACCTGTGGCCGTATCATGAGTATTAGTGCGATCCAAACGCGGGTGACAAAACGGGACGCCGCTCTAGTCGGCTTATAGCGTTGTCTCACCTTAACAATGGGAATGCGAATCGCGTTGAGAGTTGGTGGTAAGGCCCCTGTGTGTTGTAAATGGAACAGGCGTGGAACGAAGGGTCTTCATTGTCTTCAATATACTGATGTCTGAAGCTTTTACAAATATCTCAACACTTTAAGGAGTAGTATTAAATTATTCGATTTTTAATTTTAACATTAAATAAATGTTAGAATAATTAGTACAAAGATTTTGGTGGTTAGAAAAAGAATTTCCACCCAAGACACTCTTAGTGTCTTGGGTGGCTGAGAGGTCAGGCACCTGCCCGGATAGCAGCGGACGCGGGTTCGAATCCCGCCTCAAGATCATAATTTTTCGCAATTCTTTTTCTAACCACCAAAATCTTTGTAGTATTAAATTGTTTTATAAAAAAACAGCTATTGAAATTGTTGCTTAATGTCACTGAAATTTAAGTAAAGAAGTAGTGTAGGAAAATTGTATATTCCACCCATTTCATAATTTATAAATTAACAGTACATTCACATATTCCATTTGTACTGCCTTTTATGTCAACTCTAATTCATGACATACCTATTTAATATTTTTTCCTACCGAGCGCAGGCAGCCAATAATTGTCATTGTTAAATGCAACTGTAAGGATTCCATTAAAAGGTATAAATACTGTCCCCAATAATTACAATACATAAACAGACCGTTTAGTTTTGCACTATTAGATAATAGCATGTTTCCATCTGTGCACGTTAAGCGAATTGAAGTATAATTTTAATGAGTTATTTTTCACCATATTTATTAACTGTTGATTTAAATGGACGTGGTGTAGCCGGCCCTCAAGGCATGCAAGTACATAATACATGCGCGCACGCACGGCGACGCGCTGAGATCGATGGATCGTATCGATCTGCACAAAGGCTCGAGTCGTGATCTCGATTACGTTAGCTAGCATTTGAAAGTTTCGCCGTTTATCTAAAAGTCGGTTTTTTCTTGTTGTAGGTACCTACGGCTGAGCAGTTGGTTATGTTTGTTTTCTCCATGCAGATCAGCCTAGAGCCTTTTGGAACTTTGTATCGCTTGTCGACGGTTTTAGGCCACTTTCTGTTCAACTTTTAAGACACATTTTATGTGTTCTCTATTAATGACGTGCCATGGTTGTGTTTTAACTTTTATATGTATTTTCTTTAATTCTCTTGCAGCGGTCGACATAGTTTCCAAGTTATTGTCTTTACCATTTAATAATAGGCTGTTTTTTTTTTAAATAATTAAACTTAAATTAACCTATCAATTGATTATGTGCATTCGGCTTCAGATATTTTAGGAATGTAGTGTTTAAGTTTGAAAGACATTCGAGGCAGAGATATCAGTCATTTTGATATTACGTCGAATTATATAGTAAATCAATATTTTTCCCAAAATAAACATTTGTTCCTTATCTTGGTAACGAATTAAGAATCCTCAATTCTTCATACCCTTTATCAGATATAAGGTATGATAAGATGACTTAAAATACATCAAGGAAAACTGACGAGATTATTTAGGTTTTTTGTAGATAATGGCAATTCCCTAAAACTCCTTACTCGAAAGTAAGTAAGTAACAAGGTTTTCCACCAAGATCCTTTGAATGGTGTGTGGGAGTAGTACCCCGGAGTCCAGACGCTAATCGTGTAATTGACTTCCCACGAGCTCAAACACTTTTTGCTTCGGCTGCGAGCATTGGACACCCGGATCATATACAGGGTGTTCCTTTTGAAACTTTATGCGAAGTACACTGGGCTGCAAACGAAAAAAAAATGTTTTATACAAGGTGCTTGGTACATGGTACTGTAAAGCAATCAAGAGTACCCACTAACAAATAGTGCGTATTACGCAATATTTTTGATTGTGAGTATAACCACGGCACTGTTATAGAATAATAGTTATCTCATGTCATCAGGAGAAGAGAAATACAAATGACTAAAAGAATTATAAACATGAATGTTAAAATTCATCAACCGGGTGAGAGAACCGGAGAATGGAAGAAAAATACATTATACATTCGAAATGAAATGTATGTGTATCAATAATACATCCCTTTTCGGGGATAAATATGCGGGAATAATGAACTAGTATATTTTTCGTATAGGTACGAGTACCATAGTTGCTAATTCAAGATTGATACATTCAAAACCGAGACTGAGAAACCTAACAGAGGAAATTCCTTTACCTACCGCTTCTTTATAATTCCTTCGCGATGAAAAGAATTTAATCACACCGGAATGAAATCACCCTTTATAAATAAAATCTCGTTACTCAGGCCACATCTGTGTCCCTCAAGCGTTCTAATATTCCTAGCTGATGCAGTTTCTACGACACTGGCCGTAACACCTCAAAGAAGCCCAGTACAGCGGCACAAAACAAAAAACAAATCTCAGCTGTATCACCACAGAAATTAAGTCGAAAGTTGACCGTGCAACTAGAGATTTACTACGTACCGACACTATGATGGAATATCGAAAATGAATGCACGTCCAGACTCAGAAAGGAAAGCACGTATTTGACGCGGTGCGCCGTAAAAAATGTTATTTCATTCATAAAATGGGTTGCATTGAGAACGCGTTGGTTCTTTTTTTTTCTCCACGATCGGCAACACCGCCTCATTCGTCAGCCGCTGATCGACGTGAAATGATGTCAGTGTTTTTTTGAGTGTTAACACATTGTTTACACTTCAGTGGTTCCGTCACGGCGAGCTTTTTAGTTCCCAAGGAGTATTTTGTTCTTTTTCCGGAGCGGTGGATTTCTGATTCGTTGCGTCATTGGACCATGTATGTTCATTACTAGAGGACATTGAACGGTATGCCGCAAGATGGCGGGCATTTAGCCCTTGACGTAGTGTTGCGCTTATTTTCAATCGTGAAGGTCCAGAAGCCGTATGGTGAAAGCCATGTGGTGACGGCAGAGTAGAATATAGTTGTCACCTCCCCAAATCTCTCACGTGGGTGTCGTACAAGGCGTCTAAATCAGTGATTAGGAATGGGTAGCAGCGTTCCTCTTATACCACCTAGCAATGTACTGCTACTTTTATGCCCGATAAATGGCAATAGGCCCGCCACCTATTACATGGGACTTGGCATAGTTGGCGAAACGTGGGTGCTAGTTCACCTCACCCACATATAATAGGGTGATATTGGCGTGATTTATGTATGGGAAGGTCCAGTGAGTACCAGACGAATTCCAAAAAGAGGTCCAATGGGTACATAGCCGAACTGTGAACCTCTCTTCGGTAGCGGGACTCCATCGGGAGACGCCTGATGATTTTGTATCTGCAAAAACCCGAAAGATGCTGTAAAAGATAGCCTAGGTCCTTCATAAAAGAAGCGGGTACTTTAGTACTTTCTACATAGAGGATGAGGTGGACTACCTTGGCAAGTCTGTCGTCTTACCCCCTTATTCATAAAAAACTGTTTTAACGAAATAACTGATCTGTCTCTTTTTATCAAACTGTGTTTACGCTGTAATGAAAGGAGACAGATCAGTGATTTAGTCTACACAGTGTTTAGAAACTGATTTGTTAATAGAAATAAAGGGGTTAGAATATAACAATATCTTAACTACTGCAATGTTTGCCAATGAACATTACATACTGTATAAGAGATGCCCATAAGATGTTTCTATTACTGCGTGTAAAAGATTGAATGTTACATGCCCGACATTTTAGCGCAGATTCAAATGCCGGAAATTACAAAATTGTTTTTGGTTGATGTCATTGATATAACAGCTAGCGAAACGTGGGTGTTAATACACTTCTGTCTACTCTTTGGGGATAAGCAGGGGTGACTTATGTATGTTTCTATGGCTTTTTTGATGGGTCTTTACAAGAGTTAGGGAAGTCAAACACCTTATTAGGTTCTCATGCATTGCATTCCAGAATTTTCCGAAAGGTTTCTCAAAGGTAGAGATCTCTCAAGGGAGTCCCACTACCGAAGTGAGGAAGGTTTTTTTTTGTAATACCTTAGCAGAGGCCTTTATAGCGCCTACCAGGTGTTTTGGGAAGCGCAGACTTTGTCCTCAAGCCTTGCAGTGGAGCACTCCCTAAGAGGATTTAGGGAGTGCTCGACTTTTTTAATTTTACGTATTCTTTTTTAATTTCTCCACAGCAGGCGTCCCCCATGGGGAGACGGCATCTCCCGGGGGGAAATATACTGCCGCGGAGAGCCTCAAAGGGAGCTACGATTCGGAAGTGAGGAAAAGCGGGCCTAAAGCCTAAAAATAAGTCACCGTAACTGCCTACCAATGACGACGAACAAAATTATTCGTTTATCTCGACAAATTCGCGTAAAGAAGCCTTTCTCGATTACGCGATCGGACAATCGCCCTACACGTAATCGACAATACAGTTGCAATTATCGATTTAATTAACCGCGCGGGTGGTACAGTTTTGTTTCTTTTCCCAGAAGCCTGGACATTCGCTTGTTTTTTGGTCAAAAACTGCGCGGGTAATCCAATGGTTGCATCATTTCTGTGCATTGTTACATCATTTCACTAGATGATTGTTTTTATTAAAATGTTTATGCCACAAATTAGTTGCCATAAACTTGTAGCTTTTATTGTTAGCCTTATTATATTATCTTTTTTATGAAGGTTAAAACAATTTTTTTTCTGTCACTCGTCATCTCCTTATCCATGAAAACCTTAACATTGGTAAACTTGTACCTATCTATAGCTTTATGTTATTATAATTGTTTTACATACATAAATCACTCCTATATCAATCTATGTATGCAGAGGTGAATAAACACGTTAATAAGGTTAGATCCCATGTATTAGGTGGCGAGCCTTTTGCCATTTGCCGTGCATGGAAATCGAAGTACATTGTACATTGCTAGGTGGCATAACAGGAACGCTGCTGCCCATTAATTACTCATTGCTGTCTTAACCCTTAGTCGCCTTGTGCTTGTACGACACCCGCGAGAGAGATGGGGGTGGTGACAATTGTATTCCGCTCTGCCGTCACCGCACGTCCGCTATTTATTTATAGTATCTACAACAAAATGTATACAATAAAACGTACAATAAAACGTAGAGCATTAAAATGAATTCAGAACAATTTAGTTTGATTCACTCTGGCTATCCAGTGTACCTATTGACGTAGCCAGTGCCTATGAATGTGGCTTAATATTATTAACAACAATGCTTCTAATGTCACAGTGTCGATGTTTCTAAAGGTTACGTTCAATGGGTTATGACATACACACTCACATTAAACTATATGTTCTGCATTAGTATTGCGTAATAAATGACTATCGTTATCTTATGAAGTTCAGTCAACAACCATGTTGTTATAAAACGAACCATTGTCCGATTTTCGTCATTGCAATATAATCATTTTAGCTTAGAGTCAAAAGACATAATTATGGTTATGGCCCATTCGCCCTATATTCTTCCATTCATAGGGAAGGCCTGTGCTTCAGTAGTGGGGGCATTTAGGGGTGGTTATTAGGGTATGATACAATACGAATTACGATACGATAAATACCTACCCAAAGGGGAGGTTGGTGTCAGGCAGGCGGCCGGTTGTAAAACCTAAACCAAAATCTTGAGCAGTATGGATTGGATTGTTTTTATCCCAATCACTCTCTCCGTTCATCTTTCTTTCGCTTCATCCAATTTCATTAATGTAATGCATGCCCGCCATTAAATACTCACATGTGACAAAACACGATTATAGTTAAGAACTTTAATTGCTCACAAATAAAAAAGACAATATTAAAAAGACTCCAAGCCAAACCCCTACCATAGATGACCATAATACGAACGGTAATTATTCATCGTGAAAAAAAAACTAACGGCAAGTGATTGCTTTCACAAGATGCCACAATGGAGCATGAAATGAGCTTCCACAGCCACCGCGTTACGCATCGGCGTTGAGGAGTAACCACGGATACTCGATCCTGTTTCCGACCTTCGAAAGACGATATTTTCATACTCATCCAAGATTACATACATACATAAATCACGCCTATATCCCCGAAGAGGTAGGCAGTAGTGAATTAACACCCACTTTTCCCCAATTAAGCTGGGTCCCATCATGTAATAGGTGGCGAGCGTATTGCCATTTACCTGGCACAAAAAGAATACAGGAATGTCCCAATCTGATTACCAGAATGTTAACTATTTTCCTCGAACGTTTAATAATCTTTTTGTTTCATCTTGTAAGCTATATCATATCATGTAGGTACATAATAATATTTAAAACTTACCTTTACCCATACATAGATGCTTAAAAGGTAGTGTGAACACTTATTTACGAGTATATTTACTTTCCAAAAAAACACGAGATATAGACGTGTATACAATGTAAAATATTTATGACCTTTCTTCGTAGACATCATCAACGTAAACCCTTGGTAGGGGCAAAAGCAAATCACAGTAACAATTCACAAATTTTGGTGTATCGGGTCTGTATGCAACTTTCGAACCATGACACGGATTATTCAATTCCAATCCTTATGGTGTGGGGTTAAGGCGTAATTTTCAACGATTTCGCTCGCCACAAACCATGAATGAACGTTAACTGTACGACTGTAAACAATTTAAACAAGTATTTCCGTAAAAACGGAACTGTCATTGTTGCCGAGTTGAATGAAACATGGCTTGTATGGAAACATAATTTCAAATAGGTAATGGGAGGAGTTCGACTGTGTTTCTTGCCTGCGATTGGGTAACCTGAGCAATGGTGGTTAAGGCTGGTCATTGGGTTGGTGGCCAAAATATAATATCTAAAGTTCTTAATTTACTTCGGGAAACAGTAGACTGATGTACAGCACAAAGCCGTTCTCTGAGACACTAAGGTAGATGCCATATTATAGTGAAAGAGTAGATTTACGAGCTAAGAATGTTGTGATGAAAAATGACAGATCAGAGATTTTAACAATAAAGAAGTTGTATTTTTTTTTATCTTTGCTAGTACTGTGTTGTGTATGTTTTAAATATACATACATAAATCACGCGATCAATGGGCCAGAGGCGTTTTAACACCCCCTACGCTATCTTTTAAATATGATCTCAATTTTATTTATTATTAAAAATCTGTATTGTATAACTGTGGAAGCTTTGCTTGTTTATGTATCAATTTTCATAGTGTAGTTTGAAGTGTAATTAATAATAGTTGTATGTTACTAAAGACTCAATAAAATAAATTGAACTAAAATTGAAAGACACTTATTTAATGGTAAATAATCAGTCTGTCACTTTCCAGCAAAGAATGATAGTGAGGTAAGAACGCTCAAATACATAAGACTCTGGGTTATACATGTTTGATTGACATCTTGGATTGTCCTACCCAATTGTATGTATGAGTTCGTAGCCTGACAATAGAGTAAAATGCTTACTGCTTGCAGGGTTGTCACTTTCAAATTCAAAACTTAGTTACAATTATAACTACATAATAAATACCTAATATGTGAAAATTCATAATTTTACATGTTTAATTATTAGAAGAATGTATATTAAAATTTTCCAGTCATCTAGTATCGATAACACAAGTACTTGCTTTTTATTTTTGGCTAAATAATTGTCCTAATAAATAACATAAAAATAAAAAAAATCAAAATTATAGGCGTGAGTGTAAGAAATCTTTAATAAAGACTGATGAAAACAATACTTGGTTGCATGGCGACCCTATCCCCAACAGATATTCCTAAGGCCTCACGGGCTTAAAGTCCTGAGTGGAGCTGGCATAAATGCACCACTGATTACATGTGAAAGGCTCAATCATGACAAGGTTGCACAATGCGTTACGTCGATATGTTTTGACGTGTCCAACTCTAGTTGGCAGTAAATTGCTACAATTATAGCGGGAACTGTGTCAAGTTGTAACCGAGAAGAGGAGGTCGGGGATAATTTGACGCCGAATCAGATAATAATAATTGTCAAAACCATGCTGGGAGCAAAGAAATAACGTAGACTGTGCCAGCCCCGACTCATCCCGTGGGTGTCGTAAAAGTCGACTTAGGGAGATTGTCCGGTGTAAACCAATAAGCAGCTTGGGGCACCCGAATGGCGGAGGGCAAACTATCAACAACAGCATACCCAAAGAGGGTTGGCGTGAGGCAGGCGGCCGGCTGTAAAACCTGCAGCAGTATGGATTGAAAATCAATGTTGTCATTTCAATAACTCTCTCTCTTTATTGGTCTCTAGACATGGAAGGAAATTTTTTTTCACCAGTCTTCAGCCGTCTCCGTTCTCTTTTTTTCATTCAGTCATCACTAGCACCTTTTCGGTGAGATGGGTCATATGAATTAAAAGGAGAGTGGATAGCTTGATAACGTCAGACCGATATTAATGGAAGGGGAAACAGACATTGCCGCGTTGTGACGGCAGAGCAGAATTCAATTATTGTCACCACCCCCATCTCTCCCGTGGATGTCGTAGAAGGTGACTAAGGTAGCGACGGCGATGACTAATGGGCAGCAGCATTTCTCTCATACCACCTAGCAATATACTACGATTTAAGTGCCCGATATATGGCAATAGGCTTGTTACCTGGCACCTCATTGGTAAAACGTGGATGTTAATTCACCTCTGCCTACCTCTTCGGGGATAAGGCGTGATTTATGTATTATATTCTAAGATGTTACGTGTTACATCGATAAATGTCTAAATGCTTTTTTTTTGAACGTACAATGTTTCATAGTGCCATTGTACCCCAATCCACCCTACCGGAGGAAACCGCCCTAAGCCGGCGCATGTGTCCGCTGCCTATCATTACAGACATACAAGAGCATTAACTGATTATATATTATTGTCGATATGAGTTGTGTAACCTCGCGCGACTTGTTTTAGAAAATGAAAATGTCGTCTACCTCGGGAAAAGGGAAAACGGTTAATTTTATTAAATGGGATATCGGCTATAAATAGCCGACCAATCAGCTCGCGGTATTTAAAATGGGAAACGAATATGAACGAATGTAGAAGAACTGTTTAATAGTCCACACCCATATTATTTCCTCCCACGAGTGTCGCACAAGGCGACTAGAGCAAAGGCAGCGATGAGTAATGGGCAGTAGAGTTTCTCTTAAACCACCTACCTACATACATGCATATAACAGCGTGACGCTGTTCTCCCACAGAGGTAGGCAGAGATCACTTCTTTCCACTTGCAATGATTCTTACTAATCTCATTAATGTCTTCATAGATGCCGGTCGGTATTGGGTAATCTTAACGTATCCCTTTTTTTTTCACCTAGCTGTATACTGCTATTTACTTGCCCAATAGATGGCAATTGGCTCGCCGCCTATTACATTGTCCCTTTGGGTTTATGGAAATGTATTCTAGATTTCTGATGCAATGTAACTCACCACACGGTTTTCTAAAAACTGTATCCTTTTTTGTTACTTTTATTCGTTACACACACGTCACGTCTGACACATTGTTTGGAAATGTGTTCACATTTACAAAATGAAATATCAAATATCTTCTGATTATTCGATCACAACGAAGGGACGGTCGACAAATCACATAATTGAAAAGATTCATAAATAAGTGCGCCTGCGCAATCTGCTCATCCGCTTTTCGATCGCTCATGACAATGTGACGCATCCTGACATATTATATTATGCGACTGGTTTGTGTCTTATTACGGTACTTATTAGTTACGGAGAACCTTGAAGTTCGATGCCTGTGTGGCTTGCGATTGCAAAAACTAAGTAATGTTCTCAAAGGTTTGTCAATGAATGAGTCACTAAAAATTAATTCGGAAGAGGAGGTATATCAGCCTGAGACACAGCATTGCTCATTCTTTAAATATTTCATTTTCTCTATTAAATAAGAACGGAAATCCTGCTACATAAAAGTGAGGACATGTGATGTGTGAGGAGGATGAATATGGTGATGATGCTATGAGAGATGTTTATAGTTTAAGTCATCATCAGCATTTTGAAATCGTTACTACATATATCTTCTTCTTCTTCTTTTCCCTGCCCTGTTCCCAGTCTATCTGGGAACGGCGCAGATATGTTTGCCCTTCCATTTATAACGGTCAGACGTCATCAAGCCATCCACTCCCTTTTGATTCATATCATTCAACACATTGTAAATGTGCTAGTGATGAATGAATGTATAAAAGAAAAGAGACGGAACGGACCATGTCGAGGGACCGATGAACGGAGAGAATGATTGGAATGACAATATTCCAATCAATACTGCTCAAGGTTTTGGCTTAGGTTTTACAGCCGGCCGCCTACCTGACACCAACCATCTTTGAGTATATGCTTATTGGCCTACACCGGTTTACGACACCCATGGGACGAGTCGGAGCTGGTGTAGAACAAATAATGTAGAATAGGCTACATTATTTGTTTGCTCCCAGGTCAGGAGGATCATCACTACCTACATACAAAGTCGAATTAGGCGACCTTTACCGGTGTTCATCTTCCAAAGGGGCAATATAGTATCAACGCGACTTTCACACGACGTTTCGTACAATTCCATCTCGCAAAACAACAGCCACCCCCTCTAACATCTAATCGTGAAATTTGCAATCGCCGATGGTTGTTTCGCACAAAAAAAAGGCAACTAGCTCATAATCGGCCGTTACAAAAGAGTTTCACTTCGTCGGACGTCACGTCTGAATCTCACGATCAATTGCAACTTCAAATTTTACACGGATCTAGCTGTTTGCTAAATGTGTCTTGGTTGGGTTTTTGTGAATGGATTCGAATGTCGTCATGTATGGACCGGACCGCAACTAAAGTTGGGCTGAAAAATACGGAAGTTAAGTAATAAAACTTAATAAAATCTTTATTAACAAAACTCAGGGCTAGAATAGTTAACAATAGCTAAAAATGTGAATAAACTGAGGTAACATTATGCTATAGATAGGAAGATAAAACTGTTTTAGGCGGTCGATGGATGTGCGGAGATAGAAACGTTGAAAGGCTAACCTTAGCTTGATATGGGCATGCAATTATCACCAGTAGTTGCATATTTAGTGATAGAAATTTTCAGAAAACTCCTTGGAGTTAAGATGGGTTTCATCGCATATTTCAACAATCGCAATAACTCCATTTTAAATTATTTCCAGTTGTGCTACCCTTCATCTAGACATTCTGTATCGTGCTAGAGCGATTTAAGCTTTCGTGTCATAAATATGAATCATGAAAATTAAACCTTGTCTTAATTTGTACAACGATTGGCTCTACACACTCACTGGAAGCAAATTCGCAGGTTCTTTAAAAGTATTTTCCGAAGACTCTTCCATTGCTTTTCTTTCCTGGGCTTTGGAAACGATAGGCCTTGTCATGAAACGGTAGCTACCGTTCAGTATTGTTCAATATGTTTCCAATAATCCAGTTGCAAATTAATAGTAAGCCATTTAGAAAGTCACCGGTGGTCGTTAACACCTACACTTTCACTTAGGCGTTTCTGGTTTTGTTGTTTAATTATGTAATAATTTGCTTTATTGTTTTTCAATTCCAGAATTTCGGTATCGGCCGAACAGTGACGGCAGAGCAGAACACAATTGTCACCACCCCCATCTCTCCTGTGGATGTCGTACAAGACGACTAAGGGTCACATGTAATAGGCTCGCCACCTATTACACGGGACCTAACCTAATTGGCGAAACGTGGGTGTTAATTCACCTCCGCTTACCCCTTCGGGGATATGGGCGTGATTTATAAGTATGTATGTGGAATTTCGTGATTCGTATTTTGTGTTGTTTTGATTGGATGAGTAAATTTTTACAAAATTTGGAATTTCGATAAATTTTTCTTCTTCGTTGTTATGACCGTTGTCTGTATAATAATATATTAAGGATCGAGTTCACCAAAACGTAAAACAAGCGATTAAAAGATAAAGATGACAGTTCTTCCTTAAGGTAAAGTGTCAAAAACTGACGAATAAATAATAATCACCTGTTTAGGTGTAGCTTAAGTAGAAGAACCTTATACCATGGGTGACGTAGAAGTCGACTAAGGGAGATTCCCCGGTATATGCCAATAAACCTTGTGGCACGCGAATGGTGGAGAGCAAACCACCAACAACAGCATATCCAAAGAGAGCTGGTGTCAGGCAGGCGTCCAGCTGTAAAACTTAAGCCAAAACCCTAAACAAGTTATGGATTGGCATGTTGTCATCCTAATCACTCTCTTCGTTTATCAGTCTCTCGACATGGTCCCTTCCGTCTCTTTTCTATACATCCATTCATCACTAGCACGGTAGGGCAGTAGGGTAGGGAGAAGGTGTGTGTACACTCAGCATCATAAGTAGATTAACACTTAAGTAACTTGTCACAATAGTTGTTCGTACAAATTTGTGGCGGTTATTACTGAGCGTGCGCTGTCTATGGTATGACAGAGGGTTAAAGTGGTAATCGACTTATGATGCTCACTGTACGATAAGGGCTACCTATCATATAGAGAGAGACACGTTAAATCGCCTAACGCAGAGAAGTGGCAATTTCGCCATCGTAAATCAATCAATGCTTATAAATAAACTGGAAAAGCGCCAGCGAGATACTAGTATCCGTCTTACCCAGTAATTACCATAACACATGACTCCCGTGTTCCGCGACAACATCCCATGTGAATGGACCACTGCACAGTGATTAACGTATAAATCAGACTCGATCCGAACGGTAATCGCTCCGATACATCGATACATCGCAGCGATTATCGATGTTTCGATCTGTATCGACCGACCAATGCGGAACTCGGTGCTGGTAAATTAGAAACATGATATAATTTCATATGAAATGTGTGACGTTGTACCAGCGGTCTCCTATAGACCCGTTGCTGTATAAATCTTTCGAGTAATGAATATTAAATCGTAGTTAAAAACGTGTCTTGTCCCACCGTAATTGATTTTAATGGGAGTAATAAAATCTTTTTTTATTATTGAGACTTTGATTTGTTTGGGGATTATTGATGTGGTTTGTAATTATATTAGATTGCCTTCAATAAAAAAGTGTTTTGCTTAATAAAAGCGATCGGATTAAAGTTGGATGTAGGTATACTGATACATTTTGAAGAGTCCTAGACACTACGCATACGTAAGATAAGAAATATTTACTGATGCTTGTCATTCGATGGGTGGCCAAAACATTTTTTTAATGTTAGACATGGGAAGCAATTGCGCTTTATATCACCTGATGGTGAGACGATTAGGGCCGAAGATGGAATTGAGATTTACAGGCTGGGCTGGCTATCTTATCACAATTGTCGGATAATAATGCTGTTAATATTACGAATATTATTATGCCGACAGCTTTTTATTCTGCTCTGCCGTCACCACACATGGCTAGTAATTATGAATAATGTGATTAACTGCCGCACTCAGAGACGTCAATTAACTTTAATGAGTATTTAGTGTCAAAAAATTCATTGTAATCGAGACCATAGACCTGGAAAAAACAGCGACGAGTTTTGAATTCTCAGTTTTTGACATTACGTACTTTGTAACGTTATTTGACGTCTCTGAGTGCGGCAGTAAGAATTCCGTGTGGTGACGGCAGAGTGGAATAAAATTGTCACAACCCCAAATCTCTCCCGTGGGTGACGTACAAGGCTACTAAGGATAAAACAGTGATGAGGAATAAAACTCTTATAACACCTAGCAATGTGCTGCGACTTTTGTGCTCGATAAATGGCAATAGGCTCGCCACCTATTACATGGGGCCTAACATAATTGGCGAAACGTGGGTGCTAATTCACCTCTGCCTACCCGTTCGGGGATATAGGCGTGATTTGTGTATTGTATGTTATTATGGCGACTGATTTTTATTCTGCTCAGGGGGCCTAGCCAAGTGACTTTTCTATTCGAACCCATAGAATACAAAACTATGAAACTGATTCGATTTTAATTTTAACATTATATAAATTTTAGAAAAATTTGTACAAAAATTTTGGTGGTTAGAAAAAGAATTTCGAAAAATTATGATCTTGAGGCGGGAATCGAACCCGCGTCCGCTGCTATCCGGGCAGGTGCCTGACCGCTCGGCCACCCAAGACACAAATTAACTTGCCGAAATTCTTCTAACCTTTACACTTCACGTTGTAGCGGACGCGGGTTCGATTCCCGCCTCAAGATCATAATTTTTCGAAATTCTTTTTCTAACCACCAAAATGTTATGAAACTGATGTTTTGTTTTCTCTGTAATACGTCAGATTCATACATTTAATTTTGTTTCGTTTCGTTCGAATAGAAAGGCCACTTGGCTGGGGCCACTGCCGTCACCACAACTCGAATTCATACATACATACATAAATCACGCCTGTATCCCCGAAGGGGTAAGCAGAGGTGAATTAGCACCCACGTTTCGCCAATTATGTTAGGTCCCATGTAATAGGTGACGAGCCTATTGCCATTTATCGGGCACAAAAGTCGCAATACATTGCTATTGCTAGGTGGTATAAGAAGAACGCTGCTGCCCGTTCCTCATAATTGATTTATCCTTAGTCGCCTGGTACGACAGCCACGGGCGAGATTTGGGGTGGTGACAACTGTATTCTACTCTGCTGTCACCACACGGCATCACAACTCGAATTCTTAATAACATTACTCTTAATTAGAAGAATAATGAATGTGATTAAGAATTACCACCTGTCGTCGAATAAGTCCGTTGGAAATCACGAAGAGGCAACAAATCAGGGGGTTGCCACGGTCCACTTACTTTTCTATTTTCAAGTAACGGTTGGACCAACTATCCGAAGCGTTTGTTAACGCTCGGGTAGCGCCTTAATTACTTTGTCAATTTCCATGAAATCACCTGATAAAGTTGGAAAAATATATTGTTGCCTGTAGTAGGTATTCTGCAAAAGCGACAAGTTTTAATTGACTCTTTCTTTCTGCAATCATCGCTTGTCTTTTAATTACATTTAGCGTTAAGCTAAAAATGTATGATCTAACATACTTACTAGTTATTTCAGCATTATCCAAATGTCAGTGAAATTATTAAAATAAATTTCGGACCGTGTGGTGACGGCAGAGCAGAATACAAAATGTCCTCTACCACTCCCACCTCTCCCACGGTTGTTGGCGACTTAGGAATATCTAAAACAGCAATGAGTAATGGGCAGCAGCGTTCCTCTTAGACAACTTAGCAATGAACTGCGATTTCCGTGCCCATTAAAAGGCAATAGGCTCGCCACCAATGACCTAACCTAATTGGCGAAGTGTGGGTGTTAATTGACCTCTGCCTACCCCTTCGAGAATATAGACTTGATTTACGTATGTTATGTATTTGATTATATGCCTGCCCATTTTCATGATTTCCCTGCGACATAATACACTGTTAAGCCTTCACGTGTTTACCCAACGAGCTGTGTCCAAGGCTGTATGCCCAGAGGATGCTATCAGCAACTGTAAATCACGGAGCCACATAATTGTATCCCGGAGCTGCATCGATGACATATCCCATCAAAACCCGACTCGCATAACGGTCAACCACTCGGACACTGTCAATATGTCATTGTGAGTTGCCAATCGAGTTCTCGGGTAAATTGCTCCAATAAACGTATGTTTATTAAGCGTATGCAAAGGGAACATCCCTAGGGACATGGAATCGATTACTGTAATGGATAATCGATTAGTTATATCGATGGTAAGACGTTTAGTTGAATCCGACCATGCGGTTAATTGGTGGAGGTTGTAATGGCGAGGTCTCGTTACATGTATGATCGTTATTGGAAATTATATGGGGACGATGAAAAATTGCCGTGACAAATGAAGTCATCAAATTTGTTTGAACTAAGATACCTAATACTTCTCCTGGCCCTAGTCCCAGTCTATCAGGGGTCGGCGCAGTGAGTTTCCTCTTCCATTCATACGGTCAGATGTCATCAAGACATCCACCCCCTTTTGATTCATATCAATAAAAATAAAAGTGCTACTGATGAATGAATGTATAGAAAAGAGACGGATCGGACCATGTCGAAAGGCCGATGAACGGAGAGAGTGATTGGAATGACAACATTCCAATTCATACTGCTCAAAGTTTTGGCTTAGGTTTTACAGCCGGCCGCCTGCCTCACACCAACCCTCTTTGGTACTAAGATACTTATTACTATCACATGTAGGTATATCAAAATATTTGCCGAGTGGTGACCGCAGAGCAGAATACAATTGTCACCGATTGTCGAGATGAGTAATGGGCAGCATCGTTCCTCATGTAGAGTAAACTACTAACACCTCAATTTAGAGTAAGACTATCAATTTTCACGGTTATATTACTGAAATAAGGCCCACAACAACGTAAAACAAGCGATTAAAAAATAACCGTCACTTTTTGATAGTTTTACCATACCATAAAACGTCAAAAACCGAAGGTTACATAATAATCGGCTGTTTATGTGTTGGTGAACTAGGGCCTAAGTTTTGTAAAATGGTAACAACTTGATTTGCTCTCAAATATACACCTAATCATTGCAATACAGCCTTCTGCATGAGTTGCTTTTGAGCGGAAACGGCCAAATCACAGTGTTTTGCGCCACACAAAAACACCCAGGTCTGCGTCCGAACATTCGTGTCTTACATGTCGGTTTAATTACTGAACCAACGTTTATATTACGGCCATATTCTAATTTATTGGCAACGCGTCAGCGAAACCTAGAGTGGCTGCTTGCAATCGTGACACACTTTCAAGGCACAAGGTATAGTTACACTCATACATGTCTCGCATTCCGTAGTGTAATGATACATTCGTAATAAGTATGGTTGCTGCGGTTATATCAGTTCGCTGTTAAGGGGAAGGCTTGGCTGAGTTGGGCCTTTTTAGTTGTATTTATATATACCCAAAGACGATTGGTGGCAGGCAAGCGTCCGGCTGTAAAAACCTAAGCCAAAACCTTGAGCGGACCCCAGATAGCCTGGGAACAGGGCAAGGAGAAGAAGAAGAAAGTACCTAGTTATAGTTATGAGTATGTAAGCCTGGGTAATATTCAGGGTGTGGATTATTTCTGTTACATGTTGCTTATTATAGTGGAGGAGCTCAATGGCGCAGTGGCTTGGTCGGTCTCGGTCTGTAACCAGGCTCGGTCTGTGATTGCGTAAAGTAACCACGGTTCTCCAAGGCTGGTCACTGCATGGGTGTCCAAATTTTACTATCTTGAGTTCCATCATGCTCCAAAACGCACGTTAAGCCGTTGGTCTCGGCTGGGTCGGCACTCGTTAATGCATGAAAATCCCAAACCAAAGCCTCGAGCATTATGGATTGAAATTTTGACATCCCAATAACTCCCTCTATTCATCGGTACCTTGACATGGTTCTTTCCATCTCTTTTCTGTACATCACTGACAATATGAAACAGAAGGCACTGGATGGCTTGAATTTTATCAGATTCCATTCTGTTAATACTGACATATTATTTGCAGTTTTTCAATGTCTGTTCCTATCCGTGATAACATTGAATAAATTGCATGAAAACCATCAGTATTTTTATAATGATCGCCGATACAACATAAAATAAAGTCAATAAAATATCCTTAGACAAAGTTAATAAAAACTTAGCACGTATATGCGTATAATAATATTACTCAAGCTATGCTCTTGCTAGAAGCAACATCCATATGATTGTTAAAATAGCTGCCTTCCCCTTAAATACTAAAGCTAAGTTACATTACACCAGAACGTTAATGTTGTATGTCAGCAGTTAAGTGAATTAGTCGTGTAAATACTCGATACAGATATAATCGATTTTTTATTCAATCCAATTACGAGTCGATGTAATGACCGATTATTACATCGATAAACGAATAATAGAACTATTAAGAAATCGAAAGTGTGTTTTCTAAAACATATTGATGTATGGCAATAAAAATGCTTGCTCTTTTGATTATTATATAAATTGTATGCAGTGGAAGTAGTTTGTTGTTATGTTGTGTGGTTTTAATAAATTTTATTCTTTTTTTTTCTTCTTCTTCCTGGCCTGTTATCTAGGGTTGACGCAGTATGTTTCCTGTTTAATATCGGTCAGACGTCATCAAGCCATCCATTCCTTTTTAACTAATCATCCATCACACCGGAAAGGTGCTAGTGATGAGTGAATGTATAGAAAAGAGACTGAAAAGACCATGTCGTGAAACCGACGAACGTATGGATTGGAATGTTATGATTAAGATGACCACATTCCAATCAATACTGCTCAAGGTTTTGGCTTAGGTTTTACAACCAGCCGCCTGCCTGACACCAATTCTCCTTCGGTATGTATGGGTATATTCCTGTTGTTGGTGGCTTGCCCTCCACCATCGGGTGTCCCAAAATACTTGTAGTCTAAAGGAGATTTCCTTTAGTCTACTTTTACGATACCCCTGGGGTGTGTCGGGGCTGACATATTTTTTAGACTGGTGAATTGCCTTGCGGCAGACCCTATACTCTCCCCGCCAGAAGGGCTGGAGGGACACCGGAGTGGTTTAGTGGCGTATTCCCGACTCGATCTTGAGTCGGGCGAGTCCCACACACGTCGGCCGTCTAGCTAGCGGCCGATACGATTCGTAAATGCATTCTCATCCGTCAAAAAAAAAAAAAGGGGGGCTGACATATTCTACGATATGTCTTCGCTCTCAGGTCGCAGGAAGACTTGTGTTGTTTTTAAAAACCGACGTCAAATCACCACCCATTTAAAAAAATCCAAACGATTAGTTTCTTTGAAAAAAAAAAATTTGGCACAAATTGCACTTAATTTTTCCCCTAATGGGTAGGAGATGCGGATTAACACCCACGTTTCGCCAATCATATCATAATCATATCATGACCGATGGTAAGAGGCTCGATGGGACCAGGGGGCCTACCGCCTAACTCGATTGCTGATTATAGCTATATTGCAATGCACTGCTTACGGCTATAGCAGCCATCCTGATTTTTTAGGCGGCGATAGCTTTGAATCATTCGTTCAAACCTATCGCTTATAGTTTAGGTACATTTGGTGCGAAATGATAGCATGACGTCATAAACTATAGCTTTTGCTTTAGCAATCGAGTTAGGCGGTAGGCCCCCTGGTCCCATCGAGCCTCTTACCATCGGTCATGTAAATCGCAGTGTATTGCTAGATGATAAATCCTGTCCAATCCAATCGCTATCTTAACCCTTGAAAAAATAGGTATTCCACATTTTTATTCTCGTATCCTAATTTAAAAAACACATCGAGATTGTTTCTGTTTTGTCTCTCGCTATAACGGCTGGAGTATACTAAACAGTAACCGCCAAAAGAAGAAAGATTAATTCGAGATCCCATCACGTGTATGAATAATCTCCAACCGTGACCGATGTCGCATAGTCCACTTTATAAGCTACGCACGGAAAAAAGACGCCCGCCGCATCAAACCAACACGATTTATTACCCATCAGAGCGTAGGAGGCAACTAAAAATTAACCACGGACGCAACTACCGGTCTCTCTGGTTTTAAAATCTCCACGCTAGAGTAATAGTCGAGATTGAGCGCATTGTTGCCCCGGGAGTTGAGAATGAACGCTTATTAGAATCTATATGATAACCGGGCGTCTGGTACCCGTTTGATGTAGCACAGTCCGTTTTTTAGAACACCCCGGGACTATGATCGGGCTTATTAGAGGAGGAAATATGGAAGCTGGATGTGACGTATAGACGGGCTTGTTAGCGGCCCGCTCCGGGCTCCTGCATAGAAAATAGGATAATTCCGCGCGGTAATTCGAGCTGTCGTCGGGTATCAGCCCCTGGTGACGACGCGGTTATGCTTACGCGCTCGCTGGCTCACGATAATGGCCAGTGTTCCAAAGTAATAGTCAAGGCTGTTCGGTAGCGAGCGGTCTCGTAATAGGTGGGTCTGATAGGGCGGAGCTGGGTAGCTGCGTGTTGCGAAACGCCAGGAATTCGCAGGGTGGGGACACGTCCCAGCGCCGCTGAGGATTTAAACACCAATTGGTCCGGCATCTGACAGGTTGATATATGAAACTATTAGCACCCGAGAAGTAATGGAATCGATACGATTCGGCCGCTAATCGAGTAATTTCGGAGTAATGTGACATTGTGGGTAATTGTAATTGCGGCGCAGCAGTTGGGTTGTTTCGCCGGCACTCGATCAAGTGCACGCTGCAGGCCCGCATTGAAATGTCATCGTTTTGTTGTTGTGAATCGATTTTGTGATTTGTCACGCGATAATAGAGTTTGTAATTGTGAAAGGTTTTAATTGAGTTCCACCCGAGTCACTTTTTGCTAATGTTGAGTGAGACAGCACTGCCGAAAGAGGACGTAGAATAAATTGAATCCGTTCTCGCCGACGTGTGTTAACAATAACAATTAATGAAAAAAGTGTTTATTTGGCACATGCACGTGTAGCAGCGCAAGAGAGAGAAAGAAACATGTTATATTTGGAGGCTAACTTTAACCACTGCTCACTCAAATAAGTGAAAGTTATCACACTTTGTTGAGGGAATCCATTGTGAAGAAGCCAACATAATTTATAAAACAGGAAAAGAGGCTAAACCCTCATCACCAAGTCCATTAATGTCTCCACTGCGGGACGCGGGCCTTCCCTATGGATGAAAGAATATAGGAAGAATGGGCCATAATCCACCACGCTGACCCAGTGCGGGTTGGTGGGTATTAACGACTGCAGATGCAACAGCTTAACGTGCCTTCCGAAGCACGTAGGAACTAATGTCAAAAAAAAAATGACAATTCAAAACTAGTCGCTATTCTTGCCGGGTCTATTTTAAAGATTTTTTTGACATGAAAGGTACTCATTAAAGTTAATTGACGTCTCTAAGTGCGACAGTAACTGCCGCACTCAGAGACGTCAAATAACGTTAATGAGTACCTACATAATGTCAAAAATGCCAATTCAAAACTAGTCGCTATTTTTGCCGGGTCTATGGTCTAGATTTAAATGAGATTTTTTGACATAAAGTATTCATTAAAGTTATTTGACGTCTCTGAGTGCGGCAGTTAGACTGATAAAGTAATACCTATTTGTCGGAGCTACTGTCGAACTGGCGCGTGTCTGATACAACCCTAGAAAAGGATTTAAATAATTTGCTGATATGAAAAACTTGTGGACACCCGCGGCTTCGCTCGCGTTAATGTCGGTTATTATATAGCCTATAGGCTTCCTCGATAAATGGACTATCCAATATAAAAAGAATTTTCAATTTGAGTCACTAGTTCCTGAGGTTAGCGCGTATAACCATACAAACAAACAAACTGTTCAGCTTTATAATATTACTTGTATAGATTAGGTTAACATTTTTTCTCTCTCTGTAATGGTTGGAGATAGATGGGAAGGGGTATGGCGACTCGGTTGGGGTCAATATGCTCTCATGTAGTACAAAGTAGCCAACGGTAATGCTCTTATACCAGTAAGGCTTACTAAACATCTGTAACACAATATCCGAGGGAACACACCGTAATAGCATTTCATATAGGCCGCTCCGAGCGTAAATTCGCTGTCAGACTTTTGCGCGGAGCATAAAGCCAATCACTTGGATAAGATTATGGTACATTATATACCCAGTGTGATAAAACAAAGCATGTCACATATCGCAAGTAAGTATTTGATAAATAAATAAGTGACCTGAGGCGCTCTTTTTTATCGCCCGAGATAAGATCATAGTCTTAGTCACCCCTTGACCAGGAAGTGGGATTTTCCGTACGCGTAGCTGGCGGAAAAGACCACTTTATGGTGTGACATAATTTTTTTTTCCGAATACAATGTTACATACTATCGTGGTTTTGGATTTGGGGTGGTGACAGTTGTATTCTACTCTGCCGTCACCACATGGCGGTATAAGAATTACAATGCCATAAAAATACCGAATATAGGTAAAAGCTGACCCACTAATGGAAATACACAATTCACTAATCGATTTGGTGCACCGGGTTTCTCGATAGTGACATCGATATCTTGTCGTTATTTATGTGCGTTTTGCATTAGATACGGCAACATTGATGGATTTGTTGTCTGCCAGTCTTGCCATTGTGACAGTATGCCAATCATGGTCAACTACGACTCTATTAGCGACTAGATATTTGGTAATCGGGCATGAAATACTGTATAAAGGCATATTATCTTTTATACCATCTACAGGGTGAATTTGAAATCAGTCGACTAAATTTCACAGGACATTTTAACCGCTATAATGATCGTTATAGTAACAATTAAAATTGTAATGAAACATTAAGTAATAAAATACAAGAACGCAATTATGAGATTTATTAGTTACAATCGACGCACTTTGCGCGTGATTGTACCTACAGCGTTCTAATACCTAGCCCCGCGCACCCGTCCTTAGCAACCAGCGAATGACGAACGATATATCTAATTTTATTTAATATTAAGAAGTTTTATTTAATATTTTTATAAAATACATTTTATATTATTTTTTTTGTTTTATGTTTTTAATCTGTATATTTACCAGTTTCGAGTAAAAGAAAAGGAAAATATTGATACTTTTGTTGTCGACTTAGATTTGTTTTTAAACCTCACTTATATAAAGCTTAATAGCACTGGAACCCCCCATAAAAATTTGTCGATTCATTTTAATTTCACCCTATAGAAATATACATACTGTGATTCACGTGTCGGATACATGGCAAACTCGCCACCTATTTATTACATGGGATCTAACGTAATTAACGAAACGCGAGTGTTCATAATACACTTCTTCCCACCTCTTCGGAGTAGTTTACCATGCTGGGTCAGTGCTATTCGGTGGGTATTAACAAATGCAGATGCAGCCGGGAACAATGGCTTAGCGTGCCTTCCGACGCACGAAGGAACTCGAGATGATACATTTTGGTCCCCCCTCCAATGACCGGACTTGGCGACCACTACTTAGTTTATGCAATCGCAGGCCGAACGCGCTATGCCACTGCGCTGCGCTCCTCATCTTTAACATAAAATAACTCAAGTATATAGTTTTATAATTCACTTCTAAGAGGACCCGCAATTCTCCTAATGCCGCATTCACCAATCTTCGGACATCATCCAACAGTTGCGTAGTACGCCCATATGTCCCGGAGGCTGCAATTCTCACTCTCCTCTGAGCCTTATAATGCACAGAGAATTACAACTTGCGCTGTATTGTGTACCGAACAACACCAATTCATAGTCGACGTCGGATATTGCTGACACTATTAGGGCACTGTGATTATATAGTTAGTTAGTTATTAATTACATATTTTTCAATGAGTGCCGATAGTAAAATTGCTTAGTAAATACCTAACCAAAAAATAATAAATTGTATTACATGGTTCTTTTGCTCTCAAAATCCATCCTCGGAACTTGCTTGTTTAATATTATTTTCCTCGTGGTGTCTAATATCAAACAAAATATCACAATTCATTTTTGTAGCCGTATGACAGAGCAGAATTAAACTGTCATCTAAAGTTTAAAACAATGACAATAAAGTCCCCTGTTATACAATCTACCATGCAGCACTATACAGCGCATTATTCTGGGCTTTCCGTGTCTGAGGTGGCAATGGGCCCTATTACATGGGACCTAAGATAATTGGCTAAATGTGCGATGGTTGGAGATAAAAAATCTTGATTAATATTTATAATTGCATGTATCTAACTAATGGTTTTCATACCTTCGTGTTTTAAGTCCAAATCAAACAATCAACTCAGCAATATTTATTTAAACACATCCCAAAAAGCAAACTGTAAAAATAGGACCATTCTGTAGACGTAACTATATTTTTTAACAGACATGAATGTTCCAATATTTGATCTCAGAAGCAATTTGAACACCATAACAGTTATGCAAGAGCTCAACAGCACATTATGGCTTAGCAACCGCGACCACATCTTCTAATTCCAATATTCAATCAAGTACCTCCTCCCCTGGTCATCTCGATTTATGTCCTGCAGAATGACTATGACCAAGGCGCATAATACCAATGCCGAGCATCGGGGCATGACTATAAATACCGGTCCGAACGACGCCCGCCGGCCGTGCAGTATGGCGTCCGATAACCGATAGCATCGCATGCATTATCCACTCCTGCGCACTCGTTTAAAAGGTCTCGATTTCGACACGAGCCGATTATGGTGCTTCACAGCTGTTGAACTAGATCGCTCGTTGTTGGTGGATTTAAATAGTTCATTATAGTTCGCAGAGTTGGACGTAACACCTGCTCAGGTTAAAGGTGTTTTTGCATACTACCGTGCCGGTACGTCATATACCTAATGTCGCCGCATACTCAGCGAAGAAGGGAAGATCTTCCTCCGAGCCAGGTGTGCGCTCGGGGACCGCGGTCTGACTGTACTTCATACATACGTATGTAGGTGAACTAGCACCCACGTTTCGCCAGTTATGTTAGGTCCCATGTAATAGGTTGCGAGCCTATTGCCATTTCTCGGGCTCAAAAGTCGCAGAAGGTACATAGCTAGATGGTATAAGAGGAACGCTGCTGCCCATTCGTCATCACTGATTTATCCTTAGTCGCCTTGTACGACACCCACGGGAGAGACTTGGGGTGGTGACAATTGTATTCTTCTCTGCCGTCACCACACGGCCATGACTGTACTTCGTCTGACTTTTATATAGTCTGAGTTCCTCCAGAAACTTTGTAATCGTGATTCAGGACTTGCTAATCTCGTTCTGCCTTATCGAAACAGTCATTAGGTCTACAGTTGGTTTGACTCCATTGTTATCGTGTTGTCGTACTTTTTGCTGATCAACCATTTCTCGGTTACTCGACACCCGAAGGCCCGTGCCCCAGCAGTGGGGACATTAAAGGGCTGGTGATGATGACGATGATGATGATGTTTTTGCCGGTGCGCTACGAATACGAATACGCTCCGTGCATGGCTGGTAACGGAACGGTCTGGGCAGAGACCTTAATGCCTGAATCGATTTCATGTTGTCGTGGTTTCAAAGAAAAAGAATTTCAAAAAATTATGGTCTTGATGCGGGAATCGAACCAGCGTCCGCTGCTATCCGGACAGGTGCCTGACTGCTCGACACATACATACCTAAATCACACTTATATCCCTGAAAGGATGGGCAGAGGTGAATTAACACCCACTTTTCGCCAATAAGGATACGTCGCATGTAATGACATCTATTGGGCACGTTAATCGCAGTATATTGCTAGGTGCTGTAAGAGGAACGCTGCTGCCCATTACTTATCGCTGTCTGTACCCTAAGTCGCCTTGTACGACACCCGCGGGAGAGATGGGGGTGGTGACACACGGCAAAAATGATAGAATAGAATAAAAATAAACGTCACGTAACTTGTCGAAGTCCCGTAGACTCTGAGTAGCGAATGTCGGGGTTTTCATTTTAAACCCTTTTTTAGGTAGGGCTATTATCAAGCTAAAAATTGTCACCTGTATGTCACCGACCCCTACTAGCCTTATTATATCATCATCATCATCACCAGCCCTTTTAATCTTCCCATTACTGGGACACGGGCCTACGCTATGGATGGAAGAATATAAGGAGATTGGGCCATAACCCACCACGCTGGCCATGTGCGGATTGGTGGGTATTAACGACTGTAGATGCAGCCGGGACCAACGGCTTAACGTGCCTTCCGAAACTCGGAGGAGCTCGAGATAGTACATTTTTGGTCACCCTTCCAATGTCCAGTCTTAGAGACATTGCTTAGTTTACGCAATCGCAGGCCAAGCGCGCTATGCCACTGCGCTAGCGAGCTCCTCACAATATACTTAGATTTTATACACGTATACTATGTGACCCCCCCCCTGGCGCCAAAGCTGGATCCGCCCTTGAGATGGGGGTGGTGACAATTGTATTCTACACTGCCGTCACCACACGGCGTTTTCCAGGTACTATCTAGTTGAAATTGCCACCTGTGTGTCACCGACCCCTAATAGCCTTATTACAGTCAAGAGTATATTTTAATAACGCCCGTGTACCAGTCGGCAAGACAGCCACGTCTGACTCAAAAACGGCTCCTTTCTAGCTACGTAACCCCGCTGGCTCCCTATAAATCGGTCCTATTAAAATAATGCTCACAATACTAATCATAGCGGCGCGCGCGCAGATCCGCTCGGATACCGGTAGATAGACATCGTCTTTGATGAATGGACCCACTGCTACTACTATGTCTTTGTTTCGGGTTGGACAGGGGAAGATGTGGAGTCGGTGTTGGGTTTGTGCAGGTTTTCGGACGAAGCGTGCGGAGAATATTTATTTTGGATTGAATAACGATTTACAGTCGCGCTCAGTGACGTCAACACTTGGTTGGCCGAGAAGTCAGGCACCTGCCCGGATAGCAGCGGACGCGGGTTCGATTCCCGCATCAAGACCGCATCAAGATCAAATAATATTTTTTTTTTATTCTTTTTCTTACCACCAAAATCTTTGTACTAATTTTTCATACATTTATATTATGTTAAAATTAAAATCGAATAGACGTGAATAGACGTCAATAACGTTAATGACTCTTCTTCTTCTTCTCCCTGCCCTGTTTCCAGTCTATCCGGGGTCGGCGCAGTATGTTTCCTCTTCCATTCATATCGGTCAGATTTCATTATGCCATCTACTCTTATCCCTTTTGATTCATTTCATTCTTCACACCGGAAATGTGCTCGTGATGAATGAATATATAGAAGAACATAACTAATGAAAACATAAAGTACTCAATAATCAACGTTAATGAGTATTTAATGTCAAAAAATGACAATTCAAAACTAGTCTCTATTCTTGCCGGGTCTATGTGAATTTTTTTGACATTAAGTACTACATAATACATACATAAATCACGCCTATATCCCCGAAGGGGTAGGCAGAGGTGAACTAGCACCCACATTTCGCCAATTATGTTAGGTCCCATGTAATAGGTGGCGAGCCTATTGCCATATATCGGGCACAAAAGTGTCGCAGTACATTGCTAGGTGGTATAAGAGGAACGCTGCTGCCCATCCCTCATCACTGATTTATCCTTAGTCGCCTTTTACGACACCCACGGGAGAGATTTGGGGTGGTGACAATTGTATTCTACTCTGCCGTCACCACACGGCCATTACATTAAGTACTCATTAAAGTTAATTGACATCTCTGAGTGCGGCAGTAAGAGTTATAATATAACAAGGAATGTGCAGCAGCGTTCCTGGTGCACCGTCTAGCAAATTACTGCGATTAAAGTTCCCGGTGAATGATAAAAGGCTCGTCCTATTGTCATTCACCTAGACCTGGCATAGGACCTGAACTAAGCTGGCGAAATACGGGTGTTAAATCACCTCCGCCTACCCCTTAGGGAGGAAAGGCGTGATTTATGTATGTATGTATAAAATTATATAATAAGCCCCTTTGCAGTAGGTACCTAAGCTATCTCCCCTCGTGTGTGCATTGCACAGGTCACCCCGTCTGGGGGGATGTCCAGTGTTTCGGACATCCCCTCCGTTGGCGCTGACCCCGGCGTAAGCCGGGAGGCCTTGGGGAGAGACTGGTGAATTGCCTCACGGCGGATCCCAGACTCTCCCCGCTTGAAGGGCTAGGGGAACACCGGAGTGGTTTAGTGGGTATTCCCGACTCGAGAGAGTCGGGCGAGCCCCACACACGTCAGCCGCTTAGCTAGCGGCTGATATGGTGCCAAAGGCAGTCCACTCCGTTAAAAAAATAAATAAAATAAAAAAAAAAGGTACCTAAGCTATACATAAAAAGTAATTAAAATTTATGAATTAACAGACCTTTCTTTAACCTCAAAGTTACTCAAGCCTTTGCGATAAAAGAAAGCAATCACTAATGTAACGGGGCACGTTTTGTAATAATTTTCTCGACTGTTAAAGATTTATCCAAAACAATGAAACAACTTTTCCCAATTGTTTATTATTTTGAAATTTCTACACAACAATACGGCTCTTAATAAGATATTTTTAAGGCAAATCAAATTAATTTTATAACAAAACCTTATATTGTTTGAGCATGATACGTCTTGATATTGTACGTACTCAAATTTCGAAGTGAAGTTTGTTTAACCGTAATTACTTCAAACGTAGACTTTACAATACGCTCTGTTTGAAGCAATAAATTGGGTAAATAAATTTTAATACAATTATTATAATTATGTTTACAAATTCGTCGAAATAAACATGTTATGTGTGCAAATTATTTTGACTAACCGTTTTGAAACTCTCCCTTGTCCATTTATGTAAGCCTGGTACTTTCTGGCAAGATAATAATGATGGTACTATACTCAGACCATTATAAAGAGATACAGAATATAAACAATTCTTATATGTTTCTTTAATTACGAAATGCATTTAAAAAGATGAAAATTTTATTTTAAAATACATCATCATCCAATATAGAAAATCTATACAATGAAAAAATAAGTATTTTTTTTCGGATTTTATATTAAAAGACACGTCAAGATTTCTCACAATTTTCAAGCAACATGTGTTCAACCCTAACTTCTGTTATCCTGGTAGTTTCAATTCAAGTACTACTTTGTTTGCAATTACAATTGTAAAATAAATACAAAGAGTTGTGAATTGAAAAAAAGCTCCTGTGCTTTGAATATTAATTTTTTTGCCCAATTAAAGTGAAGTGCGCGACTCCATTCCTTTGAATAACATTGTCGATGCGACACCGCAAGTATATCATGGCGCGCGGAAAACTTGGGTGGCTACGGACACTCATTAAGAAAATCCCTTACAATGCAAGCGGAGAAATAAACCTAGCAAAACACCATAGTGAAAATATAGTTTAGGAATACATTAAATGGTACCTAATCTTCTCTCTGCCCTGTTCCCAGTCTATCTGGGATCGGCGCAGTGTGTTTCCTCTTGCATTCATATTGGTCAGACGTCATCAAGCCATCCACTCCCTTTTGATTCATATCATCCATCACACCGTAAAGGTGCTAGTGATAATGAATGTATAGAAAAGAGACGGAACGGACCATGTCGAGAGACCGATGAACGGAGAGAGTGATTGGAATGACAACATTGCAATCCATACTGCTCAAAGTTTTGGCTTAGTTTATCAATACGTTAAAAATGGTAATAAAGGAAATAAAAATTACATACACATACATACATACATTAATCACGCCTATATCCCCGAAGTGGCAGAGGTAAACTAGCATCCACATTTCGCCAACTATGGCAGGTCCCATGTAATGGGAGCCTATTGCCATTTATCGGGTACAAAAGTTGTGGTTAAAATGAAAATTATGGTTAGAAAAATCCTTCAAAATCGAAAGATTTTTTTTTGAAATCCTGCATCACGACGATAAATTTTCGCAGTTTTTCTAACCACTACTTTCTTTGTACTAATTTTTTTAATGTTTAGGTATATAATGTTCAAATAAAAAATAAGAAAATATTACGTGTATTTTGTGTAGGTATAGAAAATACGACATGAAGTAAACATTCTGAAACTTTTCAATTGAAAAAAAACCGTTAAGTACCAAATGGTTCATTCAGTATTGCAGTACTGATGGAGTATTCGCCCATCAAACTGTACCATTTTTTTAATTTAATTTTTTTATTATTTCATTTCACTATATATTTAAATATTGCATACTGCTTCGGGGTTCAATAGGTCTGATTTACGTATATTTAAATATATGTTTAATAAATCATGTATGGTCGTACCTTCCATGTTGACTCACTCCCTGGAGTGTCGCAAAAGACGACTAAGGGAGATTGCCCGATGTAGACCAATAAGTATCTTGGGGCCCACGAATGGAGTAGGGCAAACTACCAACAACAGCATACCCATAGAGGGTTAGTCAAGCAGGCGGCAGGCTGTAAAAACTAAACCAGAACCTTGAGCTGTATAAATGTGAATGTCATCCTAATCACTCTTATTACTAGAATAATTTATTTTAATATATCAGAAGATATCAGTATCAAAACCTATGCAATAAATCCAAAATATCCGCCGCTCCTTTTGTATTAATTACACGCACTGCATCCATGCATTAATATACATGGTGTAGCGAACTTGTACTTTCAATCACTTTTGCTACAAACATAACTAAGCTTACCTGTGTAATGTATGGTATTGTGTATTAAAATGGCCACTCCAATTAGCTCTATGACGTCTGACAAATATGAATAGAAAGATGTTAAGTTTAAGTTTTTTAGACATCTTTAACATACATACATACATACATAAATCACGCCTATATACCCGAAGGGGTAGGCAGAGGTGAACTAGCGCCCACGTTTCGCCAATTATGTTAGGTCCCATGTAATAGGTGGCGAACCTATTGCCATTTATCGGGCACAAAAGTCGCAGTACATTGCTAGGTGGTATAAGAGGATCGCTGCTGCCCATTCCTCATCATTCATTTATCCTAAGTCGCCTTGTACGACACCCACGGGAGTGATTTGGCAGGGGGTGACAATTGTATTCTACTCTGCCGTCACCACACGGCTCACATCTTTAATAAGTTTATTAATTATTTATGTTCTATTCCCAAGTTATAGAGAGTCGTTGTAATGTAAACATACTTACCCCCGAATACAAAAACGCTACTCAAAGTTTGAGTCCTCTTTAACATTTGAATATTGTCAAAATTGACCTTTTTCCATACAAATTCTAACAGGTAGATACTATCCACTATGCAGTGCTCAACATTTGAGTAGCGTTTTTGTTATTGGGGGGTTAGGTCTTACTACCCTTGTCTAACTTAAATCAAGTTGCCTTACTGCCGCACTCAGAGACGTCAGATAACGATAATGAGTACATAATGTCAAAAAATGACAATTCAAAACTAGACGCTATTCTTGCTGGGTCTATGGTCTAGATTCAAACAAATTTGTTTGATATTAAGTACTAGTACGCAGTCTAGTACTAGGACGCAGTCACACAGTTTTAAATAAAGTCAAACCGAAGACATTTTTTCTCTCTTAGGAACAGCCTGTATACACCAGTGTGACCACACGTTGACCGCTCCCGTCCATCTGTCACCCACTACCTGAATTCTTGGGCACCAGCCACGTGCCTCTCTGACTTAGTTTAATGGTCACCCTACTGCCCGCTGCGAAGTCATTTGTCAGCATGCGTGGAACAACTTTTATTTCCCTCTTTCCTAAAGGGCACTTTATGGAGCACACAATAAAGTTTATATTGGTTTTGGAGCCGTCGACGTATAAGAGCCTAGTTTCGGAATGCATGAATAAAATTACGTTTGTCATGCTGCTATAGGTTTTTATGGGTTACACAATAAGGTTCAACTTCGTGCGCTGCGAAAGAATTGGTAGCTCATGTGCACTGGTTGAAACTAGCGTGTATGTCCGATTTTAGATTGATGGGATGTAATTTTAATCAATTGTTGGCGTTCCAAGAATTCACGATATGTAAGACGTTCTGTTACACTCATAAGTTTTTATGAACATAAGTAATGGACCTCAAGTGGGTTTAGCTTTGATCTTTTAGAATATATTACTAGAACGGTTAAGTATGAAGGTTGTATTGCAACACGACCCGCAGTAGCTCATAATGGCAAGATTAGAACGCAACGCCTTTCTATATTGTAATCTTATTATGTAAAACAAAGCAGCCACGGAATAACCGTCATTTTTACTGGATTTTTAGTCTTATTTTGGCTAAAACCTCTTTTGAAGTTAGCTTAATCGGAATATGTTCGCAATAATTACATACATACTTACATACACATCAATCACTACTATTTATCCCCGAAGGGGTAGGCAGAGAGTAACACCCACGTTTCGACAATCAAGCTAGGTTACAGGTGGCCAGTCTATTGCCGTCAATCGGGCACACAATTCGCAGCATTATTTTGCTAGGTGCTATGTGAAGTACTGCCCATTACTCATTGCTTTCTGTACCCACAGTCGCCTTGTTACTAGAATAAATGCCAACTATGCCAACGAATATGCCAACCCGCGAGAGAGATTGCGGGTGGTGACAATTGTATTCTGCTCTGCCGTCGGCACACGGCAAAAAATAAAATGTAATCATATTTTAACCACGTAATGTGACTTACGTGCCCGATAGAAGTCAATAGGCTCCTACGTGGGACCTAGCATAATAGGCGAAACATGGGTGATTAATCACCTCTGCCTACCCCTTCGGGTATAAATTTGTGTGATTTTTGTATGTGTATTTTTTGTCACGATAGAGAGCTCTTTAGCTGGAGTTCCGTTTTGCCCCCCCTTCCCCTATCTACACATTGTTTACGCCGTAATCCCAAAGCATTAGCATACTGAGCTGCCTACCAGCCTCCATTACCATAAATTACATTCGCTCTCGCTGCTAAGTAACTCTTCGAGCGGCAGCGTAAATTAATGAATAATTATATCACTCATACTGCCGCTCCAGGCCCAAATAGGGCAATGCATCCTTCATACAGGCCGCGCGATGTATATCGCTCAAGGGTAAATAGCCGCGACGGGTTTTTCGTTACGCCGCTGATTGAATGAAGCAATGAAGTTTGATGGGTTTTGGAATTTATTGTGTATCATGTGACTGTGAGTATATCCTACTTACAGTATTTTATTAGGAGAGCGGCGCACAAGATGAATACAGCTAGCAAGACGATAAGTCTCGCCAATTTATCCCCGAAGGGGTAGGCAGAGGTGAGTTAACACCTACGTTTCGACCAGCCTAATACATAGCTCTATAAATTTATTTACCGACTTCGCGAGCCTATTGCTAGTTTTAGGGCACGTCAATCGCAGTATTGATGAGTGAGGTAGTATAAGAGAGGTATAGAAGGAACGCTGATTCATATTCCCCATCTCCATTTAGGGCTGAAGGTTTCTAGCGTCTTAAGACGTAGTCAAGTTTGGGTATGGGAGAAGAAGCATGAAAGTAGAATAAATGCAGTAGAAATGAGAGCGTTGAGGAGCATGGCTGGGGTAAGACTGAGTGAACGATTGTACTACAACAGTGTGTTATGAGAAAGGTGTGGTTTGAAAGAAGATGCAATGACAAGAATTGAGAACGGGATGCTCGGATGGTTAAGACACGTTGAAAGAATGAATGAAAAGAGAATGAGAAAACCGATATATATGACGGCAGTGAACGGATAAATGGGAAGGGGACGGCCTAGGCGGATCTTTCATAATCAAATTGAAAGGCCATTAAAAAAAGGCCATGATAAATGAGATTGGATGAAGCGAGAAGTATATAAGGATCGTAGCAAGTGGAAAGAACTGATCTCTGCCTACCCTTGTGGGAGAATTAAATATGTATGTATTTAAGATGTAGTCAACGGCTTAACGTACCTTTCTAAGGACATACATACATACAAACATAAATCACGCTTATATCCCCGAAGGGGTAGGCAGAGGTGAACTAGCACCCACATTTTGCTAAATATGTCAGGTCCCATGTAATAGTTGGCGAGCATATTGCCATTTATCGGGTACAAAAGTCGCAGTACATTGTTGGGTGGTATAAGAGGAACGCTGCTGCCCATTCCTCATCAATGATTTATCCTTAGTCGCCTTGTACGACACCCACGGGAGAGTTTTGGGGTGGTGACAATTGTATTCTACTCTGCCGTCACCACACGGCTAAGGACATCACTCGAGATAATTACCCATCCGAGCAAGCAGATCTTCCTAAAAACTGCTTAACAACCACATGACATCACACTACACGCTTGTAGGGGTTATAATCATTTTGCGAGTAGGTACTAGCTTGATGCGATTAAAAATATCAACACACGTGGTTCCTGTTACTTATTATTTTGATGTCCATAGTATTATCAACTATCTAGCACCAATAAATCATATAAATAACCTAAACCCACCTTCTCGCCTTGCTAGCAAACCGAGAAAGACAACCCATTAACACAATGCAGACTTCCACTCGTAAAGCGACCCTTAAATCCCGATTTCCTCAGGAAAGTTGATATTTTTCCGAAGCGAGCATTAACGATTCCGCCGCAGAGGCCTAACTATCGAAGTTACGCCTTTGGCCGGCTTTACATCCCAATTTTTCCGCCCTTAATCCTTTACGGAGCTCATTTAGCCGAGTTTTAATCTCAATCTCACCTCATTACCGGCACCCGAATACTCGGAATAGCCAATTTCGCCATTAATTACTCGAGGAGGCCTCACCCTTTCCGAGTAAAAATAAATTATAACTAATTTATCGTCCGCCGGGACGAATGGTCGTCACGTTCACAACGTGACACCGTGACGCACGGGCGTGTCACGTGAGTGCGGCGGGGAGGCCACGCCCCTAGCATGCGCACTGCACACACGCCCCACACGTGTGGCTGGGTCACATATACACATGGTGTGGGCGTGAGTCACGGTAGGCGTGCACACATGACTTTTACATAACCCGAGACAGCGACCGCCTAGCTGGGTTTAGCCGATCGCGTTCGAGCGCGGAGAGGCGTGATGCGAGCAATAACGGCTCGGAATCGACGAAAAAACGCGGCACCTGCGTCCGCAATTATCGGCAGAACCGCGCGAAATTGCGGACTCACCGCAAACTGACACTCGAGCAACTTCCCCGAAATAAAACTTCGCTAAAGTTCGACCGGGAGAGAAAGAAAGCGCACAAATAAAAAGCCATTGACTTGACTCCGCTCCGAAAGTTCGCCTTTTTCAACTGCGGTTTTCATTGCCGCGGGAGATTCCGCTGCCGCTACACCGTCAACTAATAAGGCTTAGGCTGAAGTTTGCGGGAACGAAATGCTGCACGAGCCGTGGAGGTCTCGGAAACAATATGGCAGGGAGTAACGCCGGATCAATAATATATAGGCTAAGGAACACAGAGCAGAGAGAGCGAGGCACGCGCACACAGACAGCGCACGACGAAAACAAATCAGTGCTGGGAGGCGCAAATTGAGCACGTACCCGTTCCGACTAATTTTATTTTGCAATTACACCCCCCACCCCCCACTCACCCCGGCCCGGGTAATACAACATTCTTGGCGACAGCCTGTATCGGCACAGAGGTGGCAGGCACCATAAAAAACGCTTAATTAATATTCATGAACTGTGAAAAAAACAACCCGAAGTCACCAACAACAGTGAGATGTTTTCAACTCGTTAGTTAATAAGTGTTGACGGTGAAATGTATTGATTCGGTGGTATCAATATTTATGGAGTGTTTTTTGTTCCTAATTTAGGAGAAAAAATGACAATTCTCTAAGGGCAAGCGGAATTGTTTAAGGTACTCATTTTTATCATGAAAAATTACAATTTTAGGCCTAGTTAAATTGTCTATAAATATTAAAATATAAATTAACCTCTACGGTCTAATATTATCTTGGAAATCAAATCTTACATAGAAATGTAACTACGTCTTAGGCCGCATTCAGTGCTATGCTGACGAACCCATCGCTACCGCATAGATCGGCATTAATTACTGTTTTGACATGACAGTGTATAGATATGAAACAGGCATGGGTCGTATTGGATGCTGATCAACATGCTGACTGTCGGTCCGTCAGCGAAGCTGTAAATGGGGCCTTACATCTCCTTTTTTATTTTCGTTCAACACGTATGATTCTAGTGACCTGTCGGCAGTTATTTTGTGAAAAATTTAATATTAAATAATATATTTTTTAAGAAAATTGTCACGGTTAAATATCATATAACAGAAATAACGTACACCCTGAGTACACCCATACTCAACATAGTCATATTGTAAATACTACAGTGTTATTAAAAATCGAAATTATTAATTTTTTTTATCCCTCATACAAATTGTTCGATCAGTAAAGCAAAATGTATGGAAAATACGAAAAATAATTTTACAAATTTCAATTTTTGATATCGCCATAGTTTGTTTAATAAGTGAGCAGGGGTTATGTTCAGGGTGGAATTATTAATGTTACATGTATGAACTTGTCCATTTCGAAAAGTAGGTAGAAACTATTTTAAGATACAGGCTGCTCCGAACCAAAATTGTGAATATATTTGTGTTCCCAAATAAATTGTCGTAATATCGGAACGTTCGCTAATCTACGCAAGTGTTCTGCGCGGTGCTACTCTGCACCCCCCTCTGTAAAAAGGTTGTAAGAAGGCGGTGGACACCCCCCGGGTGGCGATCGCCTCCGCAACCCTTTCGCTTTTACCCCCGCTATACAAGTTGATGCCTTAAGAAACGAGTAAATTGAAAAAGAATTCTGATTTTTTTGGAATTTTTTTAAAGAAGTTCTCTAGTTTGTACCTCGTTGGCCTCTTCATGTCCCCACTGCTGGGATCAGGCCTTCTCTATTATGTATGGAAAAATATTAAGTTTCTCTCCCGTTCTTCTCAGAAAAAGGCCTCCTGATAGCTTAGGAACGGATCGTATCGGGTTGAATGTGTTGCCATTTTTTTTTCGACTATCACATGGAGGATTTAACTTAGTTTTGTGTTTAATGTTTCATAAGTGTATGTTATTGTTCCTTATAAACATACTTAAATAAATCACGCCTAATTAGACCCGAAGGGGCAGGCTGGGGTGTATTGACATATTACTCCACATTTCGCCAACTACACCAAGAACGCTTTCCCCATTCCTCATGACTGTTATAACTTTTAGTTGTTTTGTACGACAGCCGCCGGAGAGGCAGAAGTAGGGGCGGTGAGAATTGTATTTTGCTCTGTTCTTGCTTACCTTGGCAAAAATATATTTAAAATATTTCATTTTTTTTTCTAAGAACAACACCCTGTACCCGTTAAGCTTCTCGCATTTCTTCGTCGCTTCTTAAAGTGTTTTACATACAACCATTCGCTGTGTGCGTCGTCGAGTCACGCATAAGTGTGGGTGTACGCATTTTTGCCCCCTCCCCTCCCGAAGAAAAATACCTTACCCCTTTCCCGCCCACGCCCCTTTGATGTACCGCTGCGCCCCGGGCAAAGAAGATATGAGACTTTTTGAAAAAGCTTAATTTAAATTAGACTCTTGGGAAGACTCAATGAGAGTATTCCTTAATTTAAATACTATCTTGAGGGCCGCTGACAACTGAGGAAGCCGGGCAAAAATGGTCTTTTCTAATTGGTATTGAGTTTCGATTGGGAGCATCCACTTTTTATAAAGGGTGCTTGGGCCTCGTCTTTTGATTGAGCGGGTGTTTGGTGACTCGGTGCTGTGTTACACGCTGGACGCTTAGTAATTGTTATCGGTGGGGACTTTTCTTTCGTTTAAATTAATTGCTTTCGAGGCCTGAGTTGTTGACGACAATGGTAATTGATTGCGATTTCCGAAGGCCTTTCGTGTTCATTGTAATTACTTTTTATGGCATCATCGGTAAGGTTTGAGGACCGACTTGATTAGTAGGTCATAATTTATGAGCTGTGTACGAACAAAAAGATTTATTCCTAAGATCGAATAGAGGTCGATTGGCTCACGTTACGATTGCGAGTTACTAATAATACCTATCTATATTTACCATAAACCATATACAATATTCCTTACTCTCATATAAACCAAAGTTGGGTTATGCAAATTTATACATATAAAGACAATAATTAATATTGAAAGTGTAACTTATAAACAGAAAAAATCGTTATACTATGCGATTAATGTCGAAGTTTATCACACCATCATTTCCCTATCAGAATTTGACCCTTTATTCTTATTCGACCAAACCAGCCAATAATCTTAACCATCCCACCAATCCTCACTAGGTCAGCGGGTGGGTTATGGCCCTTTTGTCCCTATATTCTTCTCTATCCATATGGAAGGCCTGTGTCTTAGCAGTGGGGAGATTAAAGGGCTGGTGATGATAATATATTATTTTCTTATTGATCATTGATGACCACGCAAACATTTTTAGTAAGTTCATATCTAAAATGTATACAAGAACAAGTATGAAATAAGTAATTATTTTGAATTTATTTACATTATGTTCATTTTCGGTGTGATGGATGGTATCATATTGGGTGGCTCAATGAAGTCTGGTCGATATATGAATGGAACAAGAAACATATGGCGCCGACCCATAACCAAGGAACAATGCAGAAAGATGATTATTAGAAATAAGTGTTAGAAAATTTTTTTTTTCTGAGCAAATGAGGTCGGATAGTTTCGAAGGATTATCATAATGGTCATATTACTCGTATAGTGCATGTATTAGAAATAGTGCATTTCTCAGTGCATTTCCTTTTACAGGTGCCCATAGTGATTTATTTAGTAATATGCATCAGCTTTTGTACTCTTTAATGGTAGGAAAACTTCTTTGTACTGTTTTGTGTACAAAAAATTATTAGCTAAAATGTAAATTAAGTTTAATTATCAGTGCAATTTCGAGTGAATAATTAAATTATTTTTTTTCTGCGTTTAAAAACAAATCTCTTTACAAAACATTTCGCTTTCTAGCTCGCGGGAATTTGCGAGGGTGCCCGGCATGTCAATATGCGAGTAACTTTAAATCTTAACCCTCTGAAAGAAACAAAGAAAGTGCCACGAGCCGAATTACTGCGTACGCAAAAATGTACCCACAACGCCTGTTGAAGGGTTAACGACATCGGCTTAGCGCTAGGGTTTCCTCGTGACGTTTAACAGTCATATTTTTTAATTTAATAATAAAAAATAGAATTATTAGACAGTCGGCTAATCAGACAGATTACAATAACCTGCTAAGGGGTTTTTTATTAATATACAAAGACAGATAATATTATCTACCTATACAATATAGGTAATATAAATATTTTATTGAGGTTTGTTTTATCGTTATCTCATGTGTGTATTAATTTACTTCTCAAAAAACTTCGCGAACCAACTTTTTTACGGATTGGAGTGCCAAAAAATAAATATTTTTTTTCAAATATAACCATTTCTTCTAAGCTAGAATTACAATGTTATAAACACCTAGATTGCTTGATAGATAGTCATTATAAATATGCCTAACTAAAATTTTCCTTACATAGTTTACTTATCGAATCTATTAGAAGAAAAGAAAGTTATCTTTAATTCTTCAAAATTGTCCCCTTTCAGTTTCAATAATTAATTACCCTCGCGAGCATCCCAACCGAAATATGCTCCAGAAATTTAATTTTAATCGGCATCAATAATATTTTTTTCAATTTTTTTTCATGCTCACTCACAACAAATTAAATGACCGAAAATCCCTTACATAATTAACTGGCCGCTTTTCCTCCAGCGTTCCATTCCGGGCGACCGCAGTAATTACAAAACTGTTAAAAATAATTCTATCGTAATCCTATTTCGTTTTCTCTAATCGCATTTTCGTATTCGCCACGTAATTTTTTCCACCAAAATAAAATTCAACGAACAGACAGAGCTGCCGACGGGCCTGTTGCTAGCCCTGTGTACAGGTGGGGTGCGCACCCCTTTCAACCCTTTCGGGGTCCAAACGTTTCTTCTCCTTCTTTACATTTATTTCTTATGGCCTGTTTCTTCTTCTTAAATTATAAAGCTACCTGTCTTGCGAATGGTTTTGATACTTGAATCGATTTTCAATTATATTACTTTTTGATACTTGGATCGATTTTAAATTATATTACTTTTTTTGCCATAGGCAGTGAGTTACTAGATGGGAATAAAGTCATCATATCTGCCGTGAGACGCCCACGGTTGGGCATAAGCTTGCCTCAAGGATCTCAATATATTATATTATCTATCTGTTGATAGCATTCGACTAAAATGTATGGCAGTAACATAGAAACATAAATAACCTTATATACGCCTCACCTATTGTCTTATTCCCGAACGAATCCATCCATGTAATATGGGGCGAGCCTATTGCTATCTATTGGGTACGTAAATCGCAGTTTAATAGTTAGATGATATAACGGGAACGCTGCTGACCATTCCTCATTACGATGTCTTAATCCTTAGTCGCCTAATACGATTCGCGGGAGAGATTTGGCGTGGTGACAATTTTATTCTGATCTGCCGCTACCACACGCCAAATAAATCCTAATTTCATCATCGTCGCCAGCCCCCTTTAGTGTCCCCACTGCTGGGGCATAGCCCTCCCCATGAATGGAAGCATATAGGGAGCATGGCCCATAACCTACCACGCTGACCAAGTGAAGTTTGATGGATATTAACGACTGCAATTGGTACTGGTTACCAAAATTTTAACGTGGCTTCCGAAACATGAATGAACCTGAATTAAAATTTGGTCACCCACCCCATGACTGGCCTTTGCAAACATTGCTTAGTTTACGCAATCGCAGGCCGAGCGCACTAAGACATTGCGCCATCGAGATCCTCTGTGAATCATAGTGTGAAATATAAATAATAAACAATGGCTTAGCCAAGTACCAACTCCGCTCGGTCGCCGTACACGAGCAACCGAAATGATGTTACAAAGGCTCGGAACTGGGCTAACACAAGTTTTCTATATTACTGTGCGTACCCCCCTCGCCCACGGCCCCGAAAGGGTTAAATCCCACCTTTGAAGATGCGCGGGGCTTTTTCTATAATTTCTCCGCTCGGTAAGCGATTTAAATTTCGTTAAGTCTCCAATTTCCAGGGGCAAAAAATAATTGCTACAACCCATTCTCGGCCGGCGGCGGCAGCGGTTGCTTCAATTTTTTTATCTCGGCCCGTCAGTGAGTTGAATCGTTTTGCATTTTCGCGACGTTTCGCTCCTTCCGTTTTTTCGTGTTTCAAGGTTGACCTGTTGTGTTTTGTTGATGTCTCGGTCTGCTTTCGATTGTTTTTGTTTGGCTTGCGCTTCGGTTTGTTTGTTCAGAAGTTGTTTACGCCGTGTGCTGACCGCAGAGCAGAATACAGTTGGCGCCACCCCCAACCTCTGCCGTGGGTGTCGTACAAGGCCGCTAAGTGTTAAGTAGCAATGAGTAATATGCCCGGTAGATGGCAACGGAGACAGTGATTGGGATGACAACGTTGCTGCTCAAGGTTTTGGCTTAGGTTTTACAGCCGGCCGCCTGCCTGACACCAACCATCCTTGGGTATGCTGTTTTTGGTGGTTTTCCCTCCACAATTCGGGTGCCCCAAGCACCGGGCAAACGGCTTCGGGGATATAGGCGTGATTTATGTATGTAAATAATAATAAATAATAAATATTTTTACACTCACACCTATCATCTAGCTCAAAGTAAGTAGCCTAAGCACTTGTGTTATGGATACTAGATGACGGACATATTTTTAATATAATTATGTATATAAATGTTGAAAATATACTACATAAACATATACACAACCATGACTCGGAAACATACATTTGTGGTCATCACAAAGTTTGCCCCACCAGGATTCGAACCCGGGACCTCTTGGCCAATACCTCTGAGCATTCGACCAAGGCGGCCGTCACACACACATGTAATATGTGTGTTTCTTCTTTCCACTATAACAGTTTTTTTAGTTCCTTCTAGCTGCTACTTTTTCATACGGCGTTCCATCCAGTGACCGTTCATCACATGTCAGTAGACGTAAAGTTCATTTAAGAACTTTTGCAAGGAACAACGTGACTCGAATGCCTCCACCCGGTGACCGTGTCGGTGCAAGGCAAATAAGGGTGCGCACACACGTGCGACCCAACGTGAGGTGTTTGCGGTGACAGCGGCTGAAGAAGACAGATCGTCTTCGTGCGCTGCTCGGCTAGTATGGAAGTGGACTCGCATTTGTGAATTAGTAAAGAATTTGAACGCCGTTCTGATTGAAAGGAAATATTAGAAATTAATAAATGTATTTTTACAAGTTCGTGTGCTCATTTACAATAACTTACATTATTTTTCTCTATTAAAAACATTTGGAATATATTTTCTAATGACACATTCAAAAACAAAAACATTTACTAGGACAAATGGTCGACTATCCCCCAAGAGATCCTGAGTTCGAACTGTGATCATGTCAGTGAGATGGACACTGATATTTGCTATCGAGCCAGGGTTGTTTGTATGTTTATTGTGAGTATACTTTACTAAATATTTTTATAATATTACGTATTCAAATTTGTCCGTTATCTACGGGTGAATTTGAAATCGGTCGACAAAATTTTACAGGACATTTCAACCGCTATAACAATCGTTATAGTAACAATTAAAATTGTAATGAAACATTAAGTAATAAAATACAAGAACGCAATTATGAGATTTATTAGTTGCAGTCGACGCACTTTGCGCGTGATTGTACTTACAGCGTTCTACTACCTAGCCGCGCGCACCCGTCCGCTTAGGAACCCGCGAATTACGAACGATTTATTTAATTTTATTTAATATTAAGAATTTAATTTAATATTTTCTTAATTTTTTTTTTTTTTTGTATTAATCTGTATATTTACCAGTTTCGAGTAAAAGAAAGGAAAGTATTGATACTTTTTTTGTCGACTTAGATTTGTTTTTAAATCTCACTAATATAAAGTTTAATAGCATTTGAACCCCCCATAAAAATTTGTCGATTCATTTCCATTTCACTCTGTAGTATCTATAACACCGTAGTAACACAAGTGCTTATACTACTTACTTTGAGCTGCGTGATAGATAAAGTTTCAATGCCATACATTTTAAATTTACAATGGTTCCACTTAAATTTTATTTGTGTTTTTTTTATGAAATGGGCGATGTATTATGAGATACTATTTACTTTCTTTATTTTCAGTCACTTTCGCTTCTTCTTCAGAAATATGTTATTAACACTACCAATTCCTATTTAAACAGATAAATATACATTTCATTTTCTTAAACAAATCATAGGCAACTATCTAATAAATAATTTAAAACTGACAAATATCTCCAATAGGTTGTCAATTTTAACTTGTTTGTATTAATAATACCCTCGTTTCGAATTGAGCCTATACGCATGTGAGCCTATACAATTTATTAAGTTTGACCCACAAAATCAACGGGCAGAATTGGTGGTAACTAGACGTGTCTCCCCAAATTTTGAGCACTGCTTATAAAGTTAAGTGGACAATACTTGTCAGAATTTGTATGGAAAAAGGTAAATTTTTACAATACTTAAATGTTAAGCAGGATTCAAACTTTGTGTAGCGTTTCTGTATTCGGGGTATTAACCGTACATTGACGCATCGCGACTAAAAACGAAATCGTCACACGGAAAACTCGAACCACTCAACGTTGGTTGTTTATCGAGCGATTCAACTTTTAATTTCGCAAGTACTACCCTAATGACGTCACAAATCATTATTTCGATAACTCGCGAAGGGCTCTCTGCGTTTGCGAGCCGCGAACGATTGTCAGGGGCACGCGTGTTCTATCTCGCATCTCGGCCGCTTCTTCGGCCGAGTTTAGATGCGTTGTCTCTTTCATGTCATCAGGTTTAAAGTGTGTGTTTGATTTGTCGTCCTTACTGTTCTCTCCTGGGACCTGATTCGTCTAATTCTAATGTTGAGCATTACAGTCGTATCTCAACTGCGTTTTAAGAGTGTTTTGGTTTGAAAGAAAACGTAGTAACTCATGATCTTGAGGCGGGAATCGAACCCGCGTCCGCTGCTATCCGGGCAGGTGCCTGACCGCTCGGCCACCCAAGACACTAATTAACTTACCGAAATTCTTCTAACCTTTACACTTCACGTTGTAAGCCAACGGGTACCCTCGCAATGTAGAAATAAATTTCAAACATTCCAAAGCAGATATTTTTACAAATACCGTGCGTTCGGTTAAGCTTGGGTTTGCTTTATAAACTATTCGATTTTAATTTTAACATTATATAAATGTTAGAAAAATTTCTACATTGCGAGGGTACCCGTTGGCTTACAACGTGAAGTGTAAAGGTTAGAAGAATTTCGGCAAGTTAATTAGTGTCTTGGGTGGCCGAGCGGTCAGGCACCTGCCCGAATAGCAGCGGACGCGGGTTCGATTCCCGCCTCAAGATCATAATTTTTCGAAATTCTTTTTCTAGCCATTAAAATCTTTGTACTAATTTTTCTAACATTTATATAATGTTAAAATTAAAATCGAATAGTAATAACTCATATTGACACAGTGATGGTTTGGTCACGTAAAAAGAATTTGTGACAGGGGAATGACAATAGTAGATTTTAAACCACGGGTGATAAAGCAAAAAATGTCTCAGATCGCAAGTATTTTACGCCCCAGGGATCTGATGCTACTTTTTTTATCACCCGAGGTAAGATTATATTTTGAAGTCACCCCCTGACCAAGCTGCTGCTGAATGGGCAGCAGCGTCAGTCCTCTTATACCACCCTGCAATGTACTGCGACTTTTGTGCCCGATAAATGGCAATAGGCTCGCCACCTATTACATGGGACTTGACATAGTTGGCGAAACGTGGGTGCTAGTTCACCTCTGCCTACCCCTTCGGTGATATAGACGTGATTTATGTATGTATAAATATTTTTTTTATAAATAATTTTACACTCACACCTGTCATCTAGCCCAAAGTAAGTAGCCTAAGCACTTGTATTATGGATACTAGATATTTTATATATTCTTATATATTATATATTTTTTAATATAATTATGTATATAAATATTGAAAATATACTACACAAACATAAAAACAACCATGACTCGGGAACAAATATTTGTGTTTATCACAAAATTTGCCCCTACCAGGATTCGAATCCGGGACCTCTTGGCCAATACCCAACAATCTGAGCATTGGACCAAGCAGGCCGTCCAAAATGTATGTATGCCCTGACCAAGAAGCGGGATTATTCATACACGTAGCGGGCGAAAGAGTCCACTTTATGGTCTCTCCGCAACATGAAGACCACTTCCTGAAAATATGGATGTATTTTGTGTGGTCTGAAGGTGGACTGGACGACGAGATGACGAGTGGCAAAAGACAGTGGAGAAAGAGGACATACTGCGCCGATCCTGAATACGTAGATATGGGCAGGGTAATGATGATTTTCTGGCACTTTTAGTAATGGTATTAGTTATTATAATGTAACGTCAGCCGTGTGCTGACGGCAGAGTAGAATACAATTGTCACCACCCCAAGTCTCTCCCGTGGGTGTCGTACAAGGCGACTAAGGATAAATCAGCGATGAGGAATGGGCAGCAGCGTTACTCTTATACCACCTAGCAATAGTACTGCGACTTTTGTGCCCGATAATTGGCAATAGGCTCACCACCTATTACCTGGGACCTAACATAATTGGCGAAGCTTGGGTATATAGGCGTGATTTATGTATGTATGTATGTTATTCGATTTTTAATTTTAACATTATATAAATGTTAGAAAAATTAGTACAAAGATTTTGGGGTTAGAAAAAGAATTTCGAAAAATTATTTCGAATAAAATAAAAAGAATTTCGAAGAATTGATCATAATTTTTCGAAATTCTTTTTCTAGCCCCAAAATCTTTGTATGTTTGTATGTATTATAATGTAAACTCTATAGTTTTGTTTCAGTTCACTCGCTTAGCATGGAGTATACATTGACAAGGATCTAATTAAACTTCAGGATGTTTACAAGACCCCAAACATTGCGCACTGCTAGCGAGCCATAGATTATGCAAATCCCAAACTCTAATCATCAGTCATTCTAGTCTTATCGGCGCGAGCATTAACTAGCACCCTTACACTTAGTCACTTGCGATTGTAGACCTTACTTCTTACTTGAGAGTGACAAAAATTGAATGACACTAGTATTTACACGCCAATGTAAGATATTAGAGGCACAGAGATTCGTAAACTTAAAAAAGACGACGAAGATTCGGTGATGGTATCGCTGATTCGAAAATAATCTTAGACGAGTGGTATTTTTAAAATGATAGTTTTTTAGGTTTACTTTTTTAAGAAGTGTTAAAAAAGTTAGCCGCTGACTTTTTAGGTTGATGAGTCTCCAGGTCCCTTTAGATAACTAAAGTAGACCATCCGACCACTATTATTGCAGTTCAATCTGCCTAGACATAATAATATACTTCCTCTTCTCCCTGCCCTGTTCCCAGTCTATCTGGGGTCGGCGCAGTACGTTTCCTCCTCCATTCATATCGGTCAGACGTCATCTAGCCATCCACTCCATTTTGATTCATATCATCCATCACACCGTAAAGGTGCTAGTGATTAATATAAAGATCGCAAGGACCATGTCGAGAGACCGATGAACGGAGAGGGTGATTGAAATGACAAATTCCAATCCATGCCGCTCAAGGTTTTGGCTTAGGTCTTACAGCCGGCTGCCCCTGCCTGACACAAACCCTTTTTGGGTACCTATACTGTTGTTGATGGTTTACTCTCCTCCATTCGGGTGTCCCAAGGTGCTCATTCTATTTACCCGGCAATCTCCCTTAGTCGACTTTTACGACACCCATGGGATGAGTCGGGGCTGGCCTATTCTACGTTATTTTTTCGCTTCCAGTCCGCCTAGCATGACCACCGAAACGCAATGGTGATATAGCCATTTATCGTGTTGAATTATCAAAAATCTATGGAGTTTTGACAGTTCAGCGCGATAAATGCCTCTATCATATCGCGTTTCGGTGGTCATGCTAGGCGGGCAGGCCAGCATGGGATATTACGTATAACAATATGCGTAATAACGAACTCTACATATTCACTAAATACCTTAAAAAGCCATCCTTTAATTCTGTCGTATCTTAAAAAAGGCCTGCGAAAACCATAGATTACAACGCCACTAATCATGCAGCTATAAAAGCCCGGATTCTTTGGAGGCGGCACTTTGAAAAGTGCGAGTTGCGAAGTTAGGTAGGCACCTACCTAATGGGTTGAGCGGGGGGGAATTTTTGGCCATTTCTGATATAATTAGCGGAGATGCCTTCAGGGATGTCACTTCGGCTTTATTGTAGGCCGCAGGGCTGTCACGGGCTGTTTGGTGCAAAATTTGGGAAAGATATCGACAGGAAAAATTTTGACGGAGCCTTTAACAGGGCACGTTTGAAAGATTCTTTTAAATCGACATTATTGCTATGCTGTTAATAGGTACGGTCAACGGCGCTGCAGACTAGGCAAAAATGTCAAATTTCTTCAATCGATTGTCAACCTTAATTTGTTGGGGGTAAAGTGTAAAGTTGGCTGAGGAAATTTGCGATTTTGTGGAAGCCTGACGTGCTGTATATTGTACATCTCTACTCACTCTTTCAGGATTCACAGAATAAATGGGCATGATTCATTTAAGTTTTACTGTTATTTATTCGTCATAAGCACAGGCGTATGACAACTTTTAATATTTACATACATAAATCATGCCTTTCTAAGACGAAGGCAGAGATGTATTTAACACTCACGTATGGCCAGCTCATTTCAGATCCCGTATACTTAATAGGAGGCCAGTCTATTGCCATTGGAAATATATAGATTGTGCACCAGGTAGTAACACTGCTGCCCATTCCTCGTTATATTATTAATGTTTCTAGAACTCCTCCGCTTCGGAGGCTTGACCGATTTTTATGATTTTTTTTTGTGTATACAAGGTGTAACAGCGAGGTGTAGTCATATTTAAAGGTGTTATTCAGGCCATCAAAATGTACAACTTTCGCTAAGGGACCTAAATCAAAATCTCAGAAAAAATAAACACTCCCGTGTACAAACGGTTTAGTATGAAGAAGTGATTTTTTTTCTGAGATTCCGATTTTGGTCGCTTAGCGAAATTTGTTCAGTTTGATGGCCTGAATAACCCCTTAAAATACTACTACCCCTCTCTGTTACACCCAGTATTTGGTAATCTGAGAGTAAATAGGTCGTAAGCCATTTTTTATACCCCTAGATTATAACGGCAAAACAACGTCTAGAGTTCAAATAAAAATCAAATCATATTATTCTCTTCTGTCATATTACACCCAGGCGGCTACCGTACATTTCATCTCAGTACACGTCACAAGACCATCCCAGGTTTTCTCCAAATAGCATTTTAATCGTTCCTTTATTAACTCTACAAAAGGATCCCCCGAGAGCAAACATCTTAATATTCCGCTACCGTCGTAGTGGTCACACATCAATACGTATTAGGGGCTGGCTTGGGATGTACGTCTTCCGTCGTTCGCGGTCCGTCATTCCCCCTCTGACGGAGATTCGTGACGAAAAATCGTGCAGCGACGCAGGTTTCATGACACCGCTTAATTTTATGCGGTGAATTAATTAGGCGTTTGCTCGTTGCGTTTTTAGGAAGAGTTTTAATTATTGCGTAACCTTAGGTACGCTTCGATTGGATGTTGAGCACTAACCGCTTAGGGCTACCTATTGGATGAAGCATTAATGATGAAATGACAAGATATACCCGTCTGGATACTTTTCCACTTTGCAACCGTATTAAGTCAAATACTACACATTTTAATGCCTGGTAGCAGAATACAATTGTAATCACCCCAATCTCTCCGGCAAGTGTCGTACAATGCAACAATGGTTGACAAGGTGACAGTGATGAGGAATTGGCAACAGTGTTCCTGTTATTTCTAGCAATATACCGCTATGATGTGCCCGATAGATAGCAATAGGCTTACCCCCCATTACGTGGGACCAAACATACTTGACAAGCTGTTAATACTACAATGCCTACAATTCCACTGAGCAGGCAGCTGTAAAATGCTACCAATAAGTTTTATTCTGAAATTCAACATCTTGAAATGTTAAAAACCGAGATTTCAAAAACTAAATACTGAACATAATATTGGATTGGAACAGTATTGGATGGATATGCCCTCCACAAATGTGAGAAAAAATAAAAAATATACCTAACAACACTATGTTTCTTCTGTACTTGCGTTTGATTCGAACTCTCTAGCCTTTTGAACCCAACTAACTGTGTTGCAGACATTAGTTCGCTTAAAAAACTATTTCGTAACTAAATAATTGACTTAAGAATCCATAATACAATACTTGGGTACAAAGAATGTTACAAATAAAAGTAAAAACTAATCAAAGCAAACAATCTTATGAGGCGAGACTTCTGCTAAGAAGCCACGTTAATGGATTTACAAAAAGTAAAAACGCGAGTTATTTCAATAAAGACCCAGAGTCTAGTAAGCATAGTTTCCATGAAAACATTTCCAGCATTTTTTCGAGTCAATAATTTGTGAGTTAATATTATGCTAAAAGCACGCGCCGGCACCGTGTGGTACAAAGGTTCGTGCATGGATTTTAATTATTGTCATGTACCCAATACGGCTTCTAATAAATGTCATTATGAGCGCGGCAAAACTAACCTGAGCTCCGCCGTCGCCAACCCGAGCTCCTACCCCGTTCAGAATAAGGTTGAACATCGAAATGGCAACCCTTTCCGTGCTCGTATGTTAGCCAGGACGCTGATATAGTTCCTAATGGAGGAGCAAAGGCACGTGCGTGACAATGATGCTCTGTAAATAATTCGTTCAGGGTTTTATATGGAGCTTCGAGAATATTCCGAAAGAAACTTCGAGGAATCTTTTGACTATGAACTTCTGCATATGAATGGCGTCATTACAGACTGAACTACTTGATAGTTTCTAATAAATGTCACAAAATGAGCAATTAGTTTTTGGTTGGAATAAATTTTAATTTCACGGTTATGAATGATTAGGGATTCGCTACACTTGTTTTGATTTCAGAAAAAAATCAATTTTATAATTATACTTTAAGTTTTAGTTGAACTAGCACTAGGCTCTTCAATGCTAGCCTCGGAGCGAATAAATAACGTAGCATATGCCAGCCCCGACTCATCCCATGGGTGTCGTAAAAGTCGACTTAGGGCGATTGCCCGGTGTAGACCAATAAGCATCTTGGGGCACCCGAATGGTGGAGGGCAAACCACTAACACCATCTTACCCAAAGAGGGTTAGTGTCAGGCAGGCGGCCGGCTTGTAAAACCTAAGCCAAAACTTTGAGCAGTATGGATTGGAATGTTGTTATTCCAATCACTCTCTCTCCGTTCATCGGTCACTAGCACCTTTACGGTGTGATGGATGATATGAATCAAAAGAGAGTGGATGGCTTGATGACATTTGACCGATATGAATGGAAGAGGGAACATACTGCGCCAACCCCAGATAGACTGGGAACAGGGCAGGGAGAAGAAGACTTTAAGTTCTCGTGGAGGTGACAAAATGTAGGTTTTATGAGAAAAAATATATGATATGTCTGAAAATGTTGTAATGTTATATTAGGCAGGATACTTAACACTATCCTGCCTATTATAACATTAAGGGCCTGTTTCACAATCGACAAGTAAGTTCTAAGTAGCTTACTTTGCAGAGCATTTGACAGTTGTAATATGAAATATTTGTCAATTGAACTGCAAAGTAAACTACTTCGAACCTACTTGTCGATTGTGAAACAGGCCCTAAAACATTTACTTAACACTATCGTGTATCATTTTTCTTCTAAACTTTAAAAAACATTCAAAAATATTCAGGCGCGTTTTTCTATGTTATAATTTCACCAACATTTATATTCTAAATGTAGTTAATATTGTGCCAAGTATCGATCTTATTTAACTTATCTTATAAAGTTATTTCTGACTCCTACCGACTAAAGACCTTCCATAGTACCACTATATCTGCCACAGGTGATACTTATTGAAGTGGTATCGCTCCTTCAGGGGAAGAGAATGTTTCACAGATGGAAGTCAGTAGCAGCACTTGGGACTTGTGACCTAAGTGTAGGCTTATTATTATTAGGATTCAAAACCAGAGAACCCGGCCTGACATGCAGTTTGACCATGGCGTCAATGATTCAGTTGATTATGATCATTTGATAACTCGACTTATGAATACGGAAGGATATACAAATATACAACATTTAACGATGTGTAACAGAACTCTCTTATCCTAAATGCTGAAATACATGAATATAAATGATAAATATAGATTTTATGTTGTATGTTAGAAATGAGATTGTTTCGACTGTATTATCATTAAGTATTCAATTTGGTGTAGTAGCTAATATTAAATACCAATTAATACTGTCTTTTAGATTTTACTTTTAGTTCTGGTTTCATTAACATAACTTATTTTTTCTTGTAAAAGGAGGAACAAAACTTGCCGAGTTTCTTGCCAGTTCTTCTCAGAACAAGGCCTCATAGTAGGTTACGCATGGTTGGTGTATTTTATCGCGTTTTATATTGGAAACCTTTTGAACATAACGTATTTTTTAAGCAATTTATGAGCATTATAAATACCTTACCCTTTGAGTGTAATTGAGCTTACACCCTGTTTTATTTTATTTTATCACTACATAATAAGCATTAGTGCAGGAAATCTTGAATTTGTATTTATTGTCATGTTTGACAATAAATACGAATTCAAGATTACCAGAAACACAACGACTTTTAAGCAATGAGAATAGTAATCAGCGCCGTAAACGATCATGTGACGCCTCAAGAGCACTCAAGTTGGACATAACATTTCATCCACTAATCGTGTAGCGTGCAAAATAAGTAGTTAAGACAGTCCTCATTAAGACAACGTCTCCCTAATGAAGGCTGACGCAGTAATTACTGGGGACACGGAAAAATCCAATCTCACACACACGGGGAATGATCCAAGTCTTAATTCCAAGGAGCACGCACACAAGGAACCTAATATAAATTAAGCGGCCCCATATATATGCGTCGTCTATGTGTTGGTATTGTAAAGTCTTAAAAATGAGAGGACGGTGGAATCTTTAAAGGGTAGGACTAAGTGGGGGGACCCCCCTGTCCTCGCTTGCCCCCCCTTAAGGGTGTTGTGCGCCGCGCAAACGGTTTACACGGACTTCTGCGTCTTATTGTTCGTTGTTTTGGTTCAATATTCGGATGAGTATGGAGGTGGGTTAGTGATTTCTTTGTGGTAGTTTTTGGGGGCAGTTTGACTGGTGGTGCTGTTTTGGTACACGAAGGACACTGTTAGATGATAGCAAAAAAAGGCCGTGCGAAAAATCGGACGCAGCTAAACGAGATGTAACCACATTATTCAACACCATTTATTTTATTTAGGTATTACACCTAATAAAGAAAAAATTCTATAATTCGATTTTCTAGACTGTATTTAGTACAATTTATAGTTCATTAAAAAAATTCAACCTTATTTTTTTTAATGTTGTAGAATTGGACGTAGGCAGCCAAAACAATTAGGACCCAACCTTTACTTAAGCCATTATTATAACGAGATAATACCCTAAAAAATGTGTCTTTTAATAGATATAAAATACAAAGATATATTATATAGCTCTGTGGTCGTGCTGGTGTCGTACAAGGCGGCTAAGGGCTAAGACAGCAAAGAGTAATGACTGCAGCGTTCCTCTTACCACATGTATTTGCGATTTCTGTGCCCGATAGATGGCAATAGGCTACATTGGAACTAACCTAATTGGCGAAACGTGGGTGATTATTCACCTCTACCTACCTCTTTGGGCGTATATTTAATTTTCGTGAATTATGTATTTCAAAATAAATATCTTTCCTATATTTTTTTTATTACTTTTCGTTATAAAGAGACATACCTACCAAAATTGTTTACATGGTTAGAGCATAGAAAAATAGTTATGTTTAAAATTTATGATAAATAGCAAATAGGGCTATTTCTTTTATCAAATATATTCGAAATTGAGCAGACAATTTACAATCAGCAGATAATGAACAACTATTTGTGTCCAGGTTGGATCCCTTTTGCTTGACTACGTCCAATTGTAAGACATTTCGAAGAAAATTAGGTTGGAAATTTTTTACTTTGGACCGTGTGATAAATTATTCGAGTGGTATCATTTAGACGGTAGCCCGGATTGCAAAATACGATAGCTGCATCAGAATATTGATGTTGATACACCTGTGGCTACCCCTTAGGGGATAATTAGATATGATTTATGAATACACGTATCTCATATCTCAGTATAGATAGATGGTGTAACAAGAAGGCTGCTGGTAACTCCTCATCAATGTTTCAATACTTACGACAATCGCGGGAGAGATGGAGGGTAGTGAAAACATAAAGTCATAAAAAAATGTTAAACAAATTTTGTCCTGATGCGGAAATATTTCTTAATTAAATTTTCTTTGTAATTTGTTGACTGTTTTCAGTAAATTTTAAAGTAGGTTTCTGTAAATACATACATACATACATACATAAATCACGCCCATATCCCCGAAGGGGTAGGCAGAGGTGAACTAGCACCCACGTTTCGCCACTTATGTTAGGTCCCATGTGGTGGCGAGCCTATTGCCATTTATCGGGCTCAAAAGTCGCACTACTATTGCTAGGTGGTATAAGAGGAACACTGCTGCCTATTCCTCATCGCTGATTTATCCTTAGTCGCTTTTGAAAATTATGTGATAATTTCTGTATTTGACCACACGAGAAAAAAATTTTGAAATTTCCTATATTACAAAGTATAAAACCTCACGATTGGGTCAAGTGATGGACCCCAGAGGGTCTAATTTTTTTTTAATTTTTTTTTTATCAGTTTCCCTCTGCAAGTCAAAATATTAAAAACGCAAATCAATATCAAGTAAAACAAAACATGAAACGTTTCTTTGCCGATACTCCACGTTTAGTATTCAATTGAGTACACGGAAGACAAATAAAGGGGAGCAAAATGAACATGTAGGACTAAACTCATTCGCGACACGTAACCCCGCCGTGAGCCAACGTTTGCTTTTGTACCTTTCATTAAAAGGTGGGATTTTCAATTCGATTTGACAAAGTTCAACACGGGTAGGCGAGAGGTGAAAGAATGTAGTGATAAGTGAAATTGATACCGAACTTCGGCGTTTATTGTATCACTATTTTAGACTTCGCCGTGTGGTGACGGCAGAGTAGAATACAATTGTCACCACCCCAAATCTCTCCCGTGGGTGTCGTACAAGGCGACTAAGGATAAATCAGTGACGAGGAATGGGCAGCAGCGTTCCTCTTATACCACCTAGCAATGTACTGCGACACTTTTGTGCCCGATATATGGCAATCGGCTCGCCACCGATTACATGGGACTTAACATAATTGGCGAAACGTGGGTGCTAGTTCACCTCTGCCTACCCCTTCGGGGATATAGGCGTGATTTATGTATGTATGTATGTATGTATTTTAGACCTAAGTATTTTTATTTACCATGTAGTGACTGCAGAGCGGAATACAATTTCTGCCGTGGGTGTCGTACAAAACGACTAGAACAGTGACGAGGAATGGGCAGGAGCATTCCTGTTATACTTACCACCTAGCAATAAACTGCGAATTACGTGTTCGATAGGCTTGCCACCTATTCTTCTTCTTCTCCCTGCCCTGTTCCCAGTCTATCTGGGGTCGGCGCAGTATGTTTCCTCTTCCATTTATATCGGTCAGACGTCATCAAGCCATCCACTCCCTTTTGATTCATATCATCTATCACACCGTAAAAGTGCTAGTGATAAATGAATGCATAGAAAAGAGACGGAAAGGACCATGTCGAGAGACAACATGACAACATGCCAATCCATAATGCTCAAAGTTTTGGCTTAGGTTTTACAGCCGGTCGCCTGCCTGACACTTACCCTCTTTGGGTATGCTGTTGTTGGTGGTTTGCCCTCCACCATTCGGGTGCCACAAGGTGTTTATTGGTATACATCGGGCTATCTCCTTTAGTCGACTTTTACGACACCCATGGGATAGAGTCGGGGCTGGCACATTCTACATTATTTTTTCGCTCCCATGCCGGCATGGAAGGCTCGCCACCTATTACATAACATAATTGGCGAAAAGTCGGTCTTAATTCACCTCTGCCTACCCTACATTGATCTGATTTCACTGCGGCTGCAGACGCGGATGTCTGAACGCTTATTGCAAAAGCGCTTAACCAACTCACAAACCATAAAGTTTTACACCAATCGTTCCTTAATGTCGTACCGCATAAAACCTGCGATATAAAAAAGTCGCATGTACAAACCTCCGCCGACAAATTTAACGATGCCGTCAGCAAAAAATCACTCCAGTCCGCCCCAGTTCCGCTATTTTCGCGGTAGCACAACAATATACCGCTGCGGACCCAACGTTAATTGGCAGATGCGGGGGACTATTCTCTAATGTTTATAGATCGATGTCGAACGGATGTGCAGGTTGTCAGCTACGGACAGCTACGGACGTAACGTGAAACATAGCTGTTAAATAATGTTTTTTCATTTTTTTATGGATTTTCTAAATCTGCGAAACGGCTTGACCAATTGCTATGAAATTTTTGTATAGGTATATTTGGTAGGCCGTGTGGTGACGGCAGAGTAGAATACAAATGTCACCACCCCAAATCTCTCCCGTGGGTGTTCGTACAAGGCGGCTAAGGATAAAACAGTGATGGATGAGGAATGGGCAGCAGCGTTCCTCTTGTACCACCTAGCAATGTACTGCGACTTTTGTGCCCGATATATGACAATAGGCTCGCCACCTATTACATGGGTCCTAACATAATTGGCGGAACGTGGGTGCTAGTTCACCTCTGCCTACCCCTTCGGGGATATAGGCGTGATTTATATATGTATGTATATTTGGTAGGTCTGAGAATAGGTTAAAGGCTATTTTTTATACCCACAGGTGATAAGGACAACACAACACTTCCCGGATTAGCGAGTATTATATATAAATACAGGAAATATTGTGCATAAACTTAACAAACAACCATAACTTAAGAACAAAATTAAATGTCTGTGTTCATCATTAAAACATTTACCCCTACCAGGATTCGACCCGGGTCCCTCTCGGTCAATAGCCAGGCTCTGAACATTCGTCCAAACAGGCAGTCAAAATTAACTAACACACCAAATCAAGCATTCATCTAAAAGCTTTCAATATGAGTAAGTTGTTATGTTGAGAATTGTCCCCCGCTGCCAGACTAACCCTTTCATTTGCTTGGACTCCGGTGACCAGCTTGTTTAGCCGTTCTCGCTTCAGCAGTCCTAAGTTTTTAGTAAAAGAGGTTTGTAATGACCTCAACTTGAATAGGTTTGATTTGTAAATAGAGACGTGGTGGAGCGACTAAGGAAGCAGATATTAACTGCAAAACTTACATGAACGTCTTTATAGGCGTAAGAAATATAGCCGGAAGAGAAGCGTTGAGGCTGCAATCGTGTAAATTAAGTAATATTCGCCAAAGTCGATCATTGGAAGGGTAACCAAATATTTCTCTGTGCATCGGAAGGCACGTTAAGCCTTTGGTCCCGACTAGTTTTCATAAGGGGAGTCGTTTAGCAGAGGTTCCCATGAATATACGGAGAGCCTTGCCATCTACTGGGTACGTAAATCACAGTATTATTTGATGGTACCAGAGTATTAAGAATCAAGAAAGGTTTTTGCATAGCCTTAAGCATCATCAGCCTGTAAAATGAAAGTTGTGACGTTTAATATAAATATTAAAGTTAATAGCTATGACCCTGACAAAAACAAGCTGTTGTCTAGCGTGTGCATGACTTGCAAGTTTATAATTTCCAGTCACCCACACGAAACAGCAGTACTTGACAATGGTTTTGTCGATATTGTACCTACCTAATGCCTAGACAACATTTTGCAAACGTAAATCTTATTTGTGACGTCACACGTTCTGCTATTATTAAGTACATACATACATACATAAATCACGCCTATATCCCCGAAGGGGTAGGCAGAGGTGAACTAGCACCCACGTTTCGCCAATTATGTTAGATACCATGTAATAGGTGGCGAGCCTATTGCCATTTATCGGGCACAAAAGTTTATATAAAGTATTATTGAGTAACCTAACGAAAATAAATAAAGGACGGCAAATTCGTGTGGTGACGGCAGAGTAGAATACAATCGTCACCACCCCAAATCTCTCCCGTGGGTGTCGTACAAGGCGACTAAGGATAAATCAGTGATGAGGAATGGGCAGCAGCGTTCCTCTTATACCACCTAGCAATGTACTGCGACACTTTTGTGCCCGATATATGGCAATGGGCCACCTATTACATGGGACCTAACATAATTGGCAAAACGTGGGTGCTAGTTCACCTCTGCCTACACCTTCGGGGATATAGGCGTGATTTATGTATGTATGTATGTACGGCAAATTCGTTTTTCACCACTTTTTCACGACAGTTACTGCATATTTATCGTTTTAGGCCAATAGGTTGCGAAATCATATAACTATCTAATGTAATAATATAAAAACCTCGTGTCACAGTGTGTTATCGAACTTCTCTGAATCGGCTTGACCAATTTTTTTGTGTATATTTGGTAGGTTGAATCATACAGAAATCACGCCTATATCCCCGAAGGGGTAGGCAGAGGTGAACTAGCACCCACGTTTCGCCAGTTATGTTAGGTCCATGTGGTGGCGAGCATATTGCCATTTATCGGGCACAAAAGTCGCAGTAGGTACATAGCTAGATGGTATAAGAGGAACGCTGCTGCCCATTCCTCATCACTGATTTATCCTTAGTCGCCTTGTACGACACCCACGGGAGAGATTTGGGGTGGTGACAACTGTATTCTACTCTGCCGTAACCACACGGCAGCTAAATCAGCTAGTAGTAAATATGTTTTAAATCTCTATATTTTTAATTTCTTATCATCTAGCCGCTAGCTCAAAGTACGCAACGCCCTAACTTTATCCTTTATCCCCCTTTACTTGCCTTTATCCGCTTACCATACGAATCGTGAACCCCCACTTTTTGTCACGCCAACGTAGACCCAAGTCGAGTCTCTCGTAGACCCCTGGGGGTCCACCTAGACCATTTTGGATCTGGAATCAATGATTTGGAAGAACACACAAACAAACCGAACATTTAAATGTTTCTGAGCGCAATTAATTTCCACGAGAACAGTCACAAGCGTAGCTAGCTAAACGTAACCTTTTACTTTTATTAAAATCAGAAATTGCCGAAAGCCCCACGGAGTTAGGTACTTGACGTACTTATATTCTTAAAACAAAAGGGTTTCTTCGTGTTACAATAACAACTGTAGTTGTTACAATCGTTTGTTACGACTTAGAGCTTTTGGAATTCCAAAGAATGATCGGAACGAAAGGAGGTCGAAATATATAATATAACGGAACAAGGAAATAACAAATGGTTCGATTCCCCGAAAACAATCGTCTCCCGGATTTAATACGGGAACAATGGACCGCCTATTTGGTGGGAATGCCTTTAGTCGGTTATTATGTCAACGGCAATAATTGTGTTGTTCTGTTTTGATATAGACATTGACGTATCGACCGGACGCGCAATTATTACGCAAAAACAGATCCCAAATGCCTTAAGTACCTCTTATGGCTGGCATTTTTTATGTACCTACTAACAACCTTGTGTTTGGTAAACTAATGCCTATCTTATTTTATTTTAGAGTCTTTAATAATCTTTCAAACATTTGGCAAATAAAAAATACCGTGACCACGGCCACTGTAAAGTGATCGAAACGTCGGGTTAAATTATATGATATAAGATTAAATTATACGCGAGTCTTATCCGTAAAAGTTGTTTTATTTCAAATAAAAAATACAAGTCAAGACAGTGCACAATACAATAATAATTATCCCCATCTCTCCTGCGGATGTCATGATAATCGACCAATCATAAATAGTTTTCACAGTTATGTTTGTTTTAAAAACACTACTTTTTGCCTTTTTTTCGTTTCAAATACTACAGTCCTTACATACTACAATCTTAATATTGTCTTCATGCATGTATGTTTTGGGGTAGGTACTATAGACCTGGCTCTTTTTATAATGTACATTCAATTTGATTATGAAGATCGCCGTAGCGTTCTCCTGCCGGCATCTCAGTTCACTTTTTAACACACTTACTCATTCTTTCTACGTGACCAAACCATGCGAGCATCTCTTTCTCAACTCTTATCATTACGCCTTCTTCCAAATCACTCCTTTCTACTACCACATTATTGTATAATAGCAGAAATATTTGACGCTGGCAACACAACGGCGGCCTGACAGAAATATTTGCCACTGGCAACACAACACAATCGGGGCAAAGTCACCGGGCGTCCGCTAGCGCCAGCATAAATATTTAGGCCCACCGTTGAATTTTAAGGCGGCAATTTGAACCTACACTCTTATCCTGATCGCGGGATAATTTATCTTAACGAAAGAAAGGGGTGGGCGAGCACCCCGGGCGGCCTAAGGGGGGGTGGGGGTCCAAAAATTGGGTAAAAATGTTGCCAGCCAGCGATTAAACCGTCGGGGGAGATGCGTTGTATTAATCACCGCCCGGTTGTAGTCGTCTTCGAAGATTTCCGCGGGATTCCCACAGAGCGGGTAGCACCTTTTTTAATTAGGATTTTTTAAATATTTTTTTTAATAAAATATTTTTTTTCATAAATCAATTTTTATCGACATTATCAATAAACCGAAAGTGTGATATACTTAAACCACGCCATGGTCAGGCATACGCGTAGACATAAGTGGATTAACACTTACGTTTCGCCAATTATATTAACTTAGCTCATGTAATATGGGGCGAGTCATTATTGCCATCTATCGGGCACGTAATATGAACACTAATTATTATTTTGATTTTATTTCAACATTTCCACAACCACACATTTCTTTAACAATACTAATGCCCATTACTTGTGTCTGTCTTTACCCTTAGTCACCTTGTACTACATGCGGGGGAGATGGGGGGGGGGGCAATTGTATTCCAGCCCTACCGCAAATATGACCTATCAAATACAAGTTTCTATTTTTGTGCCTCCTTGTTACTCAATTCTGGTACTTATAATATGACTCCACGTAGACGTAGGATGCTGGAGTCAATGTTAGATGACACCCAGACCAGAAAATATTCATAGATACATACACATATCCATACTATTTATCACCGAGAGGTAAATTAACATCCACGTTTCGCCTAATTTATTAGGTACCATGTATGGTGGCAAGCCTATCGCCATGTATCGGGCAAAAAAATCGCAGTAGCATAGTCAGATTCCTGACCACAAAAATTAAGAAAGATAAAAATTTAGGTTTAATCAGCTCTATAGCACGGCGTCACCTAAATTCCTGTCCTGCGTAGAGGGAGGGTGCCACCTTGGCTTTGTTTTAATATTTTCACAGGCATTATAAAGGGTTTTCTTGCTTTCAAATAATTTTGGCTTCTGCTCCTGAAGTTTTGATAAAAGTTCCATTCTATCAATAATTAACGGGGAACAATCCGAGCTGATGCGATTATGAAGGTTGCGGTTTTTGCCTTATCTTAGACTTTTTTCGAACTCGCAAAGTTACAGCTTAGCAAAGTTGTTTTTGTCGGTAATTGAGTTGGGCGTCCTAAAGGGGGATTTTGGGGTGGGGAGCCCTTTCTGACGAGTGATAAGTGTGATTGAAGGTGATCTGAAGGCTTACAGAGGTCAAGATACATATATACATAGATCACGTCGATATCCCCGTAGGGGTAGGCAGAGGCGAATCAACACCCACGTTTCGCTAGTCAGGTTAGGTCCCATGTGATAGGTGGCGAGCCTATTGCCATTTATCGGGCACGGAACTCGCAGTACATTGCTAGGTGGCCTAAGAAGAACGCTGCAACTCATTGTTCATTGCTGTCTTAACCTTAGTCGCCTTGTACGGCACCCACGCGACTGCATTCTGCTTTGCCGTCACCACACGGCTTTCATTCAACAGCTTGTTACATATACCTACGGGCATAGAAGTTGTAGCAAAGTGAAACACGGCTTGGCTTTCTAAGCAATCGTCAAGGACAGAGAAAGACTTCTTCATTAACGATATGGGATAACTGCACATTCCTATAAAGACACCACGAAAGAAGGAAACGGAATCGATATTACACCTACGTCGTAAAACCAGAGTCACACACAGTCACATTTCAGCTTATTATTTCGCACTAATGGCAAAACTAGTTTCGAAATAAGCCTTTTATTGATTTGTCAACCCGATTCCACATTAAATGCGTCCATTTTATAGCGACAAACGTTGACAAATTACTTGGATACTAGATTTTGCACGCAACTGTAAACATTCGAAATTACAAACACTATTTTTTTAGTAAGCATTCAGTTAGACTACACAATCCAATGGAAAGTGGCAGCTATAAAATCATGACAAAAGACTGTGTGGCGATGGCAGAGCAGAATACAATTGTCACCACCCCCAATCTTTCCCGTGGGTATCGTACAAGGCGACAAAGGGACAGCGATGAGTAATGGGCAGCAGCGGTCCGCTTATATCACCTAGCAACATACTGCATTTACGTGCCCAATAGATGGCAGTAGACTCGCCACCTATTGTGGGATTTAACATAATTGTCGAAACATGGGGTTGATTCACCTCTGTCTACCCATTCGGGAATGAAAGGCGTGCTTTATGTATGTATGTACATCATGGCAAAATTTGTGAGACTTGTTTATACTTTGCATAAATTCGTTCAGTGTATTTGTAATATTATTCGTATATTTGCAGCTTCTAATGCTCACTAATTAGTCCACAGACGAACTCAGAGTTTAGGTTGCACAACATAGTAATTGGAAACTAGCTTCTCTGGCGCCACTCACTATGCCAACGATACGGCAGCACACAGAACCGCAAGTGTCATTCTGTACCAAGTCCAACAAGATATAGTAGACACAAGATATAGTATGCGAAGCGAAGAAAACTTCCGCGAAATTTGCTCGCCCAAATGACTACGCTTGTTTTTTGTCGGTGGGTGCTTATAACCGCACGTTGGGAATATGTGGATACGTCTGCGGACTAATTAATTAAGGAAAAATATTAAAGAGATTTGATAAAGAAGTCGCAAAAGAAATTTATTATTGTATTAAGAGATAAATAAATTTCAAAAAAGATTTGATATCAATTCAAAATTGATAGGCCAGTATACTGGAAACTAGTTGGAGTCTGGGACTAGCAATGGGACGCCTAAATTATAGAAATAATTAATTCAAACAGCAAGATCCGAGCTAAAGTGTTAATCGTGCTAAGACAAAAAGAGTGTCAAGAGAGACATTGTGACTATATAAATTAGGAAAGGAAAATTTTTGGAATTCCTGTGTCACTTGCACAATTAATTCAATTAGAACATATTACACCCCGTGCATAGACGAAACTTATTAAATTCAAATACAACGGATCTATCGCATGATAGTAAAGAGAATCGCTGAACAAAACAAATATGTTCATATAAAATTATCTTATTTACTTATTTTGGAAAAGGTTTTTTGATTGATTGTTTATTTATAGAGACATTTTGCGTATGGACATAAGATGGCGAGATACCCGACCCTAGTTTTCATTGCAATAAGTTTGATTAACAACGCGAGAGATCACCATATGGGACCAGGACATTACTATACAATAATATTATCTTTAATGCGACCTATTTCCTATTGTATATAGTGATAGCTGCCGCACTCAGAAACGTCATTTAACTTTAATAAAAAAAAAATTGATTCAAATCTAGACCCGGCAAGAATAGCGACTAGTTTTGAATTGTCATCTTTTGACGTTAAGTACTCATTAACGTTATTTGACGTCTCTGAGTGCGGCAATAAGTGTCTCTAAGAATTCCTTAGTTAGAAATTGAAGGACTGCAAATTAGTGCGGCGTGTCCACTCAATTCTAGCGCACCCTAACAAACTTATTAAGATTTCTTTTCTTTTTGCTCTGTACGTGGTTAGCGACGTATGACGCAAGCTAACGGCCTTAGGGTGGGGGTCCACCCCCGCACGCATGGCCGCTCTCATGATTTAAGCACAGGGATAAGAATGAAATTAAAAATACATCCTCGCTCCTTGGGGTGCCAGGGAGACATATATGCAAATGAACTTCCCCCCTCATAAGATCGGGGGCGTTTTTTGTTGGGATGCTATTAATTTGGGGTATACGTATACGTGCCACCCTCGCTACGAATTTTTTTTAAATTATGCGTACAGATTATGAACAGTTATGTTCAGGTGGTATTCCGGCCCCGTGTAGCGACGTACGAGATATTGAATTAGCCCCCGCTAAAATACGGAGCCACATTAATGATATTACTTTCTTAATATACTGGCAAAACTTCCACCGTTCCAAGGAAAAGGGAAATAAATAAATAACATATTCCAATTCTGGTGGCGCGTTTAACCGCAGCAATAATAATAAAATAATATGTCATGGATTGAAAGGAGACGCAATTTCAAGAATTGAGAAAGGGATTCTCGCGTATTTTGATTATTTCGAAAGAATTAGTGAAAGTACAATAACAAAAAGGATTATTATATTTGATAATTCAATTATTGAAAGTTCTTTAAAAAAGGGCAGGTCAAGAGTACCCGAAAGCGACGGCATGACATGAGGATATTAATGAGATTGGATGAAGCGAAAGAAGTATGTAAGGATCGTAGCAAGTGGAAAGAAGTGGTTCAGTAACCCCTGTGGGAGAAAAGAATGATGTAGTATTATATAAAACTCATGCAAACAATTACATTATTTCAAAATTATGCAAGTAGCCAAAACGGAAATCGGTGTAATTTCCCAAAAAGAGTAAACTTATGACAGGTCTAGAGAAAATTAAAATTACAGAAATTATTGAAAGTTTAATCATAATGCACGAACTGTCAAACAGGTGGAATATAAAAATATGTTACGCACAAAAAAATATATGTTACTTATTATAATTTAAAATAAAATCACCTTAGAAATTATTCTATGTCGCCACATATCGCATGCTCCATCAGAAATACGCAGACGAACAGTAAAATTTAAACGTGTCACAATCTCAAGCTGACGCAATATTTCCCCAGCACAGCACCTAATGAAATCCAAGTGAAACCGATAAACGATTTGCATGCCGCCCAGTAGGTGTTTTCCAATGAAAAAAATCAGCAAACACGATCACAAAGGAAGGGGTCTATCTGCGACAATTCGATTCGACACAATCGCCCCGGGGGGCTATCGAGTGGCATGTTTCACACATTCGACATTCATTGCCGTGATTTAGCGATTCCGTGACAAAAGGTGGTGCGTTGCGAAATGTGCTGACTCGCCGATATTGTGTTCGATCATAATATTGTTGAGGATTTCGTCTTTTGAGTACTCTTGAATTAATACTTGACGTACCTATACATGCCGGTCATCTATGCTGGCCTGGGAGCGAACAAATAACGTAGAATAGGCCAGCCCCAACTCATCCCATGGGTGTCGTAAAAGTCGAATAAAGGAGATTGCCCTGTGCAGACCAATAAGCACCTTGGGGCACCCGAATGGTGGGGGGCAAACCACCAACAACAGCATACCCAACGAGGGTTGGTGTCAGGCAGGCGGCCGGCTGTAAAACCTAATCCAAAACCTTGAGCAGTATGGATTGGAATGTTGTCATTCTAATCAATCGTTCATGGGTCTCTCGATATGGTCCGTTTCGTCTCTTTTCTATACATTCATTCATCACTAGCACCTTTACGGTGGGATGGATGGTATGAATCAAAAGGGAGTGGATGGCTTGATGACGTCTGACATATGAATGGAAGAGGAAACATACTGCGCCGACCCCAGATAGACTGGGAACAGGGCAGGGAGAAGAAGTACCTATACATGCCTGAGTTGCTTGATGACTCCAGAGCAAGATGCAGTTTTCATCATTTTCATCATCACCAGCCCTTTAATGTCCCCACTGTTGGGGCATAGGCCTTCCCTATGGATAGAAGAATACAGGGAGAATTGGCTGTAACCTACCACCACAATGGGCAGCAGTGTTCCTCTTATACCACAGCAATATGCTGCGATTTGCGTGCCCGATACATGGCAATAGGCTCGCCACTTACATGGGACCTAATATTTGGCGGAACGTGGGTGTTATTTCACCTCTGCCTACACCTTCGGGGATGTAGACGTGGTTTATGTAAGCATGTATGTAAAAATCTGGTGTTACAGTGTTTTATAGAAATCCTCCGAAACGGTTTGCCCGATTTTTAAGATTTTTTTTGTGTATATTTGGTAGGTTCGAGAATAGGTCGTACAGTCAACTCTTCAGACTACCCAAAACTGTCAAATTTCTTCAATCCATTGTCAACCTTATCTTGTTGGCAGTAGAGCCAAAAGTCGATTGAGAAAATATAACATTTATTTAGAAAATTTAAGTTTTTGTGACGTGCTGTTGTCTGTACGTAGGCTATTTTTTATACCTCTAGGTGATAAGGGCAAAACAAAGCTGTAACTTTATAAATGTTACTCGAATTTGAATCTAGACACCACTAACTTCACAAAGCTCGAATAATGATCGGATCAGCCAACTTTTACAGAGGCTTTTTGATCTCGACGAAGACGAAGGGGTATCTCCGATTCTTCCCGATGTCATTTCCAAAAGTATTCGCGTCATTAAGAAGGGTTGGGGAACTGTTTGTGTAACCGTGATACCTTTGTTTCTGATAATTAATGTAATGGGTGAAAAATTGTGTGAAATAATTTTGCGTGGGTGTTCTGGGAGGTTTAATTTAATTTGGTACTGGTGGAGACGGGTGGAATTATAATTTAATTCAACTTTATGTTAAGACAAAGCCCTAAGCCATTTATTGCATTATTATTGTTTTCATATTTATTAATAACACTTTAATTGTATTGTATTTATTTATTATTAAGTCCTCACTCTTGCACCCGTTATTATTAATATCTATACATTTATTTTCTTACACTGCAGGTTGCCTGGAACAAATTGCTGCTAAGCAATAAGGCCGCCTTTTGTACTGTCCTGTGTTACTGTATTTTTCTGCTCTTTGTTTTTTTTATGTGCAATAAAGGATATTTGAATTTGAATTGAAAGCCCTTAACTAGATTTTGGAAAAGTTATGTTGTTGTTGTTGCAACTTTTGGGTTTTAGAAAGTTTTTGCAAACATGACTATTTGATCCTATGCATACTTATTTAATAATTATGACAATGGACGTGAATTTTTAAGATATGAACAAAAAGATATGTATGGCATTTCTGTTCAACAAAACATTATTGAATTACATATTTAATAGAGATTTTTTTTAAATCATCATCGTCATCATCACCATCGCTTTAATGCCCCACTGCTGGGGCACGGGCTTTCCCTATGGATGGAAGAATATAGGGAGATTGGGCCATAACCCACCAGGCTGGCCCAGTGCGGTTGGTAGGTATTAACGACTGCTGATGCAGTCAACGGCTTAACGTGCTTTCCAAAGCACGGAGGAACTCGAGATATTACATTTTTGGTCACCCATCCAATGTCCGGCCTTAGCGATCATTATGCAATCGCAGGTGAAGTGAAACTCCTCATGTATGTATGTATGTATACAGACAGATAATAAAACCAACCGACACTCATTATAAAGAAAAAAAAAACTCCTGAACTTTGACTGGTTCACGCCTCGCATAGCAAAGGGCAGATCGATGCTTGTCAAACAATAAATGTCACGTCCATTCCCTCATGTTAATATACAAATCCCCAATCCGCATCGCCTCTACCTAATATCAACCTTAACACAGTCGAACAAGGGCTTCCATAACTGCAGCTTAAGCTTGCGCGCCCGACCTCCCGATTTTTCTTTGAGGTGCGAACCGTGTCCCAATTTTTTTTGGTAAAATTTTATGGCATATTAAAACAAAGTGTGCGAACGAAACACGGTTATAATATTGCGATAGATTTGGGATCGCGCCACTGAATTTCAATCTTGAGCGCGGCCGTGTTCTTTATTGCAAATTTGGGTGATGTTGGATCGGTGTGTTTTTAATTTATCGACGCACGATGAGGCGTAATATGTGGAGACCAACATTGGGTAATGGTTTTTGTGATAATTTTCGTAACAGCAGGCATGATGACTAGTTTTGAAAAACTACAACGTCTAATTTTATTTATTTTAAAATAAATTATATATTTTTGTAATATACCTAAGATTTTGATAAAAAAAATATGTATGTATTGTTTTGAATAATGCAAAATAAAATTTCCGCCCAAACGCCAAAACAGAAATAGCGTTTGTGTGACGTCACAATTTCGTAAAACATGACAGTTTCTTCGAGAATTTTAAAAGCAAATATAATGACAATTTTTTATTTGAACATTAAATAAATGTTAGATAAATGAGGTTCAGGCACCTGCCCGGATTGCAGCGGACGCAGGTTCGATTCCCGCATTAAGACTATAATTTGTCGAACTTTTTCTAACCACAGTATTCTTTGTAATCACTGTTCTAGCTTTGAAAATAGTTCCCTAAAAAGTAGCACCAACTTTCTCGATTAAAACAAATTAATACAAGGGCGTAGACTCTACGTAGAGTGTAGTGCTAAGCAATGTGTCCAATATTATAAATCATAAAAGGATTTATTTTAATTGTTCGAGTACATTTATCGTATTTCAATACCCAACAAGAAACATGAACGAAACAAACTGCTTACTTCATTACGAAGCATTCAAGAATACGTAGCAATCACGTGAATAGTAGGTAAATACATGGGATTATGGCAGTAGATCAACTACCCACATATAGGCACTTACGCAGAACACGCGACCGTCGCACAGTGGGTTTGAGTTCGGACTTTCACTGGCATGGCCACGGAATTAGAATAATGATTTTTGAGGTATCTCATTGTTGTAAAAAATATTTTTATAGAATTTTCAGCTTACCTTGGAATAATTAGAAAGAAATATTGTTTACGTGCCTCAGTGTTTTTATTATTTTTGTCTATTTTAGCTTACTTTGTGCCGAAACTTTGGTTTGAACAGCACTATGTGACACATACGACATTTTTGTAAGATGCTTACAAAGCAAGAAACTTAACAAGAATATTATAATTTCGCAGCTTAAAAACCTTACCAACTTACTACTTCTCTTACTTAAAACGTTGCATAACTTAAGATCATCTACGTATAAAATATCTTATTGCGTGTATTTTGCGTCTAGTTGAAATACTGCACTAAATAAACACATTTGCTGTGTCAAGATAGACAGTTTATAGAGGTCGGCTGGCAACCCACCAATCGTACAAAAGGGGAACATGTGATATTGGCACGTAAAACTGTTGAAGATATGAATCATGGTTAATAGTAAGTAATAGTATGAAGAATTTTTGTCAGTGTATATGTTAACGGAAATGTATAAAATCCGTCATTGTACTAAATTCCTAGGAAATGTATGTAGTTCCTAAAATCGCCTGGAAATGTGTGAAATAAATATACAAAAAATAGTGATAGTAGTCATTTGGGTACAGAAAGCAAACGAGACTAAACTAGAACGCTCAAAAAATGTATTTGACACAGCCCTGAGATGATAAAAAAGTTCCTAATACAAACGTGCGACGTGTAATTTTTACATACATACATAAATCAAGCATACCCACAAATTCGAATGGGTAGGCAAAGGTGACTTTACACCCACGTTTCGCTTATTAAGTTACAAATAGTTAAGAGCCTATTCAAGTCTATCGGGCAGGAAAATGTCAGAATTTTGCTGTCAGCATTTCTTGAATAAATAAAAACAAATGACAGCCGACAAGGAAGCTGACAACCCTGTTTAACACCCACTCTTCATATCGAAAACTCATGACTTATTGCATTTTGTCGCATTCGCATTACGACGCATAGAAAACGGTGTCAGCCCCGATCTTTGATTAATGCCTTTCTTAATTACTAAGTTATCGCCCGCGTACATGTGTTCTCGGTTTAATTTATAGATTTTTGCGGCTTGGGGGGGGGGGGGATATTGCTCAAGTTTTTGGCGATTTTAATTTAATATCGGCTCGTAATTACCTTAGTTTACACTGAGGTGGTTTCTGGGGTGCAATTGAATTGCGTGAGTTACAAATAAGTGTTGGTGAAGATTGTTTTGGCTTGAGAGATATGTAATCGAATCCGAACGCACTGTCAAAAAAAATAATTCAGTAGGTACTCAGAGACGTCAATTAAAATTAATGAGTATTTAATGTTAAAAATTTTCATTCAAATCTAGACCATAGACCCGGCAAGAATAGCGACTAGTTTTGAATTGTCATTTTTTGTCGTTAAGTACTCATTAACGTTATTTGACGTCAGTGAGTGCGGCAGTTAGTAGTATTTTGTTAAGTTTGGGAACATTATTCTTAAATGACGGCAGAGTAAAATACAGAGTAGACTAAGAATAAATCAATGATGAGGAATGGGCAGCAGCGTTCCTCTTGTACCACCTAGCAATAGCAATGTACTGCGACTTTTGTGCCCGATAAATGGCAATAGGCTCGCCACCTATTACCTACATGGGACCTAACACAATTGGCGAAATGGGGGTGCTAGTTCACCTTTGCCTACCCCTTCGGGGGTATAGGCGTGATTTATGTATGTATGGTTTTTAAGTCCGGAACTATTTAGTAAAATTTATTTATAAAAAAAATATGTCCTAATTTTTATTGAAGGCGTATCGTTACCCACAATAAAAAAAAATAATGTTCCAGTGCCTGAAAAGGGTAACAAAGTTGTAAAGTATCTCATAAGACCCAATGTATAACACTTAGTTCGCAATAAAGAATTTGAATTGAATTGATATAGTGGGAGTGATTTGTGTATCTAGAATCACTAGTCTTTCAATGTCCCCACTTCTGGGGAACAAGGTTTGATGAAAGGCTATAGCAAGAATGGCCATAGTCCACCAGTCTGAAGCCTCAGTTATTAGGTACTTACTACGGATTAGCACACCTTCTATAGCATGGGGGAGCTCAACTGAAACTATGTCTGCGTAATTGTCGTACCGGTTATTTTATTTTGTTTTTTATTTCAACAATTATTTAATATAAATTTTAAAAAAGTTATCAGAATGAAATTTGTTGTTAGAAAAAAGTTCGAAAAATTATAGTCTGGGTGCGGGAATCGAACCCGCGTCCTCCGCATTCCGGGCAGGTGCCTATAATACCACTCGGCAAAACAAGACTATAATTTTTCGAACTTTATCTAAAAATTTATTTTTCTTTGTAAGAGCGGTTACGCACTACGTCCGTAGTAGCCGTAGTACTATTTCTATGGTAACTCACGCACTAGATCCGAACTCTGTCAAATCAAGTATTCCAAAAGATGGCTCCTGAATTGCTTGGGTTTATATCGGAGATCGGAGTAGTGTGTAAGCAATATCCGAATTCGGTCCAAGTTTTCTAGACCAATAATTTTCACGGATTCGGATCGGACGCAGTGCGTAACTGTTCTTAAGCTTTGTTATTATAATCCGGAACCTTCCAGACGCGGACGGGCGGAAGAAGAAAGATGTCTCCAATTAAGCAAACACCACCCGAAGCGTCACCAGGTCTAAGCTTCACACGCGCGTCACGTCGCCCGTTCATTTGAGACGGCATCGATCGGAGACAAAGCCTCTCCAGCTCCGATAAACGAATTAAGGGAATGGGAGATTTTTTATCTGGGCTGGGGAGGGACACGCGTCGTAAAACGCAGCAATACTTTCTTATGCAGAGGGCCTCCGATAATTAGGTGAGCGTGTTTGTGTGCCTTGTTTTTAATTTGCGCCTGTGTGGGTTTTTTAATTTGGGGTGCGCGGCCGCTCGGCGGGATCGCGCGATGATGCATGCGAGCTTCGTACGGCGGCTACGGAATATCGATGTTGCGTTCTATTGATGTTGCTCGCGACTGTGCGAGCAACAACAACAAGTATTGTTGGTTAAAGTTCGTCGTGGGATCATATATATTTATAAAGATATTTTTGTAACTTACTTACTCCCTAATGCAGAAACGCTGCTCAAAGTTTGTGTTATGCTAAACATTTAAGTGTTGTCAAAATTGATTGATTTTTCATACAAATTGTGACAGGTGTTGTCTACTTAACTTTGTAACCAGTGCTCAAAATTTGAGCAGTGTTTCTAAACTAAATTTTGAACGCGCAAAAGCGGGTATCCAGTTTATTACACAGTTTATTTGGGGTTGGTGCAATATAGCTTCTTTTTGATTCATACCATCCATGACATAGGAAACACTATAAGACATCATCATAAAAAAAATACCTGTTGTTCTTTGAAGCAAAGTTTTTACTGCAAATATAATTTTAAACTAATACGTAATATTAAATTTTTAAGAGCTTTTACGTATATATATTCTAATGAAAACTGATTTTCAAGGTCATAATATTATAGATTGAACCAATTCGTCTATTTTTTTCCTATATTCTTTCATCCTTAGGTAAAGCCTGTGATGATAATGAAGATTGTCTTTTTCTTATCTCAACTGACCCGTTTCTTTACTAATGTGCTACTGAGATACAGTTAAACGTTACTGATAAACTGAAACACGATATCATCAAAACATTCATTTTTGCTAAATGAAAATGCATTTTGCTTGTTAATTTCACAGTCTAATAGGGTAGCAAGACACCGGCGCGTAAATATAAGAATTAAAATCGTTCGTAAATGAACGAGGATTCCTGTCGTAGACGCACATGTTGGCGTGTACGAGGACTGACTGGTTTAGATACTTTTGCAAAAGTAACTGTTTGAAAAATTTTAAATATCACGAATTAAATACGTATTGGTTCAATTTAATGTTTCTACTTTTGGGCATTCGCAAAGAATTGTTTATTTACAATAATTTTATTTTTATTAGATCATTATATAAATGTTAAAAAATATATTCAATAGATAAAGAGGTAAGACGTATGGTGACGGCAGAGTAGAATACAATTGTCACCACCCCAAATCTCTCCCGTGGGTGTCGTACAAGGCGACTAAGGATAAATCAGTGATGAGGAATGGGCAGCAGCGTTCCTCTTATACCGTCTAGCTATGTACCTTCTGCGACTTTTGTGCCTGATAAATGGCAATAGGCTCGCCACCTATTACATGGGACCTAACATAACTGGCGAAGCGTGGGTGCTAGTTCACCTCTGCCTACCCTTTCGGGGATATAGGCGTGATTTATGTATGTATGTATGTAAAGAGGTAAGAAAAATTTTAAGAACACCAATTTAAATTTAATAATTTTTCTGATCTCTGTTTTATCTCTTAAAGAAAACTATTGCTTATTTTTGCGACAATTCAATCCACATAGTTGCTGAATTGTCGAATCAAAACCGAATCAGATCGATTTGTCGATCGAGAAGGATATTCCGAATTTGAAATAGAGTTTAGATGAGTCTGTGTATTTGTTTGGTCGTAAAAAATTATATCTATTTATCAAGTGATTCCGGAAATACTAGTTCATAGTCCTTTTAATAGTTCCAAGCTTATCGCAGTTTCAGAACGAATCTCAACAGGCCTTCTTAAATTAACACAGTAATTTAAACACGGCACGCCTCTTCCGACTACCGGAGTCAACCGTCAATTAACTCACGAACACACGAACGACGCGAAAACAAAAGCCGGCCGGAAAAAACAAACGTCGCTAATTACGGATGTCTTCGAAGTGTCAAAACTTGTCGCACGCACTCTACACTTTTAATTTTCCCTCCTTAAAAAAGGGAGACATCGGTGTTTTCGGCGGCGTGTGTGGGGGGCCCCCATGGGGGGTGGGGGAGGCGGTAATCAAGGCACGCAATCTTCGGCGAACCCTTAAAAACTTTAAAACTCATTGCCGCCTAACGTCGTACACACACACACACATGTATGCCTGCTTACTGTCCGCGTATTAATGTAATTTTCTTTTTCGGGGTCCGTTGCGTCGTTTTCTTTTTCTTGATTACCCTCAAGGCGGTCTCAGGGAAGTTTGGGTATCTTTATTTACGACACATATTTGGCTGGAGTCTTTCGTGCTCGGCTTTGAGATGCGACTATCCAAATTAGGGACGTGTAATCAGGGAAATGAGGAGCTCGTTGGCGCGAGTGCGATTGCGCCAACTAAGCAATGTTTCCTAAGGCAGGCTATTGGGTGGGTGACCAAACTATTGGATTATTGGTTAGTTAGTAGTTATCGTGTTATAGAGTTCACCATCAACATTGTTCGGAAATAATATCAGCGATAACTTCTATCAGAAATATACATACGAAATCAGACTTTATTCACTTCTTAAGTAATATACTTGATTCATCTAAGTTCTGAATCAGTCACCAAATATTCTTACCCATATTGTTAATACTCGGCACATAAGTTGACCTTTGCGCAGTACAGAAAAAAAAATCAGGTATCAATTCGGGTTGCGATGTGTGTCTGTAACCTTAAGCCTTAATGATACCCGCTTCTGCGCGTTCTAAATTTACTTTAGACACTTTTCTTTCATACATACCTGCGCAGACGGCCGTCATTTTGGTTCAACTTACGTGCCGGGAACTATACCTGGGTTATTCGCAAATAATTATGATGCGTCCTGAATGCTTTTCATGTTTAAGAATAATGCTCTTGATCAGTCCTCACCGTTAGCAGGGCCACAATAAAATATTATTGAATTAATTGCCTCCTTAGGGTGTATAACTGCCCATCCGGTTAGCGTAAGTCTTATTTGTTATGAGTACTTACAGCGGTGATATTAAATCGTCAAGGGAGCTACGGTCAGTTCCGCCTTCGTGGAAAGGTACTAACAGAGCCGTAATTGGCAATGCATTAATCGACTAATCACTGCGCACGAAATGACTGTGCTTAAGCGAGTACAGCGAGAGAATTGGAGTCTCGTTTCATGAAAACTTTTTCGACTTTCTTTTTCGTAAGGAGGTGAATGTGTGCTCAAATGAGTACATATAGAATTAAGCACGATCATACGAGCTGTGCCACGTAGAAAAAGGGGCATCTAAATTCTACAAGTGTGTGTTGTTTTCTCCCTATATTCTTCTATCCATAGAGAAGACCCGTGTCTCAGCAGTGGGGACAGCTGGTGATGATGATGATGAAGTTCTACTATTTGCCGCACCTTTAGAAACACCAATGAGAATTAGGTGGAAGGAAGTGTACCCAAGCGAGTACAGCCTGATTAGACCCATTAAGTCAACTGAATCCATTAATGTCTATGTTATGTATGCCCTCAGTTTGAACGTTGCGTGCACTTTATAGGCTATAAAGCCGAAATCGTTCGCTATTCCGCTCAATTTAATTGCCAACATTAAAATATGAGTGAAATTTGTTTACTTTTATTGCCATTTCAGGTTCACCGTGCACTTATTATGTCATCATTGTCGGTGTATTTGAAAGACAATTCTTTAAGAGGATGCCTAAATAAGGCTGTCTAAATATGAAGCGATTTCGAAGATAATATTTCCTCAATCCTATGTTTATTATAAGGTGAAGGCAGAGCAGGATACAATTGTCACTACCCCCAATCTGTCCTGCGGGTGTAGTACAAGGCGACTGAGGGTTAAAACATTGCTATGTAATGGGAAGCTGTAATGGGAAGCCACGTAGCAATATACTCCTGTTTACGTGCCCGATAGTTGTTGGAAATAAGCTGGCCTCTATTACATATGGGACCTGGCATAGTTAGCAAAATGTAGACATTAACATAAACCTCTGCCTAAGCCTTCGGGGATACACACGCGCGATTTATGTATGTATGGTGGTCGCCCGCGGCTTCACTCGCGTTTATGTTGGTTGTTATATAGCCTTCCTCAATAAATGTACTATCGAACACAAAAAGAATATTTAAATTTGAAACAGTAGTTCCTGAGATTAGCGCGTATAACCAAACAAACAAACAAACTCTTCACCTTTTTAATATAAGTATTGAAGTGTGAGAGCTCGCTAGCGCAGTGGCATAGCGAACTTGGCCTGCGATTGCGAAAACTAAGCAATGTTCGCTAAGGCCGGTCATTAGATGGGTGACCAAAAATTTATTATCTCGAGTTCCCCCGTGCTTCGGGAGGCACGTTAAGCCAGTGGTCCCGGCTGCATCTGCAGTCGCTAATACCCACCAAACCGCACTGGGCCAGCGTGGTGGGTTATGGCCCAATCTCCCTATATTTTTCCATCCATAGGGAAGGCCCGTGCCCCTAGCAGTGGGACATTAAAGGGCAGGTGATGATGATGATAGAAGTGTAGATTATTACTAACTGCTAGAATGAATTAATTGCTCCCAAACATCTCAAGGCACCGTGAACTCGAGTAACCCCACCGCGTTTTTTGCATGACAACGACGACATTGTAAAATGCATCCCTTGAATAGTTCATTAAGGCGTGTGTGTTTGTGTGTGTACGCGAGGGGTTTTAATTTTTGGGGGTTCTTTAATGACACTTCTTCGCATCGATTTCGGCGTTTCCGAGGGTCCTATTGTTTTGCGTTATCGATTCGGCGTTTTTTCATTCGAATAGTCTGCATACGTGGGCGCTTTAGGAGCTACTTAGAGATTCGAACGTTTTGCGATTTGGCTAGCGGAGAGCGGATGGCTTTTTGGAGAAGTATGTTTGCGAATGTTCGTTCGAATAGTCTGCATACGTGGTCTCTTGCGGAGCTATTAAGAGATTTGAAGGTTTTGCGATTTGGCTAGCGGAGAGCGGATGGCTTTTTGGAGAAGTATGTTTGCGAATAGTCTGCATACGTGGTCTCTTGCGGAGCTATTAAGAGATTTGAAGGTTTTGCGATTTGGCTAGCGGAGAGCGGATGGCTTTTTGGAGAAGTATGTTTGCGAATGTTCGTTCGAATAGTCTGCATACGTGGTCGCTTGCGGAGCTACTTAGAGATCGGTAGGTTTTGCGATTTTGCTAGCGGAGAACGGTTGGCTTTTTGGCTGTGTGTTTGAGGATTCGATTAGGCACTTGACTTTGATAATTTGAATCTGCGTCTTCCGCAAACATCCGCTGTCAAAATCATTCCAATTTCATTCCATTGCCTATCCAAGTGGCTTTTCTATTCGAATGTATAGAATTCAAAAGTATGAAACTGACGATTTGTTTTCTCTGCAATACGTCAGTTTTTTATGTTTTTTATGCGTTATATTGAAAACTTAGCTAGGTTTGGACGTTTTTCGAAAGGAAAACCATCCATCGTAGAATTATACGTATGTAGTTTGTCGCCTTATAAAAAAGTCTATAGAATTGTATTGAATATACAAGCTAATATTGTAGTTTCGGTGAAACTGAACCAATAGCGTTTTATATTAGGTACTCTAAGTCACACCTGACCATAAGGTGGACATTTCCGCCCGCTACGCGCACGGAAAATCCAACTTCTTGGTCAGAGGGTGACATAAAACTATCATTACTACCTCGGGCGATAAAAAAAAAATCTCAGATCGCATATGATATACATCGCATATAGTCTGATACTAATTACTTGCGATCTGAGATATTTTTTTGCTAAATCGCCCATGGTATAATAAAATCTACTACTATATAAAGTATTGTAAGCTTATTAAAGTCAGTTGGTTACAAAGAAAAAGACTAGCTACATTCCAAAAAATTGCTAATGCAAAAATCGACCCCGCGCCCTTGCAATCAAATTGAAAATTAGGAATAGGTATATTTTTAAACTCTTTCACAAGCGAAGCGAACATAACCAAGTACCACGCGTAATCCTTTCAGTACATTGAAGAAGTATAAAGAAAAAAAATCAGAAGCAGCCATCAAAAACCGAACGAGACACATTTCAATTGAACCACCTTCCAACCCAATAGGTACCCACTATTTGCGCGCCCAAAAAATTAATTAACACAAATTAAAGATGCGAACGCCGGATGAAGACGCGCCAATGAAAGGGGAAACCCCCACAATACCCCCCTAAAAATTTAATTCATCACGGCTCCGAGACATATCTTCTGTCCCTTCCTTTTCTTCGGCCATTCTTCGCTTTCTTACGAGCTTTTTCTGAGAGAAAGACGGCTATACCTGTCATCTATCTCCCGCGCGGACGGCTGGGCGATTTTAAATTTAAACTTGATGGGACAGGGTTGCGTATCGCTTGGGGCGTCGCCACTTTTATGACGTTATTTGTAACCCGATACACGCAGGCTGTTTCACTCGTCCGCATTGAAAGCTTAAAACAAATAACCTGCTATGTCGCAAGATAAGATTCCGCCGTTCGTGGAGTGATCAAAAAACGATTTGTGTGTTAAGACGCAGACTGCAGAACGGCTCTAGACGTAAAAGACAATGGAACGTAATTACTCTTATGTGATATTGCGAGTGGTATCAACTATTTTATCTTATAATTCGGTAAAACAGAACGAGTACATTTATTATTTAGAACGTATTTGCAATACCCTATATATTCCAGTTTTTCTTCATCTTTGACATAAAGTAGGCTAGGTTTAGCATAGGACTCAAGGTTAAAACACGTTTTAACCCATGTTGTACTACTTGCTTTACTTTCGAGATTTTGGACCTGTGTATTAATTCGCCATTTCCAAGTTCGATATTCTGAACCTTCTTTCAGAGCTCGCTCCTAAAATGAGTTTAGAGACCTCGTATCGAAAATGACTCAACACGTTGAAGAACTCACGGCCCTTTAGTTCTCCTCAATATATTCATAATATTACCTTTTACAAATGAAATAATTTACTAACATTTGATCTAATTATTTATTGATTGATTAATTTGTAAGAAAAAACAACAAAATGGAGTCTTGAAAGATTCTTTGTAAAAATTATGTTTAATAGACTATTAAATTTCTCAAGTCGCGTCACCAGTCTCACTAGTCTTGTCAATAAAAAAAAGACTCATTCATGAGTCCAGTTGCGTAAATTGAGTCTAGTCGTTTTCATGCACACAAAAGACGCCAGTCCCGTCCCTTACTAGGTACATACCGGGATTCATTTTTATTATATTCGTTCGAATACATTGACCACTTATCTAGGAGCAACCATGCAGGCTAGAAACAAAAGCATGCCGAGCGAATAGTTCATCATCATCATCATCATCAGCCCTTTTCAATGTCCCCACTGCTGGGGCACAGGCCTTACCTATGGATGGAAGAATATAGGGAGATCGGGCCATAACCCACCACGCTGGCGCAGTCCGGCTTGCTGGGTATTACGACTGAGATGCAGCCGGGACCAATGGCTTAACGTGCCTTCCGAAGCACGGAGGAGCTCGAGATAGTAAATTGTTGGTCACCCATCCAATGAACAGCCTTAGCGAACATTGCTTAGTTTACGCAATCGCAGGCCAAGCGCGCTATGCCGCTGCGCTAGCGAGCTCCTAACAGCTCGACATTCCCAAATGGCAAATCCAGGCACCGCTCAAAGGCAGAGCCCGACACAAATCAATGGCGATTAAAACTGCCAAGTGAACAGAACTCTTCTCAGCCACCAGAAAATGGTCGCAAAGTCCTCGCGAACCACAAAACTCATTTTTGCCAACCGGTACTCGTTAAAATCAAAATCAAATACACACCGGCCGATACCGCTGTCTTTACCAGGCCCTTATCAGAAAACCGCTTTCAATTAACCAGTAAATAGAGCCTTATGTACCCGGTAACTCTTCACATAATGAGTTAATAACACAACACCTATACACTCGCCTTGCAAATGGAAAATCGTCGACGCACACAGGCGCGCCGCGCACACAGCGACGCGGTTTACATAAAACGCGCGTCTTTCTTCTTGTATTCTTAATTAGCGTGTCGCCTCTACCCGTCTCCCTCGCTCCGGAGGTGTTAATTAGAAGGCTGTCCCTGTCGCGCTTTCTTAATACATTCTTCCTCTCCGCGGTGTTTCTTTACGTTTTTATTTGTGTGCGTGGCTGTGTGCGGTGGTGTTTAATTTACATGTACTTGTATGTCAGCGTACAGCCGCAGGGCAGAGCGGGAACTGGTGAGCTGTTCGATTGTTTTCGTAACATTAACTTATTCAGCTCTTGACGTTAGTACCTAGTCAATACTAAGTTACTACATAAACGTTCATGAAACATGTATTTTTTCAGGGTTCGGGTCGCCGCAACAAGTCAAATTTTCTCAAGCGAATTTGGCATTTATCTCAAACAATGTAAGGTGGACAATCGATTAGAGATATTTGACAGTTTTGTATAGTAGTCTGACGTTTTAGCAATCTTTAATTTTGACGTGTGGTGACGGCAAAGCAGAATACAAATTGTCACTAGCTCAAATCTCAACGGCGGGTGTCATACAAGGCATATAAGGGTTAACCTCTCACACTTTTCAAATACGCTTGGTCATATTACAAGAAAAGGGTATTTTTTTTTACTAATTCGATTGACGCAAGCTGATGGATCGTCTCGGAACCCCATTCAATAGAAAACAACACTGTCAAAAAGAAGCTGTCAAAAATTGCCATTTGTATTCTATTAGTTCGAATAGATCGGCCGCTTGTCTAGGCGCCCGGGGCTCGAAGAAGAGCGTCCCGATCCAGCCTGCCGTGCGTCTGTGCCACGGGTGTTTTATTCGAATGTGGGTATTCGCGAAAGGGTGTCAACGGCGGGTGGGGGTGCAGTGCGGGGGCGCGTACACATAAACACTTATAAAAGTTTTTTGACAACATCCCCCCCTCGCAAATCGCTAATTTATGTTGCCTTTTTAATCAATACTCCCACTGTTATAGGTTCGTGACGCGTGGACTGTCTCCTGCAGATGTAAGGCTTTATGTTTGCGTCATGGTTTTGGGATAAGGAGCTTTAATGTCTAGTGCGATCTATATGGTTTTAATTACGAATCGCCTGCCGGATTCACTGCTCTGGGCTACATAACTATTAATAAGTTAGATAAAATATTTTTTATGAGAAGAACGGAACCATAATGGAAAGATCTTGATAGCGGGGTGTCGAACGCGCTCGGCTTGCGATTGCGTAAGCTAAGCAACGTTTGCTAAGCTGATCATCGGATGGGTGACTATAATTATATCATCTTAAGGTGCAGTGATTAAGATGCTGATCCTGGTTGTAGGCCTACGTAGTAGGTTATGACATAATTCAAAATGTTCATGCCCTGTTCCCAGGCTATCTCTTACATTCATATCAGCCAGACATCATCAAGTCACCCTTCCCTTTTTATTCATTCACCCCACGCCGGAAAGGTGCTAGTGATGAATGAATATTTAGAATAGTGATGGAAATCACTGATAAACAGAGAGAGCTATTGAGAGGACAACATTCTAATTTTTTTATGCTAGCTAGCTAGGGAAGCTCTAGCCTTTCATCTCACCTGATGGTAAGTGACGATAATGGCCAAAGATTAAATCGAGCTTGATCACCTGGAACCCTCAACCCCAGAGGGGCTGGCTATCATATCACAATTGTCGGAACACAATAATGCTGTTAACATTATTATTATGGCGACGGATTTTTGATATGATGTAATCCACCCTGCTTAAGATCTTGGCTTAGGTTTTACAGCCTTCGTGGCTCCAACCCCCTTCGGGTAGAAATGCTGTCGCTGGTGGTTTGCTCACATTCATGGCTTTTATATTACCTAACTACCTACCAGCTGGCCTAGCACGCGGACGTGGACAAATCTCTCTCCACCACTTGACAGTGTTTTGTCTCAGGATTTAGTGGGAGTTAGAGCGAGAGGAAAAGATTTTCTTTTCCCCGAAGGAGATGTGTCCACGTCCCGTGCTACGGGGGCTGTTTTTTTAAGTATGGGAAAGTATGGACTGGCGCATTCTACTTTTTGTTAGCAGACCACACCGTCACTCCTTGCACTTTTTTTTTAAATAATAATAATAATCATTAATTGTCAGGCTACATAGACCCATAGGATATACTAAATATAAATATTGATGATTAAAAAAAACTTCATTAATTAATCATTCAAATAAAATAAAATCAACATTAACAATAAATAGTATTAAAATTAAACATTAATTAATTACAAATAAATTAATTTGTTAGTAGTGGTGTAAGTAACAATTTTTCTTGGAGTTTACATGTTAGTATGGTTAGTATTTAATGTAACATTTAAACCACGCAATACCATTCCCGAAGGGGTTGGCAGAGGTGAATTTTCAACCAATTTTCGCCATTTTCGTTAAGTTAGGCCCCATATAATATGTGGCGAGCCTATTGCCATATAGCGGGCACATAAATCGCAGTATATAGCTAGTTGGTATGAGATAAATACTGCTGCTTATTACTCGTTGCTGTCTTTACCCTTAGTCGCCTTGTACGACATCCACGAAAGAGATGGGGATGGTGACAATTGTATTCTGCCCTGCTGTCACTACACGACAAAAAATACTTTCCTTAAAAGGCATAAAATAAAAAGCACCTTTAGAGGTTGGTACGTATTACTCATAAATATTGAGAAATTATGAACGGCACAAGCGATAAATTTTAAAAGATCTTAATGCGATATATCGTATCTCATGAACAGCCGCTTAAGTCGTCAATCTTCCACTTAAAAAATAAAGTTATATCGCAATTTTCCGTTTCGGCAACCCTCTCGACGTGTGACGTGGGGGCACAATATTAGAAACAGCTGTAACAGAGCAAGATCGACTTTGAGGCTTTTAAAATAAGAGCTCACGCGAACGCATGAAAACTTTGGCAATGCGCTGAGCGACCAGCTTTGCCGTTCGCTTGTTTTCCACGAAAATGGATCTTTTTGGTTAGTTGTTAAGGTGGTCCTGGACTGTCAGGTGGCGTTGGTAATGCTTTTAACACGCTGCGTGATGGATCGAGTGGTGCACGCGTGACAGGAGTGTCACGCTGAGGTTTCACGTGATTTGGAGGTGTCGAGGCTTGTTCATTTTTTATTCATGCAAGAAGAGGAAGCAACCGAGATAAGCAGAGCCGATTTAAATGTACATCTGCTGTCAATTTACATTTTTATTTTAAGTAATTGTCTACAAAGTATAGGAACTGGGGGCCTACCGCCTAACTCGATTGCTAAAGCAAAAGCTATAATAGTTTATGAGGTCATGCTGTCATTTCACACCAAATGTACCTAAACTATCAGCGATAGCTTTGAACGAACGATCACCGAATCATTTTGTATGAATTTGGCACAAAATCCGTACCGCCTAAAAATTCAGGATGGCTGTAAGCCGTAAGCAGTGCATTGCTGTATAGCTATCATCAGCAATCGAGTTAGGCGGTAGGCCCCCTGGTGTGAGGCAGGCGGCCGGTTGAAAATCCTAAGCCAAAACCTTGAGCAGTATGGATTGGAATGTTGTTATTTCAATCACTCTCTCCGTTCATCGATCTCCCGACATGGACCTTTCCATTTTCTTTTTCTATAAGATACATTCATTGATCGCTAGCCCCTTTCCGGTGTGATAGATGATATGAATCAAGAGGAAATGGAAGGCTTGATGACGTCTGACCGATATGAATGGAAGAGGAAACATACTGCGCCAACCCCAAATAAACTGGGAACAGGACTGGAAGAATATGAGGACTACAAAGTGTAGGAACGAGGAGCTCGGTGGAGCAGGCGCAATATTAAAGTTCCGGTGATGATGATGATGACGATGACGACAGGACCAACAATTTATTATCTCGAGTTTCTCCGTTCTTCGGAAGGCACGCTAAGCCATCGGTCCTGGCTGCGTCGGCAGTCATGACTAGCTACCAATCCGAACAGGCCTACCGCCTAACTCGATTGCTGATGATATATAATATTGCAATGCACTGCTTACGGCTATAGCAGCCATGGATTTTTTGAGGGTATTATCCGTACGATTTTGTGCCAAATTGATACGAAATCATTCAGTGATCATTCGTTCAAAGCTATCGCTAATAGTTTAGGCACATTCGGTGCGAAAAGACAGCATGACGTCATAAACAGCTTTTGCTTTAGCAATCGAGTTAGGCGGTAGGCCCCCAGGGCTAGCGTGGTGGGTTATGGTCGATTGTCGCCATATTTCTTTATTCATTTATGGTGGGTTATTGCCCATGCCCCCTAATACTCTTCCATCCATAGAGCAGTGGGGATATTAAAGAACTAGTGATGAAAATTTAAAATAAATTGACTCCCTGATAGAAGAATAGGCAAAAGGTTATCGAAGACATTTAATACGAAGGTCTGCTTACCATAACCTGTTTGCAAGCCCAAGTACCTACCTACATCGTTTCATTAACAATTTTTGCGAGCACACGCCACTGACGGCCGGTCTCAGCACAGTAATTATTACCGGTATTAATTTTACAAGACCAACATTAAACGATGTCGTGATAATAAAATCTCAAATTAAACCTTAAAGTTGCGCACTCATAGTTTATAGTCCATGGAACATGCTCATAACATACTTAGTACCGCATTATCCATACTCCAGATGGGATCGCGTGGCAAGTTAATTGCATATTAATATTGCTCCAGATCCGGCCCTGTAACTGTAATTACCGGCCACTGTTATTGTGGCACGCCCTTGCCGCGGCTCTGGATGTGAGAATTGTAACGGTAATTGGTATGGGAGGCCTCTTTGCTTGATAGTAAATAAATACTGCCCGCTTTAGGTCATTGAAAATGTTGAAAACTTTTTTGCTCGTCAGTATTAATATTATTACACCGTGATGCTGCCGTATGATGCTGCCGTGTGCTGGCGGCAGAGAATACAATTGTCACCACTTCTGATCTCTCCCGCGGGTGTCGTACAAGGCGACTATCAAACAGCGATGAGTAATGTCCTGCCTCCCTAGCCAAGTGGTCAATCTAGCGAACGCATAGAATACAAAATGTATAATATATATACATACATACATACATACATAAATCACGCTTATATCCCCGAAGGGGTAGGCAGAGGTGAACGAGCACTCACGTTTCGCCAGTTATGTTAGGTCCCATGTAATGGTGGCGAGCCTATTGCCATTTATCGTGCACAAAAGTCGCAGTAAGGTACATAGCTAGATGGTATAGGTAGGAACGCTGCTGCCCATTCCTCATCATTGATTTATTAGTCGCCTTGTACGACACCCACGGAAGAGATTTGGGGTGGTGACAATTGTATTCTACTCTGCACCACACGGCTGACACAAAATCAGCCCAAGTTTTCTATGCGTTCGGAAAGATAATCCACTTGGTTAGGCCCTCAGCGGCGTTCCTCTTATACCACCTAGCAATAAACTGCGATTTGATTATCCGATCGATAACACAAGATCGCCACCTCTTAATTACATGGGACCTGACATAATTGGCGAAACGTTGGTGATTTATTCATCTCTGCCTACCCCTTCGGGGGTGAGTAGGCGTGATTTAGAATAGTCGAGCCTATTCACACTCGAGCTTCAAATTATCAATGTAAATAACTCTCAAAAGAATTCTGTGAATAGTTCTCGAAAAGGAATTTATTATAATAAGTAGTAAGCATACTCGTCCTTAGCGATAGTTCTGTTCATAGGACGTTCTCAGAAGTGAAAATCTTTGTGCTTTATTCAGCTTTCGCAGCAACTGTAATGAAAAGATACCTACTCCCTTTGGCTAGGCAATATTTTACTAATGAAGTTTCAACTGCCTATGAATACTTATTATTTATGTTGTTATTTTTGAAAAATTTTGTTAAAAATGTATTGTAAATATAAAAAGTAGGTATTTGTTCAAAAAATCTTGGCGTACAAATGCAACAAAATTGACAACTTTTCAAACATTTTAATCCCTTAAAACAAAAACCCCATTTCTTTATTTTCATTTTCGGTCTTCTATGCTGGCCTGGGAGCGAACAAATAACGTAGAATGGGCCAGCCCCGACTCATGCCATGGCTGTCGTAAAAGTCGAGCTAGGGAGATTGCCCGGTGTAGACCAATAGGCACCGTGGGGCACCGGAATGGTGGACGGTAAACCACCATACATACATAAATCACGCCTATATCCCCGAAGGGGTAGACAGAGGTGAACTAGCACCCACATTTCGCCAATTATGTTAGGTCCCATGTAATAGGTGGCGAGCCTATTGCCATTTATCGGGCACAAAAGTCGCAGCACCATTGCTAGGTGGTATAAGAGGAACGCTGCTGCCCATTCCTCATCGCTGATTTATCCTTAGTCGCCTTGTACGACACCCACGGGAGAGACTTGGGGTGGGGACAATTGTATTCTACTCTGCCGTCACCACACGGCACTAAACCACCAACAACAGCATATTCAAAGAAGGTTGGTGTCAGGCAGGCGGCCGACTGAAAAACCTATGCCGAAACATTAAACAGTATGAAATTGAAATTTTGTCATACCAATCACTCTCTCCATTCATCGGTCTCTCAACATGGTCCGTTCCGTCTCTTTTCTATGCATTCATTCATTACTAGCACCTTTACGGTGTGATGGATGATATGAATCAAAAGGGATGGAGGAGGGACGAAATGGATGGCTTGATGACGTCAGACGGAAATATACTGCGCCGACCCCAGATAAGCTGGGTACAGTGCAGGAAGAAAAAGAAGGTTTGTTAAATCAAAATACTTATTGGTTCATTCATAACACTAAGTTTACGTTTTACGGAATGGGCAGCAGCGTTCCCTCTTATACCACGTAGCAGTGTACTGCGACTTTTGTGCCCGATAAATGGCAATAGGCTCGCCACCTATTACATGGGACTTGACATAGTTGGCGAGACGTGGGTGCTAGTTCACCTCCGCCTACCCCTTCGAGGATATCGGCGTGATTTATAAATGTATTGTATGTACAAAGTTTACGTTTTAATAATGCAATTTCCCCGTAAATCAGATTTCGTGTTGCGCCGCCGCCGAAGCGTGCGCGTGCGTCGGAAGTAGCGGCAGTTTTAATGGAAACCGTCCAGTCACGCCGTACCGTACCGTACCGGCCTGGTTATTGAACTGGGGTTGATGCAACCTGTGGCTGGCACCACAATTTTCGAGGTATTAAAAATTATTTAAATTTACCTATATTAAAAAATATTAAATTACACACATACACACATAAATCAGGCCTATATCCCCAAAGGGGTAGGCAGAGCTGAACTAACGCCCACGTTTCGCCAATAATATTAGGTCCCATGTAATAGGTGGCGAGCCTATTGCTATTTATCGGGCACGGAAATAGCAGTAGATACATTGCTACGTGGAATAAGAGGACCGCTGCTCTACCATTCCAATTACCTACTGTTACGACAATTGTATTCTGCTTTTTAGTCCAATATCGACAATTTCACATAGAAACCTTATTGTGATTCACGAATAGGTATGAGCGTAGACATATTGCACTCCCGAGTGCTTACAAAATTCCTCTTTGGGGTAACAAATTGTACGTTTGTCGTGACGATCCCAAATTGCTCTGAGTGGATCTTACATCTTCACTCGGCATTCTTTTAACGGGCAATAATACTCATTGCGCTGCAAATTATAAGGTATGAATTTCTTTAGCATTTATTTGTACAGCAGTATCCTTAGACATCTAGCAAAGTTGTCTAGTGCTACCCAGTCTGCTCACCCTACACCTTGTTTCTGTTGTGGTAAAGCTTAATGTCGCTTGGCTTTGGTTTCGACACGAGCAAGCCTTTGTTTTGTGTTCGGAAACACGTTCCTGTGACGTGTATATTTATCGGCGCCGGCGCAGCGCGTCCAAACACGGACATTTCACGCGAATGTGACCCATATGCGTCACTCGCGGTTTTGTTATGTCGAATTTAAAAACGAAATAAATAAATTAATATTTCCTACAGTCACACCAGCACAATAAGCATTTGTGTTATGGATACGAGATGACGGACAAATTTTGATATAAAATATACGGTCAACGGCACCACGGCAATAGTGCCAAATTTCTTCAATCGATCGACAACCTTAACTTGTTTGTAGTAAAGCACAAAGTCGATTTAGACAATTTGACATTTTGTGGAAACCTGACGTGCTGTTAAATGTACACAATAAATAGAGAATAATAAATATTTGCGCTCATCACAATTACCTATGCCCCTACCAGGATTCGAACTCGGGACCTCTTGTTCGATAGCAAGCGTTTGACCATTTAACCAAACCGATCGTCAAATAAGCTATGTTTAAAGACAAATTAATGGTGACATTAGTTAATTAAGAGCCAATATAGGGTAAGCGGTACAATAGTGTTATGAATCTTAATTAAAACATTTCTTACCTCAGAATAACTACAAACTTAGACCTTATCTCAGACATCTCAATAGAAATGCTACAGTATTAGTTCTCAGAAAGCTGATCTAGGAAATTGTGAGTTGAAGTAATTAGAATTTGCTGTAACAAAGACTGAATTGGCGGCAGTATTTTAAATTGTCATAGTGTCCAATTAAAATATTTAGTAGATATTAATGACTGCAAATGAAGCTAAGACTAATGAGAGAAATCGTGGTTTTCAATTTTTGGTCATCCATCCTTTTTGGTCCTTTTGGATATACAAAATTGCATGGTATACCCAATCGGGGACCGAATGCCTTTTACCAAGACTATTATTTTATTTATTATTATTTGAACATTGTAAAATGTTAGAAAATTATTCTAAAGAAAATATATAATTCAAGAAAGATGTTCACTCAGAACATCTTTCACGCAATTGATCCATTTTTTGGGAGATCTCTCATTTCTCTTTTGCTCGCATGCCTGACATCTCTTCTCAATACACGCCCAAACCGAGACTAAATAATAATCCTTTAAAAATCCCCAAGAAAGATAAAGGTCGAAAGATTCGCCGTATACAGACCGCACCTGTGCTATTGGCGATCACGAGCCCCGTGTTCGCTTATTAACGCTACAGGGGCGATATATCACGCCGCCCTCATACGGGCGACGGCGATATACGCGCCATAGGCCATAGATTTCAGCTGTGTTCTAAAAGGGACAATAAATAATTTATAAAATTTTAAGCGGAAGGTAAGCTTTTTGATCATTTTAGCTGAGACGCGACGCCAATTTGTCAGAGCCATTTTCATCATCTTTTTGCCAGGTTACTTAGGGGTTCACTATGTTTTCTCTTAAATTAATCATCCAGACAACCAATCGAATCCCGTTTTATTCACACATTCATCACACTGTAATTAATGTATAGAACATAATTGAAATGGACCATGTAGAGAGATCGATGAACGGAGAGTCAATATTTTAATCCATACCGCTCAAGGTTTTCTGGCTGCCTGCCTGACACCCCAACCCTCTTTGGGTTGTTCAGGTTGCCGATTTTGATGGTTTGTCGTCCACCATTGGGGTGCCCCAATGGAACTAAATAAACACGTAAATATATGCGAGTTGAATCCGTAAAAGATGTAACAAATAAAAGTATAGTGTTCGTGCAGTTATAAGAGGCCTAACATCAAAACTGTCGGGTCTAGATTTTCTAATCACTGCATTAGGTCCACAGTATTGTATCGCGAGCAGGAAGTGATTTATTTAGAGCGAACGCGAACTATATATCTAGCGATCGTGAGCGTCGCGCGCGCTGCCCATTTGCGCCTGATTGTGTGCTCGAACCTGAAGTATGATTGCACTTATTGTTAGTACTTAGTACTGCGTCAACACATATTGTTGGGTAGTTGAATAGCCATGTGGCAGGTGTTTAATTCCTAATTTAGCACTTTGTGTTCCATTTAGTACTCCTTATAGTACTTAGTACTATTTTAGTACTTAGTACCCTTTTGGTACCGCATTTTTTTTTCCGAAGATATGACTCGATGGTGGTTGGTGTCAGGCAGGCGTAGCCGGCCGGCTATCAAACCATAGCCACAAACTTAGCAGAATGGATTGGAATTTCGTTATCCCGATCAGCACTCTCTCCTTTTTCGGTCAATCGAAATGGTTATTTACATTAATTACAAAAAAAAATTATCGCACTTAGAACTCCTATATATAATATGTATAAAAACAGAAATTATGACGAAAATTGTATAATGCATTAATTTTTATTGCATCAGTTCAACAATCAAGGTATGAACATTTTATGTCATTCGCCACGCCTCAAGTTACCCAACGATAGTGAATTGTAGGCAATATATTCCACAATAACATTAAACTGATTTATCACACCAATATTAGGAGACCACTGTGCTCTTAACAACCTACACGTCTACCGACAATGTGACCGTCCCGTCCACCTCTTTGTTAACTGTGTACTTATGAGGATTGTGAAGCTGTAAATTTAAGTACAATAAGCGATAAAATTATCATTTTTCACATTCACGTTTTTCAATTTCAGTCCAATTTAGATATTTTTGGATATGTTGTAAAAATAGCCGTGTGATGACGGCAGAGCAGAATACAATTGTCACCATCCGTGTCATACAAGGCGACTAAGCGATGAGTAACGGGCAGCAGGGTTACTCTTATACCACTTAGCAATGTACTTCGATGTCCGTGCTTGATAAATCGCAATAGACTCGCCACCTATTTTACCTATTTTGGCGAAACGTGGGTGTTAATTAACATCTACCAACCCTACCCCTTCGGGGATATAGGCGTGGTTTGTATACGTATGTATATTAGTGTGAAAAAAGAATAAAAAGAATAGTAAACATGGCCCTTGAGAACAACTTAACCATTACAAACAGCCTATTCAAGAAAAAACCATCCAAGAAATGGACTTGAATATCGCCAGACGGTACTTTTCGTAATGAAATTGACTATATATTAAGCAACCAACCCAAAACATTCCAAGATGTCAACATAATAAACAAATTTAACTTTAATAGCAATCATCGTATGGTAAGAGCAGCTCTATCTTATAAAGAACATAAGAAACAAAGGAAACATGTGAACAACCAAGATAATAATTTGACATCCCGCGGAACAACACCAAATAATAGAATAACTGGAAATATAGACAAAATACAAGAACTGTATGACACAGAAATAAACAATGCCTTCAAAATAAAAAAATATGGAAATTCTGATAAAAATGTACTCACTCTTAAGACACTAAACCTCATCCAGAAAAGGAAAGAATTACTTAAAAACAAAAGAGATAAGACAACATTAAAAGAAATAGCTGAATTAAGTAAAGAAATTAGTCGCAACATAAAACAAGATAAGACAAAAAGAAGAATCGAATGTATGAATCACCATATAAGCAAAACAGGAGGCATTAACAAAGCGTTAAGAGAATTAAGAGAAGAGAAGCTATGGATTCCGAAAATGAACAATAATAAAAACAACAAACAAGAAACAAAGAGACATTCCATTCTTCAGGTTGCAACAGACTATTTCCGCAAATTATACTCTACTGAAAACACCCAAGGAAATTATACTATAGACCTTGAAGATAACACAGAGGAAATCCCTCAAATTCTCGAAAAAGAAGTTTTTCATGCAATAAAGACACAGAAAAACGACAAAGCTCCAGGTCCTGACCATATAACCAACGAGATGATGAAACTAACACTATCAGAAACAACAACTAAACTAACCAAGCTATTTAATTTCATCCTAAACTCAGAAACTATACCCATCCAATGGACAATAAGTTCCATAATCCTCATTCACAAAAAAGGTGACAGGTCTGAAATAGGAAACTACCGCCCGATAAGCCTGATGTCTAACATCTATAAGGTATTCTCAAAAGTTATACTAAATCGTATTGGAAAAAAACTTGATGAGCAACAATCAAGAGAACAAGCTGGATTCAGATCAGGATTCTCCACAATTGACCACATACATGTGATAAAACAGCTTATCGAGAAATGTCAAGAATATAACCTCCCATTATATATGGGATTTGTAGATTACAATAAGGCATTTGACTCTCTAGAACATCACCACATTTGGAAAGCTCTAAAAAATCAAGGCATCGAAAACAAATACATAAGGTTGATAAAAAACGTATACTCCAACAGCACAGCACAAATCAAACTAGAAACTGTAGGAGAAAGCTTCCCAATATGCAGAGGAGTGAGACAGGGGGACCCACTCTCGCCAAAACTTTTCTCCTCAGTACTAGAAGAAGTGTTTAGAAAAATGGAATGGGACAATATCGGAATTAACATTAATGGAACACTTTTAAACCATCTAAGATTCGCAGATGATATAATACTTATAACAGATAACCCAGAAAGTCTTCGAACCATGCTCCAAGAACTAGCACATGGCAGCAAAAAAGTGGGTCTAACAATGAATAAAACAAAATCCAAAATAATAACAAATAGATATAAAGAAAGCATCAAAGTAGAAGATGAAGAAATAGAATATGTTAATTCCTACATATACTTAGGCCAACTAATTGCCTTCAATGACCAAATGGAGCTAGAGATAGAGAGAAGGATTGCAAACTCGTGGAAGAGGTATTGGGCCCTTAAAGAAATTATGAAAAATAAACAACATAACATTGCAATGAAAAGAAAAATATTCAACACATGCATATTGCCAATACTAACCTACGGGAGCCAGACCTGGGCAAACACCCAAAAACAAGATCAAAAATTGACCACATGCCAAAGAGCCATGGAAAGGAGCATACTCGGCTACACAAAAAGAGACAGGAAGAGAGCCATTGATATAAGGCGAATAACAAAAATAGAAGATGTAGTGACCAAAACTAAAAGACTTAAGTGGAGATGGGTGGGACACATGTGTAGAGAAAGAATACATAAGTGGACAGATGACATAACCGTGTGGACCCCTAGATTCCAAACCAAAAGGAAAAGAGGGAGACAAAGAAAGCGATGGTCGGACGATATAAAGAAAATAGCAGGCCCTTTGTGGCATAGAACTGCATTGATAAGAGAAGAATGGAAAGAGCTGGAGGAGGCCTTTGTGTCAAAAGGACACGCTGACAATCCGAACACTGATGTGTAATAATTATGTATTAAATAGTTTAAATCAAACATTGTATCTGAGTTGGCAATAAAGGCTAATATAATAAAAAAGTATATTAGTGTGAATGTCTTTAAATAAACATTTGCTGATGATGCATTTGACAGGTGTAATTGAACCTGCACTAAATATAATCTGAAATAAGGAGAAATACAAAAGTTCTAGATGCAATAACTCGTATAGAACATTAAAAATAAGGTTGCATAGGACATGTTATGGTACGTCGGAACCTTGCCTAAAGGGACTACTTTTAATAACATATTTTAGTTATTACATTATATTTCTTAAGGTTTTATGTTTATGGTTTAGGTTTATATCATTGGTGTAGTTGGTTATGTTTTGTGTTTTATGTTGAATATTTTTTGGTACAAGGAACAATATTAAATATTACTAATGCAATTGTTAAAAAAAAAAAAAAACAAAATAAATAAAAGGAGCAAACAAGTAACTTTATTGTATCCAAGAGCAGACTGTAGAAGATAGGGGAGTCCGAAATCAGGATGGAAGGACGAAATCCCCCTAACCTTGGGACTTTACATGACCAGAGTAGCAGAAGATAGAGTCATAACATTGTATGGCGGAGGAAACATGTAACAATTTCGATTTTTTAAAACACAATAACATTTATATGACTGACTATGTTAGCATGGGTAGTATTCAGGGTGTATGTGCAGAACAAAATAGCATTTTTGTCACATTATACACGATACTACAGATATACGCTAACAGAGTGAATTCAGTCCAAAGCTTGACCTTACAACAGATCACACCATCTTTAGTTCCTTAAACACTTCGATCACACACTCAACTGTCGCTATTGAAAAACAACCCCTGTGACAGACTCCGTAAGCTCCTCAATGGTTTGATAAAGCTAAGCGGCGACGTATCATAATACATATAATAGAAATTGAAAGTGGCTGACTACAATTCGAGCATAGTTCGAACGAGCAGATAACCGCAAAAGTAGGCGTATCACGGCTGACCCACTTAACTAATAACAATTTGAGATGAATCACTGGAGGCTTCCCACTTCAGCGAAGGCTAATGAAATCCACTTTCCAGCTGCAATTTCTCTTGCCCAGGAGGTGTGTATTGTTATCTCGTATATATCGATATTATCTACACTTGTCTACATATGCCGTGGTGCACTGGGAGATTTAAATTCAAATACATATTTTCATGTCACATTACAAGTATAGGGTATATGAATACCTTTTTTAAATGTACTTAGGGTACTACCTAAGTACATATAAAAAAGGTATTCATATGAGCCTTTCAAGCGCCTTGCAAGGGCATGGCAAACCACCACCAACATCCACCAAAGAGTGCCTGGCAAGCGGATGGCTACGAAATGTAACCCAAACGTTGAGCAGCATATTCTTCTCTGTGCTTAGGTTTGAGTGTTTTTTCAGTAATATTGCAGAGGACGCGGGTTCGGATCCCGGATAAAGACTATAATTTTTTGATCTTTTTCTAACCAAAATATTCTTTGTAATAATTATGTCAGTTTCATACGTTTGTATTCTATTCGTTCGAATAGATTGGCTGGCCACTTTGTCTAGGCTCTCAGGGGCCTTAACACCAACTCTAAACGCGACTCAATCCCATTGTCAAAGTGAGAAAACGCTATAAGCCGAGTAGAGCGGCGTCCCGTTTTGTCACCCGCGTTTGATTCGCACTAATACTTCATGGTACGGCCACATGAGGAGCTCTCTAGCGCAGTGGCACAGCGCGCTTGGCCTGCGATTGCGTAAACTAAGCAATTTCGGTAAGGCTGGTCATTGGATGGGTGACCAAAAATTTATTATCTCAAGTTCCTCCGTGCTTCCGAAGGCACGTTAAGCCGTTGGTCCCGGCTGCATCTGCAGAAGTTAGTACCCACCAACCCGCACTGGGCCAGCGTGGTGGGTTATGGCCCAATTTCCTATATTCATCCATCCATAGAGAAGGCCCGTGCCCCAGCAGTGGGGACATTAAAGGGCTGGTGATGATGATGATGATGGCGGCCACAGTACTGAGTTCTAAATTACAACAAATAAATAGCTTTTGCTCCCGTTGCGCACCGACCCTTAATACAGGTTGCACCTAGCGAGCGTAGATGATATAATATCGATTTACTAAACGCGGATATTGCAGGATAATACCACGTTCTAGATATTTTACTCAAGCCCACCAACTAATGGTAAGGCAGTAAGCCTCACAGGGATTGCTTATGAATTTATTCCCAATTATTTCACATTGAATTGCTTGTGAGCCGTCGGAGCTACCAGTTGGCTTCGGGGCTTTCGTTTTAAACGGTTGTAATGAATAATATAGAACGTCGATATTAAGTTATTATAATGCGCCATTATGATGGGAAATTATTAGCAATAACGTCATTGCTCGATTTTCCGGTCTTTCTCTCGTTCTAGGTCTTTCAAATCTGAAAAAACCTTTAATGCATCATCAAATCATCATTTTTAGCAGATAAGTTGGGGACGGCGCAGGATGTTTTCTCTTCCATTCATATCGGTCAGACGTCATCAAACCACCCATTTCCTTTTAGTTCATAAAATTAATATCGTCCAAGGATTTGGGTAAGGTTTTGCAGCCGGCCACCTGCCTGACACTATCCCTCTTTGTCTAGGACAGAATAATTATTTTGAAACGTTTACATAAATCCGGAAAAAAAATCAATTTTCTTGAAATAATATTTTTCAAGATGGTTCTGACCACTTTTTGCTTGCAATATTATCTTATTATTTAACATTTACCTATATTATGTATAATGTTCAATTGAAAATCAAAGTAATAACGTCATAAATCACTTCAAAGTCTCTTTAACCGTTACATTCTTAATCGTCTACCTTTATTTCTATATAAAGCTCTTAAAACAGGCCCCTTTCTTAAATTAAAGTCCTCTTCAAGCTATTAACTGTTCTCGGCAATTTCCATTACAATGTTATTTCACCCACGACCGCCATAATTAAACCATCAGATCCCCGTACATTACCAGTTGTAGACCACCGGAGTGGGTGGTTTAACACATATATCACGATCTTTCGATAGTATCTGCGAAGGAGCTGGGCAGTCTTGCTCATATTCTGCAAAAATGAAAGAGAGAAACAAAATTTAGTTTAGAAGTTTAAAAAGAAAAATAAGTGAAAAAAGAGAAAAAAAATGTTTTTCTATTTTTTATTACAAATAAAAATACAAAAATTATAATTAGAAGTTCCAATTTAGAAGGGCAGCAGGAAGCCGCGGATCGAGCAATTTGAGAGGTAGCTTAGCCAGATTGACGTCAATGTTTACTAACAATCACTGTGTAAGGTTCAATTAGGTACTCATTTTACTTTGTTAAACAAATCCACAACTCACGCCTGCTGATGCCTGGCAGGCGGAGGTAAATTATATTCCACGCACATTATTGCTTAAATAAATTTAGAAACTTTCAATAAAATTCTAACGCAGCAATACATATATGAAGTGATCTCTACACTTCCCTAAGCAGAAGTAGACGTAAAGGCGTGATCACACTAGTGCATTGTGCGCGATCACGGCGCCGAGTGGCTCTGTCGCATAATTGTGATTAATCTCTCGTGAGCGTGTGGCTGCTGCGGTCACCGTAGGAATGTCGTCCTAGCGAGCGATACTGGGTGACTGCGGTCACAGTCACGAGCGGAGCGGGTAGCGGCCAACTGTGACTTAAACGTAGATATTGGGTTTGTAAGGAGTTCGTAATGTAACGAGGTATGGGCAGATTTCTAGTTGGTTGGTGAATGGCAAAATATGGGCCCTGAAATTAACTAGTGAAACGTGGGTGTTAAAATTATTCTGCCTACCCATTTAAGGGAGAAATGCACAAGTCTAACGTCAAAATTTTCTTACCTTTTACCTAACACATACCTTTTTTGGTGTACACTTGATTGTACACCAAAAAAGGTTATAACAATATAATAAGTAAAATATTCAAATAAATATCAAAAATAATACTCATTTTTACTTTATTTACGCTCATCGCACCAAGCCCTCCACCTTAAACCGCACTTGCTAATAGAAAACTCCTGCGCACCGTATTCTCTAGAATTAGGCACATTTCTGTCCCCTGCAATTTGGCTAAGTTTACGACATCACGACACGGTCTGTGTTTACATTTGTCACTCGTGTTGTCACTCCGAGTGTTGCAAGCAGCTTGCTGAGGTCAGGTGGGACAATAATTAACGCTCAAGTTATGATGACTTTACACATAAAATGCTGCTAAAGCTAGATTTTCGTGCTCAAATTTATGCAGTATTCTTGTATAAATTGTAATAGTTACATATTCGCTACCGATACGGTAGCTTGTTTATTAAGCTTAACTTTAATTCGTATGAAGAATTGAATAAAGAAATTATGGTCATAAAAAGTTCGCTAAATTATAGTCTTGGTGCGAGAAACGAACCCGCGCCATTTGCAATCCGGGCAGATTAGCTTAACCTATATTTTTTAGAACTTTTTCAGACTACAATTACAAAGAATGTAATAATTTTTCTAACATTTATAAAATGTTCAAATAAGAAACAAAATAATAAGAATTGAATAAGGCCTCACATTTTTGATCTTCAAATTTACTTTATCGTTGTCCTGGCTTTAGAGTTCTTTCAGGGGTAGCAGTATCTTACACAGTTCATTAATATCGGCCAGACATGAAGCCATGCACTGCTTTTTAAATTATATCTGGGATCATACCAGAAAGTTGCTTGTGATGAATGTGTAGAAAAGTGCGGAGAGAGTGATTGGGATGACAACATTCTAATCCGTACTGCTCAAAGTTTGGCTTAGGTTTTACAGCCGGCCTGCCTGACATCGATTCCAGAAACTGGTAGCAAAAATAAGAAGAATTTATTATTAATTAAATTTATTAATAAAAATGTAATATTACTGTGTATTAATTTAATGAATAAAAGAAATTATTCTCTTACATACATAAGTCCCGCCTATATCCCCGAAGGGGTAGGCAGAGGTGAACTAGCTCCCACGATTCGCCAATTATGTTAGGTCCCATGCAATAGCTGGCGGGCCTATTGCCATTTATCGGGCACAAAAGTCGCAGTACTGTTGCTAGGTGATATAAGAGGAACGCTGTTATTCTTTTCTTCTCTTACATTGTTTATTAAAAATTGTTTCGTTTTATTGTTCCATGAAACTGATGTCATTTATTAGCATTTCCAGTAATTTATTACTTACATTTTGAAATCTGCTTGGAAAATTGAGTACCTAAGTGAGTAATTAAATTTCCCAGCCAAATGTAAATTCCAACCTAGATCTGGTCCACACTAAACAAATACATGTTACAAAAGTCTCTAGGCTGCAAAATTAATCATTCCGTTTGGCCAATAAACAGATTGGACTGCACTTGCTAGACGGGCCACAATAAAACGGTGCCCTAGATGCCTATGAGTTTTATAGCCTAGCCTGCGTTTTAGCCGAGAGTTACGTGTGTATTTGTTATATCTACAAGAGGTATTTGAGGGGTTACTCAACGGCTTGCTTTATGGCGCTTAGGCTTCCGCCATTCTGCTTGACGTCCGGATTCGTTTTCTCGACTTCTAGACGAGCTGTTAGACGTCTATGCTCAGAATGTAGACTAACCTATTTCTATTTGATCTAGAAGCGACGTGGATGTGATTGGGCAAGGAATTTACTTTCGCATGCACCGTAATAGTAGGTGGGATAGTAAATAATACATACATCTAAAAGATACGCCTATTTGTACCCGATTTGGTAGGCAGATGTTTTCGGCAATTATGTGAGGTCCCATGTAATCGGGAGCGAGTTTATTGACATCTATCGAGCACGTAAATCGCAGTATATTGCTAGATGGTATAAGTGAGTGCCCATTACTCTCAGAGTTTTAACTTAGTTGCCTTCTACGACATCCGCGCCAGAGATAGGGAGTAGTGACAATTGTATTCACCCACATGTGTGTGTAATGACCGCAGAGCTGAATAGAATACCACCAATCTCTCCCGTCGGTATCCTAAAATAGTGAAGAGGAATGGGCAACAGTGTTCTTGTTTTGCCATCTAGCAATATACTGGGAATGTTATGCCCGATGGATGGCAATCGACTCACCCCTTATCACATGGAACCTAACATAATAATACGAGATATAGTAATATTAGAGAACGTGTAATCACGAGTTGAGGCTGAGTCAAGGCTACGACGAAAGAGAGCTAAAAGAAGACAGCTTTATAATAATATAATTAAGTTGTTTTAATTACGGCTTTTGGCATTAACTAATAAAATACAAACAAATCTTTATTGCGCACACAGTAACAACAATTATTAAAGAGAACAAAGAGCAATAGTCATGTATGGACAATAGGCGGCCTTATTGCTATTAGCAATCTCTTCCAGGCAACCTTGGCAAAAGAAAAATTGTAAATATATAAAAATCAGTGGGTAAACTAAGAAATAAATAAATGAACAACTAAAAACTACGGATATTAAGATTAACAAAATAGTTAATCTTAATATCCGTAGGGAAGCCTATTTATTAAATTACCACTGGGACAGTTTAGAGACACGGTTATATTGAATTATTCAGCTACACATCAATATTTTTCACGATAATCAGTGTTTAAAATTAGACACTATTAATCCAGTATTCCAGTTTTAGATAAATTAACTGTAATATCGATTCTCATCGATATTAGTGTAACTAAAGGCGCGTTATTACAAGACAACGTGAAGTTACGAATGATATTGATCCCGATACACAATATATCGGCGAGGCGACAGATATATCTAGGGGGATACAGATTTGTGACTTCATTTCGACATAGAATTATGTGGATGTCGCCTGACTCGTGAGATGTGACGCGGGCACACGCTAAACCTGATTAGAGCGGGTCCACACTAGCTATCTTGAGATGTGTTGAAAAATTATTTTTATATAGTTATCTTCTTTAGGCAGTGTCAAATTTTAATGACTACATTTCAGAATTGAATAGCGAAGATTTTTTATCTAAACTTATTATTTATCTATACTAATATTATAAAGCTAAAGAGTTTGCTTGTGGGTAGGTGTTAATTCACCTCTGCCTACCCCTTCGGGGATATAGGCGTGATTTATGTACCTATGTATGTATGTAAAGAGTTTGCTTGTTTGTTTGTTTGGTTGGTTAAGCGCGCTAATCTCAGAAACTACTGGTTCAAATTGAAAAATTCTTTATGTGTTTGATAGTCCATTTGTTAAGGAAGGCTAGGCTATATAACGACCGACATTAACGCAAGCGGAGCCGCGGGCGACCACTGGTTTGTTATATATGTAACGACTACTAGCCTTATCTAGGGTCGTAGATAAATGGTCAATCTATTCGAATGAATACAACACATATGTCAATTATTTACAGCTTCTCTTACATTTGACACGAAGATCGCAACGCTGTTTTCTCTGTAATGCGTCAGTTCATACATTAGTATTCTACTTATCAGTATAGGATACAAACTTATGTTGTACAGATTGACTATACCCTTTAATTAATAGGCTTTATGCCAGGAGAAGATGAATTCATTCTTTATCATCACCAGCCCCTTAATTGCCCATTGCTAGGTCATACCTTTCCTATAGATAGAGAGTAGAGTATAGTTTAACGTAGCTATCGAAATCGTGATTTATGTATACGTATGTTCTGGTCACCCAACCAGTGCCCGGCTTCAGCTAACATTGCTTTTCTTGCGAAAACGTGGGTAAATTCGATAGCATGTAGAAAAAAAACTTGTCATGACATTCACCAGTGTGCACGCTTCCCAACGCTTCAGACAGCACAATTACCAAAGCAAATTTTAACTTTATTCCCCAGCAGTGAAGCCTAAAGCCCCTTGCACACGTAAACAGGTCGGGCTGTCGGCCGTCGTGGTGTGATGTGTGGCGCTGCGTGGCGCAGACTCCATTAGAGTCGAGTTATGGACGCTGTCGCGCTCAGCTATGCGTCGAGAGTGTGGTCGCCACCGCACGCGTTTCATATTCAAATGAATTGGAAAGAGCTCATGAACAAACCTACATACATACAATAGTCACGCTTTTCTCCCATCACACCCTCCCCCCACTACATGGCACGCCTGAGCCGAGGTCCGCGCCTCTAGAAGCACCCTCAGCCCAGCCCTGCTGTGGAGGTACACTCTCAAGCAGTGCTCGACTGCAAGGCTTGAGGACAAGGTCTTCGCTTTCCCCAAAAACCCGCTAGATGCTGATGTGGGGTCTGACAACACACTTAAAATTATGCCCATATATAAGTAGCTGACTTATCCTTATATACTTCTTTCGCTTCATCTCAATAATGTCCTCATGCATGCCTGTCGGTTTCGGATACTCCTGACTAATGAATTGACTGTTCATAATTATTTTTAACTCCTAGTACGGTCGGTTCTAGCTATATGAATCTACGCTTATGTTTTGATATTACGACTAAATTAGAGAGCTTTACACGCTACGCCTTAGGATTATGCGGGTTCGGTAGGTAATTGCGTATTAGTAATTGTGTTGTATCTAAACATTAAACCTTTGTTGTGGCTCCTAAAAGCTGTCAGGTGTAAAATCATCTCTGTCTAATTCGTCACAAAGACCCACTAATTTTAAGATGCCTCGTGGTGACGGCAGAACGGAATACAGTTGTCACAACACCTTAAGGTATCCCTCTCCCGCGAGATTTATATAGATACTTAAATAACATACATACATACATAAATCACGCCTATATCCCCGAAGGGCCAGGCAGAGGTGAACTAACACCCGCGTTTCGCCAATTATGTTAGGTTCCATGTAATAGGTGGCGAGCCTATTGCCATTTATCGGGCATAAAGTCGCAGTACTTTGCAAGGTGATAGGTATAAGAGGAACGCTGCTGCCCATTCCTCATCACTGATTTATCCTTAATCGCCTTGTACGACACCCACGGGAGAGATTTAGGGTGGTGACAATTGTATTCTACTCTGCCGTCATCACACGGCCACGGATACTTAAATAAAACATACATAAATGACGCCTGTTTATCCCCAAAGTGGTAGCCGACAGGGCAATCTCCATTGGAGCCTAGCCAAGTGGCTTATTTATCTACCCGAACGCATAGAATACAAAAGTATGAAACTGACGTATTGCTTTCTCTGTAATACGTCAGTTTCATACATTTTGTATTCTATGCGTTAGAATAGATTGGCGACTTAGGTAGGCCGCCCCTTATTCCACTTTTATGACAACTCTGTGGCGAGTTCACTTTTTGTACACGCGTTAACACGTCACACGAAACCTCTAATAGTTAGTTAAACTCTCGAAAATAGTGCAAGGCTCTGTTAATTATTCCTCCCTTTCTAACATTAGGTGTGGTGTGGTCTCGAAATGAAAATCTGCGCAAATTGGACATAAAATATAGTAATCATTAGTCGGCCAACAGTTTATCATTAGCACGCTTAAATGTTATTTAAAACCGCACCAATATATTGCTTTCAACAATTATTATGTAATAATGTTTTACGGCATTACATACCTTGGGTGTAAAAGTTTATGCTAAATCCTACTAAAGTCAGTCTGTTTTACGCCATAATTGTCGAAGTTTAAATTATTTTGCTAAATTGTTTTTTTTTTATTACTTCTTTGGAAAAAGTACAATTATGATTACACTTAATATTATAATATAAAATTTATACATACATATATCATCAAAGTTTTCACATTTAAGAAGGATAAAGAAGTATTTTCAGTAGCTCTAGCCTCTACCACCGCATTAAACTACTACCCGAAACAACAAAAATGAGATAGAGAGATTGTTTTATATGGGTTTTGAAGAAGGTAGAAAATTATTGGTCTTTTCAATAGGGTGTTACACCAATACGCTGTGTGTAGTGTTTTCTTTGGTAATAAAACTATGTCCAAAAAATCTAATTTGTAGCATCAAATAAGGATATAATAGAAACATACAGAGGAGGTCGCTAGCTCAGTGGCACAGCGCGCTTGGCCTGCGATTGCGTAAACTAAGCAATTTCGCTAAGGCCGGTCATTAGATGGGTGACCAAAAATTTATTATCTCGAGTTCCTCCGTGCTTCGGAAGGCACGTTAAGCCGTTGGTCTCGGCTGCATCTGCAGTCGTTAGCACCCACCAACCCGCACTGGGCCAGCGTGGTGGGTTATGGCCCAATCTCCCTATATCCTTCCATCCATAGGGAAGGCCCGTGCCGCAGCAGTGGGGACATTAAAGGGCTGGTGATGATGATGATGATGATGAGAAACATACATACATGTCACGCCTTTCTCCCACAGGGGTAGGCACAGATCACTTCTTTCCACTTGCTACGATCCTTACACACTTCTTTCACTTTATCCCAATCTCATTAATGTCTTCATGCATGCCCGTCGGTTTAGGGTACTCTTGACCTGGCCCTTCCTTAAAAGACTTCCGACGTGATTATGAAAGATCCGCGTAGGCCTTCCCCGTGCCATTTGTTGATTCACTTTCGCCATATAAATACTTTTTGTCATTCTCCTTTAATTAATTATTTCGACAATTGAACCATTCAATTAGGTTTTGCAATTATCATAAGCACAAACAGCGAACTTCGAATGTTCGATACCTAACAATTTTCTTACGTAACACTAATTATTTTACTCTTGAATTATCTTGGAAAGAGGCGAGGTGCGAACGAGATACAAGATATCTCAGTGTTTGTCCCCCACGTGCGTTGTTCCCATTTCATAACCGATGCTATCGCTTAGTGTCCGCCGCGCCTTAAGCTTCCGTGTTTTAATTAAAATTGTTATAGTGTTGAAGTTACCTCTCATACTTTGTATAGGTGTGTATGTAACACTATCTTTGCTGGGACATTTGAGCCACACTATCGCAGAATAATCTGCTAGACTCGCTTTCTTCCATTAAGAAATCTAGAATTCCTTTCATGATTATAATCTGGGACTCTTCTATTTAAGCTGACAGAAGACATGAATAATCTCACTGTAATTGTCGGGCAGTGTTATTTCCAATCTCCTATCGAATTAAGATTTGATTGTTGTTGCGGTACGGTAATAATCTGTCAGTCTTTTGTACCATAAAAAGAAGATTTGGTTGGTTGATCCAATAATAATAATCTGTCGATTTTCTCTTCGTTCTGCAGCAGTGCTTTTTTTAATAATTCGTCTTCTCTACTTTCTACAATAGGAGATTTGAATGTTTTTGTGGCAAGAATCTGCCACTCCTCCCGACTCTTCCACCAGACCAATAAAAATATTGGGGTTAGAAAAAGTTCGAAAAATTATAGTCTTCATCAGCGGGAATCCAACCCTCGTCCACTGCTCGATTCTCGATCTGTTCGATTACTATAATTTTTGGAACTTTTTCTAACCACAATATTCTTTCTACATTTTTTCTAACATTTTTATATACATGTTCAAATTAAAATCAAACTAGTATCTTACATTGGTCGAGCCTCAAAGCATAGATATAAATGAATAGATTCTCGAAACCTGCGTCGTAATCTCTGTAACATAACGGCACATACACACAACGAACGTTAATGCCGGGAGGCGTGTGTCTAATTTAACATTTCGCGGGCCGCAATATCTTGGCTTGGACAGACGACAGGGCCGCCGCAAGGTGCGTAGGACGGCGTAAGCGCAAGCGGTAGCAGCTAAATCAACTATTGTCTGATTGGGTGTAGCTCGCTGCGTACTTGGTAGAGTTAAGGATCTACTGCAATCGGCAATAAGGAGATAGATTTTTCCGTCCAGTTTGATGCTATCATAATAGTAAACCAAAATATCTTTTTCATGGTTAATGGTTTTTACGCCTGACCTGAGTTTTTTGGATGATAGCAGTTGTCTTATTTTAATATTTGTTTTTTTTTTATGTCGGCCGTATGGTGACGGCAGAGCAGAATACAATTGTCACCACCCCCATATGTCCCGTGTGTGTCGTACAAGGCGACTGAGGGTAAATAAAGACAGCGATGAGTAATGGGCAACAACATTCCTCTTATACCGTCTAGCAAATACTGCGATATTATGTGCCCGATAGATGGCAATAGGCTCGCCACCTACTACGTGGGACCTCACGTAATTGGCATAACGTGGGTGCTAGTTCACCTCTGCCTACCCCTTCGAGGATATAGGCGTGATTTATATGTATGCAAATCATATCATCAAACCAACATCACCAGCCCTTCAATCTCCGCACTGCTGGAGCACAGGCCTTCTTTATCTATCTCTATGCCGTTCTGCTAGCGGAGCGTTGGGCTCTGGTGCGTTTAGTATCATCTTGGTATTGAACGCGTCGGGGTCGGCGCTTCGTTGCGGATCGGTGCGTGGGGGAGTTTTTGAGACCTATCATTATAGACTGAGGCATGCTGCGCACTACCTTATCTTTTCTTGGACACACGGGTTTTCGGTATCTAACGTCTTGACGATTCACAAGTGTATTGTAATCTTCTTCTTCTCCCTGCCCTGTACCCAGTCCATCTGGGGTCGGCGCAGTATGTTTCCTCTTCCATTCATATCGGTCAGACGTTATCAAGCCATCCACTCCCTTTTGATTCATATCATCCATCACACCATTAAGGTGTCACACCATTAGTGATGATTGAATGTATAGAAAAGAGACGGAACGGATCATGTCGATAGTCCGATGAATGGAGAGAGTGATTGGAATGACAACATGCCAATCCATATATACTGCTCAAGGTTTTGGCTTAGGTTTTACAGCCGGCCGCCTGCCTGACACCAACCCTCTTTGGGTATCATACCAGATAATAATAAACGAATTCTGACTTTGACTTATGGATGGAAGAATATTGGGAAAAGGGACCATATTAGCGACGATATGTCGCCATGTCTGCGCATACGCAGCTCTATCGCACACGTCATGCGGACGCACGGCTCGCGTGTCGCGCCCGCTGCTATATATCGGCTGTAACTCGCTAGCCGTGTCCAGGCGTCCTGTGGCGTCGATTATACGGCACTGGACACAATTAAACCCCATAAAATCCACCACCTGGACCTTTGTTCAGGAATTGGATTCGAGCATTGCTACTGGAAGGATTAGAATGGCTTTGTCTATTGAGCTTTATAGCTTTAGAGCTAACCGACTTCGTGGTCTAGTGGTTCGCCCACCGGAATGAAGATCCAGAGTTCTCGGGTTCGACCACCAGAAGAGTACAAAACTACAAATTTATACTCGGTTTGATTGGTGGCAGTCCGTGGTACGACTTCTTTTACCACCATCCTATCAAAATGTGTCGCAATAATAATAATGTTAACAGCATTATTGTGATCTGCAGTCGTTAATTCCACTCTCATTGGGCCAACTTGGTAGATCTAACTATCCTCCATATATTCTTCATTCATTGCCATGTGGTGGATGATCTGTGCCCCAGCGGTGACGACATAAAAGAGCTGTAAAAGGGCTAAATTGTCCGTCATCTATTATCCAAGGGATAATATCCATAACACAAGTGCTTATGCTACTCACTTTGCACTAGATGATATGTGTGAGTGTAAGTAATATTTATCTATATTTATTATACACGCTTAATCTTAATCCGGTCAGATTAAGTGTCTACTTATATCTAGTTATAATATAACTTACGTTCACGCTTAAATCGCACTTAGTCAACGTGTAATTACGCATTTCCCATCGCTCTTAGGCACGAGTGGAGTGCCTGTCTCCGTATCTTATGCAAATGGAATTCAGATATTGAGTGTCGTTGTGCAAAAATAATATGACATTAAATCGCTGATAAAATGACTGGTAAACATAAAACTAGTATATTACCGCTGCTTTGTAAACTTAAGTTGCGGAGTCGGTGTTAGGGTGTGCACTAATCTAAGTGAATCGCAATTACACAAATTATAAGGCGGCTATATCACCAGCTAAAATCCTTATTGATAGAGCCTTAATTATCAACATGTGATAACTAATAATACCTACATATTTTTGAAGAAGACACTATATTTATTACAGAAAGCTTTCGGAATAATACCAGGACCCGTAGCCAAGTGGCATTCGTTTCATAACGATAACGTGTCGAAGTTTGTCAGGATCAGCCATATTACTTTGGTATCTACAGCGTCTTAGCTTGCGCTACCAACATAACTAGGAACTTACGAAGACGATTTTGGTCACGTGATTTCACGACAACTTACGTCAAACCCCATACATTTTGCTTTATCGAACTTCGTTATCTTTGTCGGTGTGTTACTTTGTCTAGGCCCCCTGATTCGAGATTTAAACTAAGATAACGAATCTATTTATTTATGAGTGGTAATACATTAAAACAGTCATGTGCAATGGGCAGCAGCGTCCTTATTGTACCACCTAGTAATACATAGCGATTCATGTGGCCGGTATAATGTCAATAGTCTCATCTATTATGTTACATACATATTACATGGGACATACACCTGTACACAGGGTCCCAAAAACCTATTCATAGACAATACTTGAGTGACAAAACGCATTGACAAATGTCCTACTTCGCACCGTGTTGCTTTTTCACTTATACAAGTATTGTTTGTGATTACGGGTGTTAAATAGTTGATGAAACTTGGTTGTCTATAAAATTCACCTCTACCTATCCCTTCAGGGACAAATAGTGGTGATTTATGCTTGTATGTATATAACATAAAACTCAACAAACTTTAATACCTAAACCAGCCACACAACAGTGCTTAACTGTGGGCAGGGCTTATAGATAACTATTTTAACCGCTCAATGATCACAAACTGAAAAGACAGCCAATTCTTTGGGAGCTCATTGAAATAATTCCTCCATTTGTAATCATACCGAGCTGTACGCTAGCCTGGCCGTTTCACCCATAACCGTTAATTTGTAACCATTTAATCTGGACACGCAATATTCATACGCAGTGTCCATCTACATAATTGTCGACACACCGGTAATACAATAACTTGTCGCAGTACCCTAGGAACGTAGCTAATAGGTCAATTAAGACTGGTCGACGAATGATAAAGTAAAATAAAAATATGGTTTATTCATATAAAGCTGGGTACTGACCAAAGTTACGACGTGTAAAGGCGGGATTCCACCAGTGTGTTGAACTGTGCGGCACAGCGAATTTTTTTGGATCTTTCGCACACCGGTGGAATCTCGCCTTAAAATGTTACACAGCGAGGATACATACAGTCAGTACCTTGTGTTACGGGAAACCAGCGAGCAATAGTAACGGATATACGGTTCCTATGCTCGACGCGCATGCTTAAGTTATCATTAGGCTTACATACACTCTGAATCATCAAAGAAATACGTTAAGCATTGGAAACGTTTGTGTCAAAGTAAAAGGTTTCCGGTCATTGTGTGGGTGACTAAAAATACGTCATCTGCAAGTCCTCCGTGCTCTGGAAGGCACACTTATCCCTAGATCCCGGCTGCATCTACATTCGTCCCACTAGGCCAGCGTGGTGGATTATGGTTTATTCTTTCTAATTATTATCACCTATACGAAAACCAGGGAGGTGGCATTAAAAGGCTTGTGGTGACGATAAAGATGATGATGGTGACATCACCTTTAATCAGCGCAATGCATACCTATGACTATACAAACACCGCCATAAATAACATACCTACACCATAATATATGGCTTAGGAATTCAGTTCGCCGGGATATATGACACTGCGGCGCGGGCGCAGATCATGAGTAATGTTTTAGGCCCGGCCGCCATATTTATAACTATAACTGTAACACACGTAGATAAATGCGTACACTGACAGGCAAATTAAAGTACACGTCTGAGTAATACCTGTGGTACAGTAAGCCTCATGAGTGGGTACACTTCAGCACTCTGTCACACTAACGCTTATGCAGTACATTGCGTCTATATGTGACAAACGTACTAAGGTGTGATTCTAAGGATCTCTAGTCTGTTACGGTATGTTTTTCCGACAACCTAATATCAATCTACAACCAAATATAATCCTTATCGACAACCTAACATAATCACTATTGAAAATCTAATATAGGTAATCATTTACTTTTTTGTATTGCGTTTTTCCCGTTGCTTGAGGTAACATGCTAAAAAGTTAAGATAATTGTTTGTTTTTTGCATTGTTTTAGGGTTTGTGTTGTTTCTTGTGGCAAAATATTTAAGCTAATGATGATTGATGTACATGAACACAATCTAAGTGGTAATTTGTATTGTATACTATCGGGACATACGGTTGACTTTTTATGTTGTTAAATTTTTCATGGAATTTTTGGTTGTTGGTCTTGCTTGCCGTGTGGTGACGGCAGAGTAGAATACAATTGTCACCGCCCCAAATCTCTCCCGCGGGTGTCGTACAAGGCGACTAAGGATAAATCAGTGATGAGGAATGGGCAGCAGCGTTCCTCTTATACCACCTAGCAATGTACTGCGACTTTACATGGGACCTAGCATAATTGGCGAAGCGTGGGTGCTAGTTCACCTCTGCCTACCCCTTCGGGGATATAGGCGTGAATTATGTATGTATGGTCTTGCTTGCACCCATATAAATATTAATTATTGCACACCGATTGAAAAGCGGAAATCTCTCAGTACAGGTTTATTATAAACTTAAAGAGAGAATTCCCTCAACAAATTGTAAATAATATTTTTGGGAACAATAAATATTTTTCTATTTACTATTCTCTATTACTGATAGCCTAATATTATTTATTATCATCATCATCATCACCAGCCCTTTAATGCTTTACTACTTCAAAACAGGCCTCTGTACTGTATTGAGGTTTCCAGATGAATTAAATATAAAAAAAATCATTACAAGCTTCTAATTATGCATCTTTTATTACAGATGGTGGTCATGAACTTTTTCTTCTATGCTGGCCTGGGAGCGAACAAATAACGTAGAAAAGGCCAGCCCCAACTCATCCCATGGGTGTCGTAAAAGTCGACTAAGGGAGATTGCCCGGTGTAGACCAATAAGCACCTTGGGGCACCCGAATGGTGGAGGGCAAACCACCAACAACAGCGTACCCAAAGAGGGTTGGTGTCAGGCAGGCGGCCGGCTGTAAAACCTAAGCCAAAACCTTGAGCAGTATGGATTGGAATGTTGTCATTCTGATCACGCTCTCCGTTCATGGGTCTTTCGACATGGTCCGTTCCGTCTCTTTTCTATACATTCATTCATCACTAGCACCTTTACGGTGGGATGGATGATATGAATCAAAAGCGAGTGGATGGCTTGATGATGGCTGACATATGAATGGAAGAGGAAACATACTGCGCCGACCCCAGATAGACTGGGAACAGGCCAGGAAGAAGAAGGTCATGAACTACAGATTGCGCCTTTGCGAATCAATACTAACAGTCGTACTCGATTTCCTGGCCATTCAGTGTACCTATAGAAGCAGCGCAGCATAGCTTCCGTAGCGCAACCTAAGGCGGCAGGTGATTAGCTCGTGCTGCGCGCGCGCATACCCGCCATTATACTTTGTTGTAAGTACTTTATACCGCGCATCTGTAAAGACGCTCTTTATTCAAGCTGTTATTGTCCTGTTTTATGCTGATAGCTTGGCGCTCATCAGCGTTTAGCAGTGGTAATGTGTGCGTTTGTCATATTTAGTATTACGTAATATCTTGTTTGGTTTACGCTGCATCGTTAGGCGGGTTTTTGTCCTGTTAATTTAGTGTTTCTGATTCAATTAGCTGTCAAGGCGATTAATTGGTCATATCATCACATATTACGTTATAAAGTTATTAATTTTGTTAATAGCACAATGTAAGTAATGTAATGCAGGGTTCTTAATAATTATTTATATTACTTGACTACTCACGAAACTAATCATCGAAACAATAGTTTAACGTCTTGCGCAATTTTTTTTACTTAATAGTAATTATAAAATTACTTGTCATTAGGGTGTTAATAGGTTATAATAATATTTACTTTATATTTTGATTACTTTTACTTTATTTTAACTTAATTATAAAGGTTAGCAAAATTATTACAAACAAAAATAGGTTAGAAGTTCGAAAAATCTTGAATCGGAAAAGTCTTGATCCGGGAAACCTATTTTTCTTTATAAACTATTTTACCTATTTTATAATTAAACGTTATGCTAATTTCATTAAGTTAAAACTGTCTCTAGATCTTTCGAGCTTTCGAGTCGCTTATTACCTAGACAAATTCATTTTGCACTCAAATAATGTGTACGTTTCTCCAGTAGCGGATCATTTTGCGGTTGCACGTCTCAAAACACTCTCGTGGACATGTTGGAGAGCTCTCCTCAGAAATAACAATATGTAACAATTCACCCACGTCCACAGCCGTCGTGTTGGCCGACGCAGCTTTGTTCAAACAACTGAATGTCGCCAAACCAGGTATCATCCACTTATAGCTGAGTCATTTTACATTATGACGCTTTATAATCAAAGAAAATGCTAATGGAGATAGCAAAAGAAACCTTCAGATACACAGGGTTTGTTATTGTATATGTATTCAGTATTTTTTATGTATTCTGTATACGTCTCCGTCTATCATTGTTTGTAGAATGTTCTATTAATATAATAAAATTCTTGAAAAAATATCTATAGTAAAATCCGTTACTATGTAGCTGTACCTAAGATTTGATTATAATTAGGTATATTTTAAAAAATGTCGAAAATAGCTGTGGGTTTTCCACAGCTCTTTTCACTCCACTTTCGACACTATCCTAGAAAGTACATACATACATAAATCACGCCCATATCCCCGAAGGGGTAGGCAGAGGTGAATTCTCACCCGCGTTTCGCCAATTATGTCAAGTCCCATGTAATAGGTGGCGAGCCTATTGCCATTTATCGGGCACAAAAGTCGCAGTACATTGTCAGGACGGTAGTATAAGAGGAACGCTGCTGCCCATTCCTCATCACTGATTTATCCTTAGTCGCCTTGTACGACACCCACGGGAGAGATTTGGGATGGTGACAATTGTATTCTACTCTGCCGTCACCACACGGCATCCTAGAAAGTGATTTAAAATATACGTAGAAATAAGATATATTACATAAAACATGTAGTTACCAAATAAATTAGCAAAAATATTTCAAAATATTGACGCAATAATGTAATTTCATCATTTTTGAGGCACTTATTATTAACAAAAATTTAGAAATTTTAAAAATTTGAAAAATTGGTTTTTTGAGCTACTTAGTGATAAATGCTCTAGTCCAGTAAGTAATCCGGCCAACCCAAGAAACAGACAATCTTTGCCAAGCTACGTATGCATTCGCATACCACATCATTCAACGTGGAGTGGCTTCGCGAATGTAGTCCCGATTGCGACGATAGCTTAGAACTGAATGCCTTAGATGATAAACGCACTAACACACTTTGGAACGTTCTCCTCTGGAAATGCAGATCTTTGAGAGTTGTAATTAATCAAGCCAAGATACAAACACAAGCTGCGTGGAAATTCTGCAGGGAAACCTTTCGATTTCGATTGAGTCGTAATTGATCAGATGTATCTTTGTTCCACGAGGAAATAAGCGCATAACCCTGAACAAAGACTAATTTATTGGTAAACAATTTTACTTTGTGTTGTATTTTGGAAATGTTGTTTCATAAACTGTTAGTACCATTTGTTTACAACAACAAAGCTAAGGGTAGTGTGATTCAATAGGTTAATACTACTAGTAGTAGAATAGTAGAGCTGAAATCTCTTAGAATTCCATGCATTCACCGTGCAATTCTACCAAGCAATTCTACCATCATTTAGGCATGAGCCTATAAAGTGACCAAATTCTAAGTGATGTGGAATCATTGAAATAAAAATGTTATGGTGTGTTTGACGTTGATAAATTTACAGTGGTTTTCACCACATCACCAGTCGCCATCTTGAAGTTTACCATCGAATTCGCCCCAACTGTTGCCGCAAGACAAGCTAAATTGGTGGCTATTTAGTAAAATTTTCTTTAAATCATACTATTCCTTTGTTATGTCAAACAGAGTCAAACCCCTCATTGTAACTTGCTTATTATATTTATTATCGACACCATTAGAAAACCAAGCACGCTCTTGCCCGTTTCAGAACTAGGCTTATATAATTTTATCAACCGGACCATTATTATCTTTATTAGAACACAACCACATACCACAAGCACGTTAGGGTGATTTGAAGGTACAGCAATATCGGCAATAGCACACGGTGTTGCCACCAACAATATATGAATTTCAATTGCATATAACGGTAACTGGCCTCAGGGTAGACTTTCCTTTGCCGTATCTATCATGTAGCCATTACAATGCATGCACCCACAACTCATATAGAAAGTGTTTTGCAACCGAGTTACGACCACGAACAGCGGTGACTTGATATTGTTGTTGGAGAAATGGCAACACTCACTGGATATTGGGTATCATTTTCGGAGGGAGTTTTTGGCGGGATATTTTTATGGCTATTGAGTGATTGATTCTTTTTTTTGCCTTCTTAATGTGCTGGATTAATGAAATAAGCAGAAATCTGATGTTATTTTCTGTATTTGACCAGGCGACGGCAGAGCAGAATATAACTGTCCCCAAATCTCTCCCGCGGATTTCGTACAAGGCGAGGGTTAAAACAGTAACGAGGAATGGGCAGCAGCGTTCCTATTGTACCACTAATATATTGTGATTTAGGCTCGCCCCGTAGAACTGAAAATAGTTGACGAAACGTGGGTGTTAAAGTGTTAATACACCTCTGTCTACCCCTCTGAGAACATATAGACATGATTTGTGTTGTGTTTGTCCAATTGAAGGCTCTATTTACAAATCAAAAGTTTCGAAGGACCAAAAGTCTAGTTTACGTGGTGGCCCTTTAGAAAGCTGGGTGCGGTGTGTGTATCAGATCGGCGCAGTCGCCTGCAGACATCCTGTAGGTACATTGTGCCACGCATCTAATGCATAAAACCTCCGCGATTACCTCAATAACCAGTTTCAAGGCTTCACGCGGACTCTGCGAATTTATTAAGCCCATTGCAATATCGCACTGCCAAATCTAAAGCGGCGTAACTGGGAAAAGTAGCCGTTTTATTAAAAAAAAACTAGTAAAAACACAACAGGTACTAACAGAAATAACGTACGCCCTAACTAAAAACTACCCATGCTAATTTACTTAAGTATACAAAAATTAAAATTGTAAAACTTAAGTTCAACTTTAGAATTTTTATAGAGGAAGAAATAAAACATCTAACAATTTCGCATACAAATTTATATGGCTATGTTAGCATGCGTACTATATAGGATGTCCGTTATTTCAGTTACATTATGTATACTCAACTAAATTAAAAAAATAAACAAAAAAAATGATAAACAGAACTACAGGAAGTGTTTCAGAAGCTGTCACTGTCACAAACGATTTACAAAAAAGTGCATAATACTTGAAATAAGTTGTCACTTTTTTGTTTAAAAACATTCTCAACGAAAACACGTTTTCAATACTTTCTGTAATAAAACCGTCTTTCCACACACTTTCCACTTTCCCAAAAATGGCTAATTATTAAGATAAGCCATTTCGGACCCAAGGCTGCGATATAAGCCATTAGGAATTTACACAAGCATCGTTTATTTATTAACTTATCACATAGATAGCGTTGAAAGGGGTCAATGTGTTAATAATAATCATTGTGTGGAGGTTAGCGTGAGTTACGAAGTTTCTAACAAAACCTCATGGAAATATACGCCATTTTATGTTCTGTGAATGTTTTTTCGAAATTTTGGTCTTATACGTTTCAACTTTCGAGGTCCTTCTCTAAGAAGGTTGGTCAAAAACATTTGGAATTTGCATAGATACCCTGGAATAGATCGTGTTTTAGGTCAGAACATAGCAATAGGCCCCAAATAATTTGGCAGCTAAAATAGAAAGTCAACACGGATCCTTGTGTAACAAAATAACACCACTTACACTGCACACGTCTACTCTAAAACAATTTTTTAAATAATGAAACAAAAATTTGACAGACTCCGTTGAAAGGGCCAAAAGCCAAACATCCAAACTGTAGTCATGTCAATTAGATCACAGACTATATAAAGTGCCTGTCATAAAAAGAGTGTTTCTGTGCTCTGTGTTACTCTTTATGAAGCCCTAGGAGTGTTTGGCGCGTTTCGTGGTGCAGATTTATTTTCACTAATTCAAAAATTGTTACAGAGTGGATTTTGTGCAGTGAAAGTGGTGTTATTTTGATGCACAAGCATCCGTGTTGATGTGCAATTATGCAGAATCATCGAAAATAAGTCTCATGATGTGTTTGATGTTGTGGTGAAGATCACTATAAAAAGTGGTTTTATCCATTTCATCAAGCACCATTATTAACTCTGTTACCATGCAATTCGCGCCAAGCACTCCCTAGATGCGTTAAAATATGTGGCACCCATTTTTAACGTAAAATTCATTTCATTCATACTTTTGACCCACTCATTATTTCATAAGACTACAGATAAAATATACACTAAAGACTTGGCTGTATGGGCAAGACCCTTTGCCTTCCCTAAAATATAGGGAGAATTAAATAAAAAACAATTATGAAGCCCTAAGATAGTGTAATTCATAAGATAAATCACTCAATATTTCACTAGACAGCACATGCGCATCATCCAATCAGATTATTCAATCAACGACTAAAGCTACCCGTGCCTTCAATAACAATGCCGAGTCACCTTCGTATCCTTTCAATCTGTAGGGCCTCATAGAAAATTGCACCTAAAGGCGCCTCGGGCATCTCAAGGAAACACTAACCTATTAAAATATGTTAATAAGAGCAGATTTCCTACGGCGCGGTTCAGACCATCGGACTGATAGACGACAAGGGAATTAAATCAATATTATCTGTGGATATTCGCTACTACACTTGTGTCTGTGAGCTAGTGGAGTGGATGCTGGTTTGTTTTTTTAAGAACCAGACGCTAAGTGATTCCATTCGCAACTTTTCCACATTACGTAGATACCCATTTAACCAAGCTTCAAGAAATAACTTTTTTGGTGGGTTTTTAGCTTTGAAACATTACAAAGATGTTGGTGGTTAGAAAAAGAATTTCGAAAAATTATAGTCTTTATGCGGGTTCGTTTGCCACATCAAGACCATAATTTTTCGAAATTTTCAATAAAGGGCCGTGTGGTGACGGCAGAGTAGAATACAATTGTCACCACCCCAAATCTCTCCCGTGGGTGTCGTACAAGGCGACTAAGGATAAATCAGTGATGAGGAATGGGCAGCAGCGTTCCTCTTATACCACCTAGCAATGTACTGCGACTTTTGTGCCCGATAAATGGCAATAGGCTCGCCACCTATTACATGGGACCTAACATAATTGGCGAAACGCGGGTGCTAGTTCACCTCTGCCTACCCCTTCGGGGATATAGGCGTGATTTATGTATGTATGTATGTTCAATAAAGCTTAAATTAGTTCGATTCATAGACGCCGTAGTACAAAAGTATTTCATTGTCATCTTCGGTTAAATACCGATTTGATATTGATTTATAGCACTGTTAACGTTCAATTACTAAACAGATCACTTGTTCTCCTTTAATTAATCGTAAATCACTTGCGTTTCGTGATTACCGGCGGCCATATTCATTAGAACGACAACGGCTACTTTAGCGGCGCTTGCGACGATTGGAGGGAAGGAGGGAAGTATGAATTTTGATTATTGAACGAGTCCAGGAAGAGATTTACGGTTTGAACTTAGAATCAAGTCGCCTGAATCTGAGGAAACTGAATGCGATCAGGGGAGATCGCCTAAGACAATTATTTGACTGCCGGATATACGTTTAATATTATTTATTTAATTTTAATACCTCCGCCCGATTCTTTTACCGAACAGAAGATACGTGTGGATATATTTCGGAGAAGAAGGTTTTTGCTGTAACATTCTTTATAATATTTGTCATCATATTCCTTTCGTATTCATCTTCGTATTCATCATATTCGTTTCTAGGGAAGGAATACGTCTGGGGTCTACGCTATAGGTATGTTTTCTTATTAATTCCTAGGGGTCAGACGTCATCAAACCAATCCCGTCAGATCGAAAAGTGCCAGTAATGAATGAAAATATTGATGTAAGGGAACATGTCAAGGGACCAATGAACGGAAAGAGTGATTGGGATGACAACCATGCTCTGCATGACATCAACCCTCTCTAGGTATGCTGTTGTTGGTGGCGTGCCCTCCACAATTCGGGTGCTCCAAGGTGATTTCTGGAACACACCGGCTGATCTCTCGCGATCGGCTACCCACCCCTGGAGTGTATTATGGGTGGCACATTCCATGTTATTTTTTTTATTTTCCATCGCAGTAACTTGCTGCGTCCCATACCTCGTTATATTATTACTCTTTAGTCGCCTCGTACGAACGACACCCACGAGAGAGACAGGGGTAGTGAGAGCTACATTCGTCTCTGCCGTCACCACAAGGCATGCTTAATTTAATCATCCAATTGACATCTCTCAACGGGAGAATCTCACATCACAGTGTTATTCCAACAGAAGTATGTAAAAGTTATGTAAAAACAATTACTGTGCTAACAAAGGAATCGTTTCCATTTCACAGAGACCTTTTGTTGCTTCCTTTGCTATGTAAATTCCCAATTTTAAGAACACACTCTTCTGAATAACAGTAGAGTTTGTCCTGTTCTGTTATTTATCTTAATATCAAGCGACGGCTAATTAGGCCTTATGTTTTTGTATCCTATGTTTAATAAGATATAGATGTATAGTTATATTGCACGCCGTGTGGTGACGGCAGAGCAAAATACAATAGTCACCACCCCCATCTCTCCCGCGGTGTCGTACAAGGCGACTAAAGGTTAATTAAGACAGCAATGAGTAACGGGCATCAGCGCTATTCTTATACCACCTAGCAATATATTGCGATTTACGTGCCCGATACATGGCAATAGGCTCGCCACCTATTATATGAGCCTTATCATAACTAGCGAAGCGTGGGTGTTGATTCACCTCTGCCTACACCTTCGAAATAGAGAGCTGCCTGATATTTCAGTTCCTATATCACCAATCCGCATAAGTATCCTCTTCAGTAGAATGAAAGCGAAGTTTAAATAATTATTTTTAATACAACTTTGCTTACCTTTTAATATAAATATCAACAACACAAAACTTCAATTAGTCTTAAACTTCAAACGGCCTTAGCTTAACGCGCAATTGATAAAATTGTTTTGTTATCAATTATTATACCTGTACCGTTTTGACATAACGTTAAGTTTTTGTCAACATGGTACACAATGAAAATACGATAGACAAAAAATAGCGGGGGAGACATTTTTATTTAACGCTTTCAATTCGGGATTCGAAAGACTTTGATCTTACAATAAAAAATTGTTTTGTATAATAAGAGACCATTATTTTGTTATAATTGAACTCACATTTTTTATTTAACTCTTTCAATTCGGGATCCGAAAGACTTCGACCTGACAATAAACATAAGTTCTGCAAATCATAGCGAAAAATATTTTGCAAGATGTGAACTTCAAAATATTATTTTTTTGTGCAATGCCACACACTCCATGCCACCTTAAACCTTTTATCTAAACAATATGCTAATAACACATTGAGTAAACTAGGAGCGTTTTCATTACGCCGAGATACGGTCAACGGGAGCGCACGCTACAGGTTACCTCCTTATTCTGGAGGGCTCTTGCCAACTATGATGTGCACCTGGTACATTCCACATTAGGATATCGAACAGATTTAGCTTATTTGTTAATATGTATTCCTGGTACCTTGTCCCGTAGTTCATTAATAGTACTGGCGCTTATTTTGTGATATTCTCCTAGTCTACTCAAACTGCCTTGTAAACATTAAGCCTGGAGTTTACCAGCACTTGAACAGGCAATTATTATTTAAACGTCGGTTTTTCATCTTAAGGAGGATCTATCAAATAATAGCGGTTATCGTTTAATCGCTTGTGTTACGTGTTGGTGAACTCGGGCCTAAGAGTAAACATTCCCAGAAATGTAGAAATAGCATTGTAAACCTCCTACTTACTAAAGCTCATTTTCATCGTAATAATTTGACACTTATTACATAGCGTTTACTAAGTCAGTGCTCCTGGTATAAATAAGCCGTATGACCGCTCGGCCACTACCTTTATAGCTCTTACAAAGTATGCTATCCTAGCATAATCATACTACATTAGAATTATTGTTTAAAGTTAAAATAAGCCTTCAAATTGTTATTTCATTTGTAAAATATAGGATGATTCCTATGCCAGCAAGCAATGATATTACAAAGATAGACAAAAAGTGTATGAGTGTGATGCCGTGAAAAAAATATGAAGTGTAGATAGCAGGTGTCCCATGTTAAGTGCGTTAGGTTTACGATTACGCAAAATAAGCATAGTTGGCAAAGGCCTATCATCGGATTGGCGGCCAAAATGCCTTTTAACGCGTTCACCTTCTTATTTTATATAATTATTATAGATAATTATGATTCAGTTTCTTTACATAATGTACCAAACTACCTACAGGATTTTTACACAATTCCTAATCCACACATCGTCATTACCAACCTTTTAATATCCCCACTGCTGGGGCACAGGCCTTCCCTTTGAATGGAATAATATAGGGAGAATGGGCCACGCTGGCCCAATGCTTATTGGTATTATCGACTGCAGATACAGCGCGGAACAATGGCTTAAACCTTCCAAAGCACGGAGAACCTCGAGATAATATATTTTTGGTCATCCATCCAATGACCGGCCTTAGCGAACATTGGTTAGTTAACGCAATCGCAGACTTAGCACGCTAAGCCACTGCGCTGTCGAGCTTTTCCTGTCACTAAACTTATACTTCTTCTTCATTCATATCGGTCAAACGTCATCAAGCCATTCACTCCCTTTTGATTCATTTCATCTATCACACCGGAAAGGTGCTCGTGATGATATAGAAAAGAGACGGAACGGATTATGTCGAGAGTACGATGAATGGAGAGAGTGATTGGAATGACAATGGTTCAAGGTTTTGGCTTAGTTTTTACAGCCGGCCGCCTGCCTGACACCAACCGTCTTTGGGTATGCTGTTGTTGGTGGTTTGCCCTCCATTATTCAGATGCCCAAGGTGTTTATTGGTCAGCACCGGGCAATCTCCTTTAGTCGACTCCGAGGCCAGCATAGAAGACCACAAGCTATGCAAGCTTACACTATTCAAAATTTCGATTCCGAAATAGGATGTTTCCGCCATATAAGCCGCCAGTGCTCAGAATAAGTCGCCCGGCTCGCATTCTGCTCTCGTCCGCTCACAAGTATTATACTAATGACCAATATTGAACTTAATTATATGATTATTGACTTTGTAACCACTTAATGTGTGGGCTTCGTTCCACGCTAGTCTACGGGTAGCCAGACAACTAGTTGCTTGGTATTCAATGTGCACTTTGCTATTTTGCATGGCGATAAAGCCGCTGATCCACTGAGACGCACGCACACGCTACGTTCGGACACTTACTGCCGCATTTAGAGACGTCAATAAACGTTAATGAGTACTTACATACATAAATCACGCCTATATCCCCGAAGGGGTAGGCAGAGGTGAACTAGCACCCACGCTTCGCCAATTATGCTAGGTCCAATGTAATAGGTGGTGAGCCCATTGCCATTTATCGAGCACAAAAGTCGCAGTATATTTCTATTGCTAGGTGGTATAAGAGGAACACTGCTGCCCATTCCTCATAATTGATTTATCGTTTAATGAGTACTTAATGTCAAAATTTACAATTTAAAACTAGTTGCTATTCTTGCTGGACATGTGGTCTAGACTTAAACGAAGTTTTTTGACATTAAAGACTCATTAAAGTTAATTAACGTCTCTGAGTGTGGCAGTTGCGTGCTCTTTGAATTAAAAGAAGGTACAAACAATGAAAAATATCGGTTAGTAGAAAAGAAAAACAATTTTGGTTATTTTACATGGCACCTTACATCAACCGGCATAATGTTTGTACACACTTCTAACGAGATAAAGTCATAATTTATGCATAACTGCATATTTCTTATTACCGTAATTTTTACCTTATTTTTTATTTTCTTTTTTACTTAATTTGTTTTTCTTTTATTTTTTAAATATTTCTTACACTTCCTTATCATCTATTCCAAAACGAAAGAAAAAAGATCCACATATACTCAAAAGTATCAAACAAAAAATTGGAATTAAACATTATTTTATTTGTTTTAAACAAAACGAATGCAAGAAATAAAGCAATCTTTCAAGTCTCTAATTACATGCCGCTAGAGAACAGCTTAAGACGCGAAATTCTCTCAAAGAAATTCCAAGATGCTCAACTAATCACAATAATCTATTCCCTGTAAAGTGATACGACGTAACCTGAGAAGGCATTGTGTTGTCTTCAACGTAGTTAAGCGCGGAAGGATTTCTACGACCAAAATAACTGATTTAATATAAGCAAAAAGAAAGTAAGAAACATCCAAGTAGATGCTATCATCACACGTCGTCCCAATAGATGGAATAATACACTCATCAACAATGTCTAAGGATATTTTATGTACAGACAACAGCACATCGGGTTACTACAATCTGTCAAATTTCTCCAATAAATTTTCAACCTTAACTTCCTTATTATCAAGTTCAAAATTGATTGGAAATATTTGACAGTTTGTAATAACCTGATGTGCTGTTGACTGTACACCTACTTCATATTCTATCTATTAACTAGTGAAATAAGGAGATCCTGGGGGCCTACTCCCTAACTCGATTGCTGATAATTGCTATATTGCAATGCACTGCTTGCGGCTAAAGCAGCCATCCTGAATTTTTAGGCAGTACGGATTTTGTGCCAAATTCATACAAAATCATTCGGTGATCATTCGTTCGAAGCTATCGCTGATAGCTTAGGTGCATTTGGTGCGAAATGACAGCATGACGTCATAAACTATAGCTTTTGCTTTAGCAATCGAGTTAGGCGGTAGGCCCCCTGGTTGGTCAAGTGTTTTTCTAAATAGATCTGGCCCATTTTTTTGTTACTTACAGGTTTATTTTGAAGAGGTGTGAGTGGCAAAATAAAAACTAAAATATTAAATGCAACTTTTTATGACTAGGCGCCTAAGCAAGGATGTGACTATTAGAGGATTCGATCCAGGTAAATTTTTCTAATCCCGGGATTTCGGGATTATTAATAGTTAATCCCGGGATCCCGGAGTAGTCCCGGGATTGTATCGGTAATAGAAAGTGGTAACAAAAAGTAAAACATACCGAAATCAACTTTTTGTTTTAAATCTTTAGTTAAATCTATAAAAAAACAAATTCTACTGATAATAATTATTTGTTATAGTGCAAAGTTGCTCTTTAACCGCGTGCTCAATTTTGATGACCGAGCTAGCAAAGGATTCTAAGTTAATTGGTGATATATTGATTATCACCAATCAACAAAAAAATATCAATACTTAAACGACGTAAAGCGGAATTTTTACACACTTTTTTCACACATAATCCAGCACAGGTCGTTAGTAAAAATTAATGAAGTCAGTTATAAAAGATGGTCGTCAAAACGTCAAATGGAAGTAAGTGCATATTATGTCAATAAAAATATATCAATCCCGAAAATCCCGGGATTCATTTCATTTAATCCCGAAAATTTCGGAACTATTATATAATATGACCGGGATCCCGGGATCCCGGGATCGAATCCTCTAGTCTCTAGTGACTATGCATACACGGGACAGTTACTAAATTCAACAATTATATCCGATAGCATTTCCCGTTGCGTAGTACATCGCCAGTAATTAACGTCCCACAAATATGTTAGGCACATAATTTATACTTGTACTTTTCGCAATCACGGCCAACCAATAAATCAATTAACTAGTATACTCATTAAGTGCTGTTATCGGGAATCGAACCCTCGACCGGTCGGCGTCGCGTGCCGGTGAAAGTGTTTGTTAGCATATATCTATGTGTCTGTTCGCTAAATGCTCTTATCTGGGTGACAGATAGTGTTGGGAAAAACTGGAGTTCTGACAAAGTTATTTCTAAAATGCATGGATTTTTACCAACATGTCCACAGCTACCGGATATGCCAATATTTGGGGTATGAGTTGGTAGACGTTCTAGCTGCGGCGTATTTGTTTGTAATTTTAACACTGTAATGGGTTATGCCTTATTCATCCATGAAACTCAATCGAATTATTATACCTAATTCCCCACTCAATTGAATCTACGAATATGAGAATAAATTTACAAAAATTATTAATAAATTAGTCAACATTTTACTGATCTTCTATTTCTAAACTCATAATTTTTGCTAATATATATACATATTGATCAAATTAACAAGTTAGTAATATATAAACAAGGAAAACAGGCGACCACCATAACGAAAAAAGTATATACAAATTATTTCAAAGACTCAAAACTCATAATGATATAATTCTGAGTTTTACAAGTATTCACCTTAATTTTGAGGTTTATCAAGACTTAGGTGCTGCCCAACCCTAGTGCGCAAACGCTACTTATGCAGTTTTGATCTACGGTCTGCATTTCGATAAATAAGTTATTTCAAATTGTTTCCTATGTCTAATGAGTACGGTGTTGGTATAAATATACTGAGGAATATGGACACCAGCATTCCCGATACGCTATCTAGCAATACTCGCCCTCTTTTACATGGAACCACCTCCGTGGTCTAGTGGTTTGCCCCCCGGAACTAAGATCCAGAGGTCCCGGGTTTGATCCCCAGGTGGGTTCAGATTTGTGCTCGGTTTGGTTAGCGGTAGGACTTCTTTAAAGTCCGCCTGGCTAGCTACCGCCATATTATGAAAATCTGTCGCCATGATAATAATGTTAACAGCATTATTGTGTTCCGACAATGGCCAGAGGGACTGGCTATGTGATAAGATAGCCAGCCCCTCTGGCCCTCTGTGGTTGAGAGATCCAGATGAAGCTCTATTCCATCTTCGGTCCTTGTCTTCTTATATCTTATCGGGTTATATCTTTCTGATCGCCCTGCCATATAAACAAGACGCTAACTTCGTCTTTATTACTAAGATAATAATGATCAGGGTGGCAATAATTACTCTATGAAAAATAATTGACTTACAACACAATAAATAAGCTTGTAGACAAAAGCGAAATCTCGCATCAGATCCTGAAACTAAAATTCCTATGCCGACATGTAAATGAAATACGGCGCGAAAACCAACCCTAACGCAGTCACCTTAAGGATGGTGCGGCTAGCGCCGTTTTTGGTTCGCCGGTGAAAATAAATTGGCCAGGATATAAATCCAGTATTGGCATATGAATACTGCGAACACAATGCGGTGCCTGGTCGGGAATCGAACGCGGACACGGGCGTAAATCTGGTAGTAACCTATCACCTGTATCTTTAGACAAGGCATATGCTTCAAAAACCTGTGGAGTGGTATTGTCATAATAAATATTTTATGTCACACTGACCATAAAGTGGATTTTTTCGCCCGCTACGGATACGAAAAATCAAAATCACATATTTATCGATCTGAGGCTTTCTTTTCAGGTCAAATTCAGATCTGAAGCATTCTTTGTTTATCGCCCTTGGTTAATAATTTACTTTTGATAATATTATGAATAATTCTCTTTCTCTATGTCCACAAAGAAGGCTGAGCACCAGCAATGGGGGCATTAAAGGACATCGCTTCATAAATACAAAGTAAAGAGATAGGGGAAGGTGGCCTATACGCTACTAACTAATGTATGTGATCATCACAAATATATGCCCCTACCAGGATTCAAACCTGGCCTCTTGGCCGATAATTAGCAATCTGACCATTCGACCAAAGCGTATCCATTTTCGTAATAAATTTATAGAGGAAGACAGTCCTTTTTTGGGCCGTACAACCGCTCTTTTAAAAAGACGGTATTTTGAAAGTACATAAAAACAACGGCAAACATGATACTTTACATAACCAAGCAACATCCCCGGATCGTTCTAGTTTAAGCGGACGCCAATAAAGAGAACCGTGCGCAGGCGCATCGGACACCGGGAAACGTCAATCAGTGTGGCGCGCATTCGACGCACGCGTCCCGCCATGTGAGACATTTATTTTGCATAAAATACGAGTGCCACTGCGACGGGAATGCTTAAACATTTCAAGCCTTGGATGTATTTAAATTGAACATAGCAAATCTTGTCATTTGAGACGTGCCGTAATGATTTTACGATGGCCTAGTTGGTTCTCTTTGGAGCCGAGTGTTATAATGGCGATAGTGTTTACGCCTTTCTCCCCTAAGGTAAGGGGTAGGTAGAGATGTTTAAATACTCGTGTTGTCATAATACATTTAAATCTCTTTAAGCATTACAGGTGATAAGATTCTATTGTCTTTTCCTAAAATTGCTTAAAATCACCCCAATAATATTATTTTTATATATTCGACGCCTTTCACTTAACTTAATAATTATGGCTTAGAATGTAGAGTTCTCTATTTTAATTCACCAACTTCCCAACCGTGCTCAAATATTTTATTGATAATTTAATATTTTTATTTCTAAAGCTACTCTATCGATGCCTCTGTTCCACCTTTTGTTGTGCGGACGTGTCAAATAGGAGACAATTAATACTGGGCGCCTGCTGCCTTTATCGTATAGCTCGTACAATAGGCAAAATACTGTCATGGCTTCTTAAGTTATTCAATAGTAATTCCAACTCCTTTTAAATAACACCTTAAAATTATTATGAATACAACTATTATCAACACGGATCGTATAGTAGGTAATATGTACTTTAGCTTCAAGATTAAATAAAATATAAGTAACGCTGCTTCCCATTCCCAGCTTTACATTACTCTTCGCTGTCTGCTTATGTGCTAGGAACTTCTACACTTTCAAGCGAACCATATAGCAAACTTGCTTTTGGCATTGCATCGCATTGATATAAAGGCTTCCATCCACCTCCTTGCACTCTTCAAATGGATTTTAATATTTTGATTTTAATTTGAACATTATATAAATGTTAGAAAAATATTAGTACAGAGAATATTGCGGTCAGAAAAATCATCAAAATATTCTTTGTACAAATTAATGTAATTTGTTTGGCAAACTACACCACATTTTTTACATCAGGGGGCCTACCGCCTAACTCGATTGCTGATAATAGCTATATTGCAATGCACTGCTTACGGCTATAGCAGCCATCCTGAATTTTTAGGCGGCACGGATTTTGTGCCAAATTCCTACAAAATCACAAAGATTTTAGTGGCTAGAAAAAGAATTTCGAAAAATTATGGTCTTGAGGCGGGAATCGAACCCGCGTCCGCTGCTATCCGGGCAGGTGCCTGACCGCTCGGCCACCCAAGACACCATCATTCGGTGATCATTCGTTCAAAGCTATCGCTAATAGTTTTGGTACATTTGGTACGAAATTACAGCATGACGTCATAAACTATAGCTTTTGCTTTAGCAATCGAGTTAGACGGTAGGCCCCCAGGTCCTTAGAAGTGGTGTCCGAAGCCAGCCAAATGACGTTGTCCTAAACTTTCCCGTTTCCTGACATTATTTCTATCTAATCACCGATCATCTCGCTGCCCTATCGCGACGCGAGTTTCATAAATGGTTGCACAGAATTAGCTCACGAGATAGCGTTGTGCGATTGCGAAGATAAATAGTGGTGTCCGGTGGCGTCGATATATCGACACTATCGCAACCGCGGAGTATCTATCGACTGGAGATTTATAGCGCGTCGTGCGAGCATGTGTTAATTAGCGACATATTAAATTTTGACGTCGGAAAGTCGTCTTGATGAGTAACGGGACTTTCTCGTGGAAACAGAGAAACGGACGAGAAGTCAGTGTGATTAAACCGTTATTCCTGCTTCATTTGGCATAAAGTGGACCTCGATCAGTAAAGCCGTGTGGCAGAGCAGAATACAAATATCAACACCGCTCTCTGGGTAAGCTGTTGTTGATGGTGTGGTTATGCGGTAATGTCTCCGCATACTCAGCGAAAAAGGGAAGATCTACCTCCGAGCCAGGTGTGCACTCGGGGACCGCGGTCCGACTGTACTTCGTCGGATCTTGTATATATTCTGAGTTCCTCCAGAAACTTTGTAATCGTGATTCAGGACTTGCTATTCTCGTTCTGCCTTAACACCACAGTCATTAGGTCTACAGTTGGTTTGACTCCATTGTTATCGTGAGCTGTCGTACTTTTTGCTGATCAACCATTTCTCGGTTACTCGACACTTTGTTTACGTAGCGCTCTGACGTAGCCGCTAGAATGGTTTGCCTTCCACCATTCGGGTGCCCCAAGGTGCTTATTGGTCTGCACGAAGCAATCTCCCTTAGTCGACTTTTACGCCACCAATGGGATGAGTCAGGACTGGCCAATTCTACGTTATTTTATCATTTATTATCAAAGTTAAATTATAACTTCTTGTGACTTGACCATGACTATGTGACCCCTTGGCACCAAAGCCTACTATGCCGTTACCCATGGCAACACACGTCCTTCAACCAACTCTGAGATAACATAACATTGGAACGTGCTAATTAATATACATATGAATATGTAGACATCGTTAGAGGGCTCTCCCTAATCAAAACTTTGTTATTTATAGTGTAGCTGGGATGTTGAGTTGATTTGCATATACAAGTACTAGGTATGATAACGAATGGTATCGACCGCTTTCCAGCAATATGTTTTTACAGAAGATGTTATGGTATTGGATATTAAAAGGTAAGTTTTATTGATAATTGAAGAACTGAGGTAGGTTGTAGATGGATAATACATATATTACATACATAAATCACGCCTATATGGCAGGCAGCCGGCTGTAAAACCTAAGTCAAAAACTTGAGCGGTATGGATTGGAATATTGTCATTGCAATCACTCTCTCCGTTCTTTGGTCTCTCGACATTGTGCGTTCCGTCTCTTTCCAGTTCATCATGAGCACCTTTCCAGTGTGATGGATGATATGAATCAAAAGGGACTGGATGGCTTGATGCCATCTGACCGATATGAATGGAAGAGGAAACCCTCGTATAGTTTGCGGAGGACATAATAGTCGACGATAGGTCTCGTTTAAGGACAAAAAATTTCAAAACATTTCTAAATTCTTTGTGTTTGTAAAAATCAAAAGTCAAAGTAACTTCAGATATTTCGCCATCACCGCAACAAGAATAAACGTTAATGGACGTCGATATCGCCCGATTTTTGCCATTCGATTTACATATCACTCGCATTGACTTTGAATAACTTAACCGCCATACATCAGTCAGTGGACTTTCTTGCTAACGAGTAAGTTTTCTCCGTCCACATATGCATAGGGAAGTCATAACTTAAGACATTGGCTCTTTCAGTATAGTGGTTAGTCATACGCTAACGACAGGTTGATTTGGCGTGTACACAAATAATACCGCCCCGGTCTGAGACGTTTTATAAGGCCTAGGACACACGAATGCTCTAGTAAAACCAATTGATAAATATTTCTAACACTTGAGTAATCAAGCCCAAAGTCTAAGGCTTGATCTTTACTTTTCTTCTTTGTAAATGAGTATGTGGGGTCAATCAAGTCTTATGGAAACCACTGTCAACTATCCATCGTATGTGGAACTATATCTTAGAACTTTGACTTTGCGGCAGCGTAAATTATACTCCGTCCAATCCTATTTTACAGCTCCCTTAGAATGTAGCAGTGTGATGTTTCGGAAAAAAATCACTTTTAAATGGGAGGTTTAAAAATATGACAATAGCCTGATTTTGTTTCTTAATTCCATATAATATTAATCTAAGACAAATTGAGACCATATGTGCAGTAGTTTATAAAAAAATGCAATATATTTCAAATATAAAGGTTTGATAAGGAAAAAGTTACATTCTATATCAATCAAAACAGTGATGTTATGATTGACATATCAATAGTTACTTCGACCAATGCATTTATTAATAGATTTTGAATTTTGTTCCCCGTGTAAAGGGAATTTGTATTATGGGTATCGTATATACTAATCCATTTTTGGTCCCAACACTATAAGAACTGTCAAATAGAGCATAAAGGACGGATATTGGACGGAGTATAGTGACTTCTATAAAAAAAAAATTTTTAGTAGCCCGCAGCAGCCAGGAAACCCAAATATTTGGGCATGCTGGCAGCATAACGGTTTCCTCTTACTTCGACAGGCATGGTTGGAGCTGGAGCAATTCAGCAATATTCTTTGAACTCTATTTTCCATCAGGTGCAGTGGAATCATCTATTGTATATTCTTCTTCTGCGCATGGTTTCCTAAAAAGGAGAAACGCAAAAATGGTAGCTCGTTGATTAACTCTCCAGTCACGTCTCGACGGCTTCAGAGAGTGTGAGTATGAAATCCACAAGAGATTCTCAATCTCTTATGGCCCTCACACCCTTGAAGACGTCCATACATACATACGTACATAAATCACGCCTATATCCCCGAAGAGGTAGGCAGAGGTAAACTAGCACCCACGTTTCGCCAATTATGTTAGATTCCATATAATAGGTGGCGAGCCTATTGCCATTTATCGGGCACAAAAGTTAGTACTATTGCTAGGTGGTATAAGAGGAACGCTGCTGCCCATTCCTGATCACTGAATTATTCTTAGTCGCCTTGTACGACACCCACGGGAGAGATTTGGGGTGGTGATAATTGTATTCTACTCTGCCGTCACAACGCGTCGTTGAAGACGTCTTCGAGATTAATTGGCGTACCCAAGTAACTACCCTGGTAACAAGACACTACCTATGAAATAAATAACAAAAATTTAAGCACAGGTAAATGCGTGTGCAACCATCCTTACATAAGGACGTAAATAACAATCTGCACAAACGAGGCGTGTTGATATCTGCGCAAATCATGGCTCGTGCGTCTACCGAGCGTAAGCACGTGAACGCATACGTCTTGAGAAATTATATGCGTGAACATAAACTTATACGCGAAAACACTGTTACGTTACATCACAAGTTTCGCGTAAGCTTTTTTTTGTATAGTGTCACGTATACAAATATGAATATAACAAAATATACGAGGGCGGGTCAATATGTCCGTGACTTTTTGAATTTTCTGAACCTCTTTTTGAACCTCGACAAATCATATTTTTTGGAAGGGATAAAAAAATTGGAGAAGCGTTGGACAAAGTGTATAGAGCTCAAGGGAGACTACGTTGAAAAATAAAATTATTTATATACCAAAAAATCTGTGTTTTATTCCAAAAGTCACGGACTTATTCACCCGCCCTCGTACATTACACACAAATCACGCCTATATCCTAGAAGGGATAGGCAGAGGTGAATTAACACCCGCTTTTCGTCACTTAAGTTAGTTCCCATGTGGGTGGCAAGCATAATTATTATTGCTATCTATCAGGCACTTAAATTGTTGTACCTATATTGCTAGGTGGTATAAGAGGAATACTGCTGCCCATTACTAATCGCTGTCTTAACTCTTTATCCCCTTGTACGACACCCATAGGTGAGATGGGGGTGGTGACAAACGTATTCTGCTATGGTGTCTACTGGCTTAGAACTGCACAGGGCCGATCCGGTTGGGGTTGGGGTGGTCATTCTTTATACAGCACTTACATACATACATACATAAATCACGCCTATATCCCCGAAGGGGTAGGCAGAGGTGAACTAGCACCCACGTTTCGCCAAATATGTCAGGTCCCGTGTAATAGGTGGCGAGCCTATTGCCATTTATCGGGCACAAAAGTCGCAGTACATTGCTAGGTGGTATAAGAGGAACGCTGCTGCCCATTCCTCATCAATGATTTATCCTTAGTCGCCTTGTACGACACCCACGGGAGAGTTTTGGGGTGGTGACAATTGTATTCTACTCTGCCGTCACCACACGGCTTGGCACATGGCTATACAGCACTTAGATTAGTGTTAATTAACATCTTCATATTCTTTTATATTAATATTTTTGTGTTTATTTCGCACCAGGCACCTTCGTATTATCTTTTTTACTTGTTGATTGTCATTTCGAGGGACTTTGTTCCATGTCTGTACAAGACGTACCTATCATACATCAGCGGGATGAGATGTCCAATTAAAAAATTGCATCAGGTCAATTCATCCCGCGGTATGAGATTGAGCGGGATGAGTTAACCAATTCAAAAGTTAATCTCGACCCGTTTCAATTTCTTGTACAATCGTATTCTGTTCTGCCGTCACCAAACGGCATATTTCAAAATAGTGCACTAAAACATTAACGCAACCAAACCTTCACATTGCAGTTTAAGTGTGTGTGTGTGCCTTTTATTATCCGTGCGCTAAGAAATACCACACAATAATCTTTCGACCATCGCCCTATTAAACATCGCCTGATATCGGCAAAAATAAAACAATTAAACCTACCATTGCCAATTCACATTAAGCCAGCACCTTTTAACCGCAGTTAAGCTGAAAGCTCTCATTAGGACACGGTAACTGCCCGTTAGGGCCACTCCTTTGTGCTCAAACTCAGTTCTTAATCTTGGTGTTCTTCGTGCTTTTGATAATCAGCGGGACAACTATAAGGCTGGCTGAGTAATTGCAATGGTAACTTGATATTTTTTATTTAATTTTTTATTTTATTTTATAGGATGACCAACAGCTATCTACATAATAGATATTGAACATTAGCAATAGAAAGCTAATTAGAGACCGTCGCCGATAGATACATTCTTGCTTAAATAATTTCTGCAGTGACATAACATGTTTGTTTTATTGTAATCTAATGTTTAAATTACGTTTGCCCTGTGATGATGACAGAACAGAATACAATTGTCACCACCCCCAATCTCTCCCGCGGGTGTGGTACAAGGCGAATAAGGGTTAAAAGAGCGATGAGTAATGTGCAGCAGCATTTCTGTCATACCACCATACTGCGATTGCCCGATATATTTCAATAGGTTAGCCACCTATTACGTTAATTTACCTCTGCCAATCTCTTCGGGGATATAGGCGTGATTTATGTATGTGTGTACCATAACTTCTATATTATTAAGTACGCATGGGTAGTTTGCGTTACTTCCGTTAAATAAATAGATTCTCAATCTCTTATGGCACTCACACCCTTGAAGACGTAATACATACATACATACATAAATCGCGCCTTTATCCCCGAAGGGGTAGGCAGAGGTGAACTAGCACCCACGTTTTGCCAATTATGTTAGGTCCCATGTAATAGATGGCGAGCCTATTGCCATTTATCGGGCACAAAAGTCGCAGTACATTGCTAGGTGGTATAAGAGGAACGCTGCTGCCCATTGCTCATCACTGGTTTATCCTTAGTCGACTTGTACGACACCCACGGGAGAGATTTGGGGTGGTGACAATTGTATTCTACTCTGCCGTCACCACACTTCCGTTAAATGTTGTATGTATATTGTATAACATGTAACAGAAGTAACAGTAGAAGTAACATTGTGTACAATGACATTATTGTGTGATCGAGCAGTAATTCCACACTTCCTGAGAACATAAAATCCGCTGGAAGTCTTACGTTAACTGCAACGTGCACGTATTGCATTGCTAAAGCGCCAGACTGGAGAAATGCATAATCAGTATTTGAAAAGGCTTCGATTCTCATAAATACATGAATTCTTAAACGAACACACGGACATGCATGTTAAAGCTTCTTTCTCGTGAGTCTTCGCGGACATTTGGAATCGCACGAATCTCTTCTCGGTGATTTCAATGTTGTATTCTCTCTTGAGCAGGATATTTTCTATATTCTAGTTAAATTTTCGGAAATAATATGTATGTTAAACAGTTGACTATACTGTTTGGATACACGCAATATTTTCAAGTGTCCACTAACTGATAACATGTAATAAATGTAAAAAGTTAATTATGTTAAAATTTCCCGTATCAGCACACAAAATGAAATTTTTCGGAATTATTCTCATTTGTAATGAAGATATATAATATGACTAAAGAGATAAAGTGCTGATCGATCTTGTTAAAACGTTCTTAGTTGCAACTGACATGAAATAACCGCAATAATATTGGACACAAATCTACACTAAATTAATTAGAAATCATAACCCTAACAGCATTAAAGTAAGTTATTATCAATATTTTATTTGAGTAACTAACTCAAAAGCTAATCTTAATTCAAGTACTAGAATTTGGGCGACTAACTTGACATTATTTTACAAATGACACTTAGTTTAGAGCTGTTTACTGTCTGTTTTCTATCGGTTCGTGTGTAAAGCACCACAGCGGCCGTAAGCTATATTTATGTGCAGTCCCCGAACAGAATTTACTATGTATTAGGTTTTCTATGGCTACTTACTAAATTCAAGCATTTAAATAAATACTGATCGGCTTCATGCGTTGCCCAACTGATACATAAAATTTTATGTTTCATAGTATTCGTTATATTAATGTAGGATATTTTAATAATGGAACAGAACACAAATAAAAATTCAATACGAAATTGAGAATGGTTCTACATTCAAAAACAATGGGGAAGGAAATCATATCTTAAGAGTAGTAGTAACAAAACACTTTTTCATCCCACCATCTCGGAAAAGGCGTTTTTGCTCTTCGATATCTGAGTGCAAAAGCCGTTTTTATCCTCTAGAGGTTAAAGTAAATTTGAATTTAGAACATCGTGTGCAATGAGTTTGTGAATTCAAAACATCATTATACATATTTATTTCTACCTCCATGGTGCCGAAATTGTCATGCAACCTATTTTAATTTGTTAAAAACTCAGACTCGGAACCTTCTTGGTGTACTTTTTTTGTAATTTGCTTTGCGCGCGCCATTTTCTTTTCACGTCATAAATTTGTTAAAACCTAGAAGTTCCGTGACGGTCAATCAGCTTGGCGTCAATCTTGCTTTAAACATTTTGATCGTCTACAACGCTTGCTTGAAGCTTGAGTCAAGCATTTAAAAGCTTTTTAGGTCTGTTTGATTTGTTTACGCTGGCAACGGAACAAAAACATACAGAAAATCAACGTGCTTGACTCAAGCTGATTGACCGTCTCGGAGTAATTTTTATTAGGTACTTACAGGTGTGTCTGGATGAATGTTGCAGGTGTGGCTGGGTGGATGGGTGGCTGTTGGAGGTGTGTCTAGGTGAATGGGTGTTTTGTGGGTGTGTCTGAGTGAATGGGTTTTTGTGGGTGTGTCTGAATGGATGGGTGAGAATTGTGGGTGTTTCTGGGTGATTGAGTGTTTTTTGGGTGTGATTGGGTGTTTTGTAGGTGTTTCTGGGTGAATGGGTGTTTTTTGGGTGTTTCTGGGTCAATCGGTGTTTTGTGGGTGTTTCTCGGTGAATGGGTGTTTTGTGGGTGTTTCTGGGTGAATGGGTGTTTTGTGGGTGTTTCTGAGTGAATGGGTGTTTCTAAGTGAATGGGTGTTTCTGGGTGAATGGGTGTTTTGTGGGTGTTTCTGGGTGAATGGGTGTTTTGTGGGTGTTTCTGAGTGAATGGGTGTTTCTAAGTGAATGGGTGTTTCTGGGTGAATGGGTGTTTCTGGGTAAATGGGTGTTTTATGGGTGTTTCTGGGTGAATGGGTGTTTTGTGGGTTTTTCTGGGTGAATGGGTGATTTGTGTGTGTTTCTGGGTGAATGGGTGTTTTTTGGGTGTTTCTGGGTGAATGGGTGTTTTTTGGGTGTGTCTGAGTGGATGGGTGTGTATTGCGGGTGTGAATGTTGTGGGTGTTTCTGGGTGGGTGTTGAGAGTGTGTTTGGGTTAATGGGAGGGTGTTGTGGAAGATTCTGGGTGATTGTATTTTTTTTTTGTATTTTGCAATTTCCTCGTTGGGGGGGATGAAAAGTTACGTGTTGCACTCGAGTGCAAAGATTTTTCACCTTGTGCTCTTTTGATTCCCTCGCTATCGCTCAGGATTCTAATTTTAGAATCCTTCGCTAGCTCGGTCATCAAAATTGAGCACGCGGTTAAAAAACAACTTTGCACTCACGTACAACAAATAACTATTTCATCCCACCATCTCGGAAAAGGCGTTTTTGCTCTTCGATATCTGAGTGCAAAAGCCGTTTTTATCCTCTAGAGGTTAAAGTAAATTTGAATTTAGAACATCGTGTGCAATGAGTTTGTGAATTCAAAACATCATTAAACCTATTTATTTCGACCTCCATGGTGCCGAAATTATCATGCAAACTATTTTAATTTGTTAAAAACTCAGACTCGGAACCTTCTTGGTGTACTTTTTTTGTAATTTGCTTTGCGCGCGCCATTTTCTTTTCACGTCATAAATTTGTTAAAACCTTGGAGTTCCGTGACGGTCAATCAGCTTGGCGTCAATCTTGCTTTAAACATTTTGATCGTCTTCAATGCTTGCTTGATGTTTGAGTCAAGCATTTAAAAGCTTTTTAGGTTTGTTTGATTTGTTTACGCTAGCAACGGAACAAAAACATACAGAAAATCAACGTGCTTGACTCAAGCTGATTGACCGTCTCGGAACTCCATTAGGGACGGTAATTTTTATTAGGTACTTACATGTGTGTCTGGATAAATTTTGCGGGTGTGGCTGGGTGGATGGGTGGGTGTTGGAGGTGTGTCTGGGTGAATGGGTGTTTTGTGGGTGTTTCTGAGCGAATGGGTGTTTTGTGGGTGTTTCTGGGTGACTGGGTGTTTTGTGGGTGTTTCTGGGTGAATGGGTGATTTGTGTGTGTTTCTGGGTAAATTGTGTGTGTTTCTGGGTGAATGGGTGTTTTTTGGGTGTTTCTGGGTAAATGGGTGTTTTGTGTGTGTTTCTGGGTGAATGGGTGTTTTGTGGGTGTTTCTGGGTAAATAGGTGTTTTGTGGGTGTTTCTGGGTGAATGGGTGATTTGTGTGTGTTTCTGGGTGAATGGGTGTTTTTTGGGTGTTTCTGCGTAAATGGATGTTTTGTGGGTGTTTCTGGGTGAATGGGTGTTTTGTGGGTGTTTCTGGGTGAATGGGTGTTTTTTGGGTGTGTCTGGGTGGATGGGTGTGTATTGCGGGTGTCAATGTTGTGGGTGTTTATGGGTGGGTGTTGAGAGTGTATTTGGGTTAATGGGAGGGTGTTGTGGAAGTTTCTGGGTGAAAATAGAAACTGTTGTGATTGTATTTTTTTTTGTATTTTGCAATTTCCTCGTTGGGGGGGATGAAAAGTTACGTGTTGCACTCGAGTGCAAAGATTTTTCACCTTGTGCTCTTTTGATTCCCTCGCTATCGCTCAGGATTCTAATTTTAGAATCCTTCGCTAGCTCGGTCATCAAAATTGAGCACGCGGTTAAAAAACAACTTTGCACTCACGTACAACAAATAACTATTTAAAACGCAGGATCGGTTGTATGACATGGTACACTAAAGTATTCAATTGCTTATGATCCTGACCGTCCATACCTAATTTTTCAATATTAACTCTACGACGGATAAGGAGGCAGGACTCGAGACGAGGATACGGGTTGGATTCCCTCATCAGGACAAGAATTTTTATAATTTTTTTTTATCTCTCTTTCTTTGTATGATTTAACATTGTTTACTGTTCATACAGGTTCATTAATAAGTAATTTAATAAATGTTTTGGAAAATATTACAGCTATTGCGAGTAACAGTTATGAGCCGTGTTTGTCTTCTTACCGAGAAAAAAGCAATAAGACGAAAACAGTTCGGCGACCAGAAATGCCCTAGTCTTTAGAGAAAGGCTAACAAACAAACTGCAGTTATTAGCCGGTGTACCTATAAAGATAGGAACACGTACGATAGTCGTGCACTTGTTGCGCAAACCGACAATAAAAGTCGCGCGAGAGTGACGTCGCGTCGTGACTGCGAGATAAGTGGACATGTGGCCTACAAGAGGTATTTACAGCTCAAACCGAGACAGGGACACGGGTAAGGACGCGGTCATATTGGGAAACGTTGTGGGAAACAGAGAAGAAACAAAAAGCAACACTGCGGATTATGACCATTTCAGAGCCAACTGGGATACGTTGTGAGAAACAGGGGAAAAACAAAAAGTAACACTGCGGGTTGTGGCCATTTCAGAGCCAACTCTACCAAACTTGGTAATGAAGACATCAGAATCTTAAATTGTCTTAATCCAAACATTGTCTTATTTGCTTAAATCCAAACATTAATATCCTAACTTATATTCAAGCTTAGTGTTGCTAATTAACTCTAACATTTGATACCGAAACTACTTTAAAGAGATTAGAAAACGTGGAATGACAGCAGATTAGTGATTTATGTAAAAAAGACAATTTCCGCTCTACAACGAGTCATGAAATAGCAAAATTTCAACAGATTATTCAACTCTAACAACCAATGTAGGATCAACCAGAAATCAACAGAAAAGTTGACTTTTCTGTTATTGAAGAAAAATTAGTACAGGTGTTTTGAGAGAGGAGACTATTCCTTTTCTTTCTATAATTGTTGGTCCATTAATATTATTTATCACATTAAAGAATAGACACTTAATAGAAGGCCTAATCTATTACTTTGTATAAATAAGTACTGTTTTGCTATGATAAATCTAATTCATTCTTTGGTCCTTTTCCTTAAAATTTTAAAATTTAACAAATTGATAATCTTAGTTTTCTAACATGAAGAAAATAAGGAGTGTAAAACTCTTTCTTTTAAGTCGAAATTAAATGCAAAATTGCTTCTTATTTTTTAATAAGATAAATTAAAAAAATTTAATTTTTTTTGATTGCAAATCAAATGTTTTAATAAACTATAATCCTATTTATATATATATATATATATATATATATGTATATAACTTTAATGAGTACCAAATGTCAAAAAAATTCAATTTATCTAGACCATAGACCCGGCAAGAATAGCGACTAGTTTTGAATTGTCATTTTTTGGCATTAAATACTCATTATCGTTATTTGACGTCTCTGAGTGCGGCAGTAAGTAAGATAATAGTGACGTAAGTCTTAGTAAATAACTTTGACGTAAGCAACTGATCTGGATAAAAACTTAGAATAGCTTTGAAAACATTAGCTATGCAAACGCTTTGTTTAGCTCAGCATCAGCAGCATAATGTATGCAGCCTAAACTGCCTCATATCATTACGAGCTACAAGAACGTTACGCGTTTATGGACTCTTACGTAGCGATAATGTAACTGTCGGTATTTAGACAATGGTAACGAAGTGGACTGGCCGGTAATTGCATCGGCATTAAGTCTGCAATCCATTGATAAATGCAAATGAAGACACGTTTTGGTGCGCTTTAGTTGCATTGCTTAGTTGATTGGGAATAGACACGCTGTATTGTGGTTATTTGGATGTAGGCAATGCATTTTTGAAGGTGTATGATCGCGGCGTACTGTTAATTAGTGCAATTATGTCTAATTACTATAACAAAATCTAATAACAGAAAATTAGAGTTGCAATTAATTGGAATCTTTTATCGACTTCATTCGTACCTTATAATATTTCTTTGTTTTTTTTTTCATACAAATATTCACACATAAGTAAATCACGCTTATTGATCCACGAATAGACAGTGGTGTATTATCATTTTAACATCCACATTTTGATAAATGTATTAGCCTAATTTTTTTGTGGCTGAGGATGGTTTTATTGTCAAAAAGTAAGCAATGGTTCCAATAAAGCATCGTCGAAAATTCAATTGTAGTGTATGACATCTTTTGCATAGCATCTCCAGATTTTGACAATACCTTCTGCAGTGTGGTCAACTCAAATGTTCTAAGCTATCACAAATCAAGTCACTGACTAGTATCTCAACGTTCGGCACGCTATGCACGGACGGAAGCCAATTTACTTATAAAGCATATAAATTTACGTTAATAAGGATTTTATGAAACACCATTTTCACAATTTCATAATTCTGCACAAAGTAATTTCCTCCTAATAAACATATGCTAACCGAAATTGATTGAAATTACTTCCTTAAGTGAGCAGTATGCTGACAGGTATAATTACTCAATTACGGAGCGGTTTGCCGTTACCATTCTCGATGGGGCTATTAAAATAATCTAGTACCACCGGCCGAGAATGTAATGTTTACATGCATCTTTATCAAATACATATACGGCCAGTTTCTAGATTGAGAATTTAATGTTAAGAACGTCTTAACATTTTTTTTGCCTTGAGGAGAGATTGAAACGTTCTTAACTCGAAATTTTCAATTCGGAAAAGGAGTTGCTTAGGTTCATAATGAAATTCATCGTCGATTCTTGCTATGTTCTGTGGGTTCGGTGCAGTACCATTTTACACCTTATCATTGACACCAACTTTTAACGTTGCAATCCCTTGACGTTGACGCCAATTATTCTTATCTTCTTCTGCCTAGTGTTCTTAGGGTCGGAGATGTATGTCTGTTGTTTTATTGCTCTTGATTTTTCTATGGCTAAGGATGGCGGCTGGGAAACCTCCGAAAGCAGGTAGGGAGGTGGGAAATGCATCATGCATACCCTTGGGAAAGTCTGGAGGTTATGTCGGATTCCTTGCGACTAAAAGCTTATGGCCATCTCCGGCGGAAAGAGTCAATTTGCAATGAGATGCCTGATCATGCCGCTGCTGTGTTGATGGATTCATTGTCACAGTAGCACAATAAGATCGCACGACATTTCACACTCATCTATCCTAATACATCTCTCTCTTTTTTTTTTATCTTAATACATAAAAATCTCGTGTCAGTGTTTGTTATCAGATTTCTCCGAAACGGCTTGACCTATTTTTATGATTTTTTTTTGTATATTTGGTAGGTCTGGGACTAGGTCGTAGGCTATTTTCTATGCACCTAGATTCATCATCATCATCATCGCCCTGCCCTTATCCCATCCTATTTGGGGTCGGCGCAGTATGTCCTCTTTTTCCATTCTCTTCTGTCACTCGTCGTCTATGCACCTAGATTATAAGGGTAAAACAACGTTTGCTGGTTCAGCTAACAATTTCCTATTTTCAATTTTTTTTTCAAGTTTTGAGTTTAATAATAATAATTACACTACAGTTGTTACAGAACAGTAATTTATTAACATATCCTGTTGATTCTATTTGTATTCAACGTGCAAATGATGTTACAAAATTTATTTAATTCAAAATTATTAACAGTTGTCAAACAAATTTCAAATGTCAAACAAGTTTGTAATTTACAATTGTGTATGCGAGGTCATTTAGTAAATATTCTATCTTTCTATCTTTGGTCAGTCTCTGTTACACACCAAAATCGTAAGCTAGCAGGCAATATGTATGTCTGTAAGCTTCCAAATAAAGTTCCGCTGATGCCCGCTTATCCCACTTCGAATAGGTTTCGCACCAGCTCTGTCTACACACGCTCGGAGCCAATAAACAAGATAAGCCGCGCACAGCCAGCGTATAGTTTGATTAGAGCGGTCCGCGACCGTGGGCGAGCGGTAGCGCCCACGATACACCGAAGGACAATGTACCGTAAGAGAAACACTGTATACAGGCTGCTCTTTTGTTGGAACTCGTCCCAACCAAACAAATGGGCTGAGTTAGGTTGAGTTTTTTTTCAGTAATTTTTTCTTTCATTTTAAGAGTTTCAGGGTTAAAATGTACAGCCGAGATCGTCGATATCGAATCAAATTTGTGCTTTGCTTCAAACAGGTTATGGTTGACAATTGATGAAAGAAATTTGACAGTTTTGGGTAGTCTGGAGTGCCTTTGACCGTATTTTATTAAAATACCCTACATAAACTAGACCGGCATCACCGTAAAAAAATAATGCATGGGAAAGCAGCAGCTACATTCGATCACAGTTTTTTGCTAGGTGGTGTAAGAGGAACGGTGCTCACTACTCAAGCTGTCCTTAGTCGTCTTGTACGACACCCGCGGGAGAGGTCAGGCAGCAGAGAGATTGTTGGGCACATGCCTAGATGAAGTGGAGACAATTAATTGAATTCTGGTTTGCCGTCATCACCCAGCATGGTAAAAAAATAAAAGAAACACAATTCATCCAACGCATCACCATGTATGTGAGTCGTACCGTGGCGTTTCCATTTCGCGTTTTATAGGGTACCGGGTAACACCTGATTATCTGCTCACATTGTGCCGTACCTGCGCACGCGCCGCCCGATGCAATGCGCCGATATCGATTACGCTATTTTATTTTAATAGAAAATCTGGACTTACGGCATTTCAATTGGTGTGGCGTAACTGCGCTAAAACAATATTGCTGTATCTTTTGTTGATCTTTAGATCATAATTGAGGTGGGCGAGTTTGGACTTTAATTTCGCGGACTTTGAAGGTTACGTACCTGCTTTCTGATCTGTTTGGAATAATTAATTTATTTTAAAACATAAATAATCACGCCATATCCAGAGGGGTAGGTAGAGGTGAAACAACACCCACGTTTCGCCAATTAGGATAGGGCCTATGTAATAGGTGGCGGGCCTCTATTGTCAGGTATCTGGCACGTAAATCACAGTACATTGCTAGATAGTATAAAAGGTCTGCGTGAGGGGTAATGGCCCTTATCCCTATTCTCCATATTCTTCCATCCCTATGATGGGTCTGAGCCCCAGGAGTTGCTACATTGAAGGGCTGGTGATGATGATGATGAGACATAATATATAAAACGCACCGAATTAGTTTTTTAAGTCTTAAAATCATAAATTCAGAACACACAAAGTTTTAAAGTCTTGGGTTATTTATATTAAATTACCGTTAGTAGGTTACCTTCGCCACGCCCATGTTTCACGCACCGATTTCGACTGACCAGAAATCTAGCCAATCACAAACGTGGCCTCCACACATTCTATCAGTAATTAACTGTTCAATACAAAGTTGTCAACTCAATTTATAGAACCGGGCGAAGCTTATCTATGTGTAACGATTTACATTGAATATTGTGGACCTATAGGTTGCTTTCTTTGGCTTGATGATAGGTTTGAGGTTTAGTATTTTGATTACATTATAAAAATATTAGAAAAATTGTGATTAGAAAAGTTCGAAAAATTATAGCTTCGATGCGGGAAACGAACCCGCGTCCTCTGCAACCGCAGATGCCTATACCACTGGGCAAACCAAGACGTTAGTTAACTTGTCGCATCAAGATTATAATTTTTCGAACTTTTTCTAATCACAATTTTCTTTGTTTGAGTTAGTTTCGAATTGTAAATGTTTATTTCGCTATTATTTTTATATTTTTCGTGGGTATTTTTTTTATGTGTGGTGACGGCAGAGCGGAATATAATTGTCACCACCCGAAATCTCTTCTGCGGGTATTGTAGAACAGTTATGAGGCAGGGGAAGCAGCGTTCCTATTGTACCGCCTAGCCTATTTAGGTGCCCAATATAATGACAATAGGTTCGCCACCTCCAGGGCCTCCTAGTAGTTTGCGAACGGATGGCGTAAATTTCTTGTCTTGATGTTTCATGAGTGTATTGTAATCATACCAGATATGAATAAACGAATTTTGACTTTGACTTATTACATGGGACTTGACATGGTTGGCGAAGCGTGGGTGCTGGTTCACCTCTGCCTACCCCTTCGGGGATATAGACGTGATTTATGTATGTATATAACGGCAATAGGCTCGCTCGTACATGGGACTGTAAAAACCTACTTCGTTGGTGTAACATATAAACTCTACCACTACCTACCCTTTACATAGGCGTGATTAATTGTATACTTATGCATTTTTGTGATTTATGTATGCATCTAATCGTGATAAATCGATACCCATTAATAAAATACTTTCGCGTTTACCCTCTGCGTTGCCATGCAAATGCTGTTGCTCAGCTTTCAATATCTAAACGCGCTCCCGATGCGAGCATCCATATAATTCTAGAGGCACACTAACAATATAACTTCCTGATCTAAATGAATACGACCGTTTACAGTTAGCCCCATACAAGCTGGTAGCATGCAAAGAGCACGTGTCGATAAGCCATGCCGATACAGGGTGATTTAAGAATTCGCGATAGTGTTGGCAAAGAGGCTCCGTACCTTATCGATAACGGCTTGTTTTAATTATCCGCCCAGAGCGCCGCCACAAGCGGACATGCTGCGTTTTATAGGCTGTGGCGGGTGATCCAGCTAAAGTTCGACAACGATCTTAATGAATATGGGACGTCTAAATGAGGACGTATTAATTCTCAGTACATAGCATAATAATCTAGAGAATAAAAGAAAAATAAGCTCGATATCGCGTTGCTTAGCGCGCGTGTATTGCGATTGTATAAACTAAGCACTGTTCGCCAAGGCCGTTCAGTGGAGGGTGACCAAAAATGTGTTATGTCGAGTTCCTGCGTGCTTCGGAAGGCACGTTACTGCACGGCACTTCGGATGAATAGATGGCGCTGCCGTCTTGTAAACATTAAGCTCAGTGTTTTTATAACTTTAAAAATATAAATTATCAAAGTTACTCACTAAATTAAATACCATTACGTCTTACCTGATGTATGTTACTAGTGCAAATGTTATCTTCGCTAAAAACTATAATTTAATGGAACTATAATAAAACTTGAAAGTATTCAGCTTGTGTAAAACTAAGTGACATAATGATTTTATAAATTATATCGAATAACAGTGATAACAGCGATGAACAAAAACAGTCTAATAATAAAAATCGAATAGTCTAATAATAAATTAAATATTGTGTGAAAATAAACAATCAAAAAAAAAATAACAAGTGGGTAAAAAACTATCAAATTATCATTCAAATCACAATTGCAACGAACAATTTGAAATATGAATACTGTATGATTATTTCGACATTTCACTTATCGCTTTGGTGGCCCTGCGGTCCAGTTAACGGACGCTGGGCTGTACTAACTCTGGAATCCGTGGTTCGAGCCTCAGTGGAGACTGTGAAAAATTAATTCCCAATATTCTTTTTTTCCTTGCAAATAAGGCACAAAAAATGTCGCCAGTAATTTGTCAGAAATGTAAGAATTCTGTCGACGTCAAAGCCATAGTGGCTTTGACGTCCGCTCTAAGCCAACGTGGTGGATGGGTTATGGCCTACTCTCCCTATATTCTTCCATCCATAGGCAAGGTCTGTGGTCTGTGTATATACCAAGGGCGATAAAACAAAGAAAGCCTCAGATCGCAAGTATTTGACAAATATGCGATCTGAGGCTTCCTTTTTTATCGCCCGAGGTAAGATCATAATTATAATTTTATATCACCCCCTGACCAGGAAGTGGGATTTTACGTACGTGTAGGGGGCGGAAAAGTCCACTTTATGGTCAGGTGTGACATAAATAATATTTTTATAATTTTTACATGTGGGCTTTAAGTTCGAAAAGACAAAGTTTTCTCATTTGACATATTCAACGTTGTGTTCTCTCACGGGAACATCCAATGTAGTTCTTGATACCGGCTCCATATTAGGGCTGCTGTAAAGTACGCTACACATTATTAATAGGCGGTCAGATCTTATAAACATGTTGATGAAGTGTTTTTGATATCATAAATTGACTTTGTATTATATCTTTAAGGCTCACTTAAAAACCTCACTTAAAGGAAAGATCTATGAGTCTATTATAAGACATGTCGTCATGTATGGATCGGCATATTGGGCTGCGACAAATATTGATGCAACTGCATTTTTCATACAGCGATGAGTAGGTACCTATTATATATTGAGATGGATGTGCGAATGTCAATTATGGATTTTTTTTTTTTTTTTAATCTTTATTTTAATTTAGGGGCTTTTGTCTACAAAAAGACATGTCAGTCCCATCGTAACCTAATTAAAGTTTACAAAAAATCTACTAATAGATGCACAGCGGGAACGACGAGAATCAGAGATTCAAAAATATTCCAACTAACAATTTTGCAGACTCGGATGTTGGTTCCGCTAAAATATTAGTTAGTGCTCCTAAATCCTGACTATTAATATTTAACTTTTGGATAACTAAGTCCCTGTCGCTCCTATATTTTATGCATTCTACCAGTATATGCTGGACATCATCTATCGTGCCACATACGTCGCAGTTAGGAGAACTAGTTTTTTTCATAAGAAAAGCAAATTTGTTTGAAGGATAATGTCCAGACCGTAATCTATGCAACATTACAATATATTTCCTATTTAACTTATTATTAAAAAACCACGGTATTCGAGGAGGTTGACATTGCATGGTCTTGAACCAAATACCTTTGTCTTTACTTCGTTTGTCAAAATATTCTTTAAATTGTTCATGACAAATATCTTTAAAGGCGGTAAGTAATTCAGTATAGGTAGGTAAAATAGTGTAAACCGAACCAGAACTCGAAGCCAATTTCGCCAAATTGTCAGCCTCCTCGTTACCTCTTAAACCTATGTGGGATGGAATCCATTGCAATCTGGGGCCTGCACCTCTCGTTTCCTTCATTCTGTGTATAATGCTTAACACTTCGTAGGCTATCAGAGTACCTCTGCTATAACCAGAGGCGCACCGAGCCAAGTGTTGTAAGGCACTTCTACTATCAGTAAGTATTACGTAATTTCCATCAAGTTGTCCTTCAATATATATAAGAGCTTGCGAGATTGCAATGAGTTCCAGCGTCATAATAGAAACTTTACCCTCGATTTTATACATGCTAGATATGTCTCTGGTGGGAACATAAAAGGCAGCTCCTAGCCCAGTTTTGCTCTTTGAACCATCAGTATACACCTTAACCGAACCAGGGTATTTACTATTTAATTCTTCAATTATTTCAAATTTAATACCACAATGTTGGACACTCTTTGCTCCTTTCACACAATTTAGGTGGTATTTTATACTTTCACTAACTTCTATATTACTGACCCATGTATTCAGCTTAAACATTTCAATAGGATTTGAACTATGAATATTATAATCTTTACATTCGCTATAAACAGATAATAGCAAAGGTTTTTTAACTCTTTGCCAATATCGATCACAATTAGTAAGGTTAAGTTCATTTAAAATATTGATAGTTACATTATTTGACAGAGACATACTTTTAATACAATACTTGTAAGCTAGATATAACCTTCTTATATATAATGGTGGTATGCATAATTCACATTCCATTACATGGATTGGGGTGCTTCTCACAAATCCTCCTATTGCCCTTAAGGCTTGGTTTTGAATTCGATTAAGTTTATCCAAATTAGTTTTTGCTCCATTACCATAAAGAAAACAGCCAAAATCAAGTCTACTTCTGATACATGATATATATAATGTACGCATATATTTTGGATGAATACCCCAACCAGAACCTGATAAAACCTTAAGTAAATTTAAAAATTTAGAAGTCTTTCCCGATATTTCATTTATATGTTTACTCCATCTTAAGGATCGATCCAACCTCATTCCCAAGTATTTAACACTATCTTCTGTTGTTAAAAAATTATTATTAACAGAAATCTTAAGACTATTTCTTCTAAAACCTCTACTAAAAAGACATATCTTTGATTTATTTGCAGACAAGTTAAGACCAATATTATCCAACATTACTATCATTGAATTTAATGCCGTTTGTAACTCTACTTGACATTTATGCAAATCTTTATGGCTTATATACAATACATAGTCATCTGCGTACTGTGATATAAAAACATTTTTAATTTGGTGGCATATATTGAAAGTGGCAATATTAAAAAGTAATGGAGAAATGGGATCGCCTTGAGCGAGTCCTTTATTAGTTAGCCTTATGTCAGGATTCGTAGTTGCTGCCTCACTCCTAATCATAAGTCGCCTATCACTTAAAAAAGACCAAAGATATTGACAAATACTCTTCCCTACACCTAATTCATCAAGGATACTTGTAACTTTTTCAATTAAAACATTATTGTATGCATTTTCAATATCAAGAAAACAGGATGCAGTTGGATAATTTTTTGAAAAACCTAATTGTATATGCGTTACTAACTTAGTTAAGCAGTCTAAGCATGACTGAGATCTTCTAAACCCGCATGTATTATTTGACAAAATTTGGTGTCTCTCTACAAACCATTCTAATCTTTTATTAATCATGTTATGAAATATTTTACACAAACAGGAGATAAGCGATATAGGTCTTAATTTAATTTCCTGATTCATTAAATCTCCGCTATTTTTAGGAATAGGAACTATTAATATTGTACGCCATTGATTTGGTACGACGCCTGACCTAAATATAACATTATAAATGCTTAAGAGAAATTGTTTACCGGAGCTAGGTAAGTTATAAAGCATAGAGTAAGTAATGCCATCAATGCCTGGAGATGTATCTTTCTTTTTTAATAAATTGCTCAATTCTGTCAATGTGAAGGGGGATTCTAGTACATTGTTATTTGATTCAAAAATAGGTGGGGAATTTGCAACTGTATCTGGTGTAAGTGACAGTAGTAACTCTTTCTTTTTATCATCCGGTGGTGAATATTTTGATTGCCGATACCCTTTATACCATCGCATTTTACGCCACATATCAGAAACAGATATGCTTTCATCCATACTACTACAAAAGTTTCTCCAACTATCGTTCTTTGCCTTTTGTATTAGTTTACGGGCTTTCATTACTTTTTCTTCCCATATTTTTAAATTTTCAGGAGTTGAATTTCTTCGAAAACAACTAAAAGCCAGTCTCCGTTCCGCTATGGATTTGGATATAGAAGGAGACCAATATTCTTTAGGCTTAAAATTTTTGATAGGGCTAGTACATACTTTAATTATAGGAATATTTTTATCGGCTGATCGGTTTATTTGATTAGTACTTAAACAATGAGAACTTTCAAAAGAGAAAAATGAGTTTACCAAGTCTTGTCTGTACGCGATCCAATCTGCTTTTTTAAAGTTACGCTTGTTTGTATAATCCATGTTACCAAAAAAATTCATTGCCATTTTTATAATAAGGTGATCACTACCCAAATTTTCGTTAAGAACTTGCCATTTAAAGTGTAAAACTATATCCGAAGATGCAAAGGAAATATCGGGGGCCGATTTTTGTAACACGTTGTTAACTAATTTAACTCTAGTGGCCTCTCCAGTGTTAAGCGACGTAAAACCATGTTCCAATGAAGAATCCAACAACTGAAAACCCCTTTGATCAAGTCTATTTGACCAATTGGTGTGATGGCCGTTAAAATCACCTGCGATTAATGTTCTCTTACTGAATAAACTAAATATTTTATCCCAGTCTGCTTGATTGGTACGTACAGTTGAAGGGCAATATATAGAAATAATATTGTCCAAATATTTACAATTAAGAACTCTTATATGTATTGTTTCAATGCCTGAATTGATACTATTGATGGAGCAAACATAAGTGTTTAGTGATTTATGCGTAATAACAGCTACACCACCATAAGAGTCAAATCTATCTTTACGATAGATGTTATAATCACGTAGATTAATCGAAATGTCCTCGTTTAGCCAAGTTTCACTAATTATTGCAATATGAATATTTTCCTTAAATAATACAGAGTCTAGATCTACAACTTTCGGTTTCAAACTTTGTGAGTTCCATTGTAGAATGTTTATATTGAGAACCTTACCCATGAAATAGATTAAAAAGATGTTCAACGAAATCACCGCCTGACAAAAAACTCTTAATAAATAGCTTGCAGTCTTCAAATATTGCCTTCAATATTAATACAATTTTGTCTTCAAATTTATCATTTGCTAAAATAATCTTTTTCAGATTCAACAATAATTTCCAAATATTAAATTTTCTTTCATTTGTTTTAGGTAAATCTTCTGTGAATATTTCTCTTCTGTCTTCCAAACTTTCTGTAGTTATCTCTTCACACTCCATAAAATAATTTTGATCTCCCTTACTCTTCTTAGATCTTTTCTTTTTCTTTAAATTACACATCTTTTCTGACAATGTTAAATCATCTTCATCCCTATTATTTTCAGTTGTAGGTATACTTTGAACAACACTGCTATATGTTCTACTAAAGCCTTCTTGCAATAAATGTGTCTGAGATGGCTGTATCAAATCCGAATCAATTTTCTCTATTGTTTTATTTTGCTGTATTTTCTGTTTTTGTTCGTTTAGGTATAATTCTAACGCTTTTTTATATGTTATATTATTTTCACTCATTAAATACCGAATCTTTTTCTCTTTAACGAAAAATGGGCAAGTTTTGTCTAATGCCATATGGGAGCCATTACAGTTAGGACATTTATATTCTAAAGTTTCGCAGTTACTATGATCTTTGCAACATTTTGGGCAGATAATTCTATTTAGTGAGCAAACCTTCTTCGTGTGTCCAAACTTCCAGCACCCTGAACACTGTGTTACAGGAAAGACGTATTTTTCGACATCAAATTTACATCCATAAGCAGTAATAGTTGACGGTATTGATGTATTCTTAAAACATAGTCGAACTGTCTCGCAATCTACCCACTTATTTTCATAATTAACACGTTTCATCCGTTTGGCTGAAACAATATCACACGATGCAGTAAAATTTTCTAAAAGCTCTTTTTCGGTCATATCAAGATCTACTCCTCGTATTATACCATAAGATAGATTGCTTTGGTCTGTAAACTGTGCTCGTATGTCCATTTCAGCTAGTTTTCTATTTTCAATAAGTTTTTCAGCTTGCTTTCGGTTGTTAAATACTATAAATACTCTATAGAAACTTTTGTATTTAATTTTAATAATGTCTGATATACCTTCAGTTCTTAGAAATTTGGCTAAAGCCATTTGTTTTGGGAGAAAAACTGTTGAAGACAAACAAATCTCATATTTTTCTTCTGCCATTACATTCAAATCTTCCTGGGTAATTTCGTTATTTCTGTCATCTGCAGTATTTTTACTTAGTTTATTAGGTTTTCTGCATACTGTGATAAAACCATCATCACTACTTTCTTCACTTTCCCGAGGTCGTTTTCCGCTTGATTTGTCCACTTTCGTTATTTCATGCAACTCCTTTTCGCATTCCTTTAATATGTCAGAATCACTTCTATCGTCATCACTTAATATTTTTTCCTCCATTATAAAAATATGAGGGTATTTGTAAAAAAAACACACTCGACTTTATAACGTTTCGCTACGTGCGTACCTCGCCGCGTCCCGCGCGCAACTGTGCAATTATGGATAAGATCAGGAATGAGTACGTAAGATCACTCTTACGCACTCACACCTGATCTTATCCATTTTTGTCTGAAAGTGGTTCCAGTGACAGAAAAGTTTAAAGGGAGCCGTTTAGCTTGGTGTGGACTTTTTATGTGACGGAATGCTATGAATGTGACTAAAAAAGTTATGGATGTCGAAGTTGAGGACCTTTCGAGCTCTCAGTAGATATTATTATTTCAATTCAAAAGAAACAAGAAGATGGAAAGATCCATTTGTTCGGCTAATATGTTAATCATCATCATAATCTTCACCAGTCCTTTACTGTCCTCACTGCTGGGATGCAGGCCTTCCTTATGGATGGGAGAATATAAGCAGATTGGGCCATAACCCACCAAGCTGGCATGGACAGCGAATTGGTAGGTATTAACGTCTGCAAATGTAAACGGACCAACGGCTTAACGTGCCTTCCGATGCACGGAGAAACTCGAGATAATAAATTTTGGTCACCCACCGAATGACCAGCCTTAACGAAAATTGTTTAGTTTACACAATCGCAGGCCAACCGCGCAATGCCACTGCGCTAGCGAGCTCCTCCTTGGATATGTTAGTAGCCGACTACATTCTTATAATAATACACCATTCAAGGACTTTATGTCGCCAGTAAGCGCCTATCGGCATGTGATTCCGTAATCGTCTCAACGATATTTACAATATACGAGCGATAAAACGGAATGGCGGCACGATACATTTCCACGTATAAGTTCATAAGAACGCTTTCATGTTTCGCATTTGCTAATAAAGACAGCAATGTATGTGCTGGTCGGGTTATTAGCGTAAGCGCAAGGACACCGAGGAAGATGGAGTAATGGTATATTATAAATATTAGGTCCTTACATAATAATATGAAATTGTTGTTTGGTCGTACTGGCCACTTCGATTTAAAATATCTCCTCTCTGGCTTTTCCAAATTCAAATTTATAAATCCATTTAGTTGTAAATTTGAGTTTCGCAAATAATAGTTCATTTGTTTTTTCCTGGTTATTTTTTTATATAAGAATCATCAAGTAAGCATCATCAGACAGAATCCATGTCAAATTAAATAGATACCAGATTGGTTGGTGATAGGACTTCTTTGAAGTCCGCCTGGCTAGCTACCACCATCTAAATAAAAATATGTCGCCATAATAATAATGTTAACAGCATTATTGTATTCCGACAATGTGTGATAAGATAGCCAGCCCCTCTGTGATTCAGGGTTCCTGGTGAAGCTCGATTCCATCTTCAGTCCTTATCATCACTTACCATCAGGTGAGATGAAGGGCAAGAGCTTCCTTGTGTAACATTAAAAAAAATACTCACACGACACACCTACTCACTCTCTCACATACACTCACTCATTCGCTTCTTACACACGGATGAATATCATAGAAATAATAAAAAAAAATATGTATAAATAGGTTAAAAAGTGTGGTAACGCAGCTCACAATAGAAAATGTTTCCTAGCATCTGTGTTCTCTGTATGCTGAAATACAGGTTTAACAGACTGATGCTAACGGTGTTATTACAAACTCTTATTTATTTCGGTAAGGTATTGTAATTTTCTCTGCTGTCATTATATCTTCAAGCAATGACTTAGTTGATTTTGAAACTGTTTACAGAAAACTAAACATCTGTATACAGAACTTAGCAAGTAATTCTACGTGCTACAATCCGTGTATTCCAGCAAGTGATTCAATAAATTAATTAGCATGTTTATAAGATCCAATATCAACACAGTTATCGGAGATGCCAAGAATAACTGAGAACCCCTGGCGGCCCTGCGTCAAAATTATAAAGCCGTTTTAAAATGTTGACTACCGCTGCATGCGGATTTTCATTAAGATTGAATACGTAAAATGATTAGACGGAACCCGTCCGATAGATCAATAAAGTGATAACGCATATGCAGATGTGTAAGCCTTATAGGACGTGCCATCGATGTGAGAGCCCGATCGATTTATTTCAGAATGATTGAATCGCTTTCATTACTAAACCTGAATCGGTAGTGTCGTGTCAATTATCGATAATCGCCAATTATCTCGGTGCTTTCAATGCACAATATCAGTGCTATCAATTTTATTGTTATAAGCTGTATAAACTTATACTTATATTACCTATATACTTACTCCTTTCACTTTACATGCTCTTTATGATCAGTAAGTTCTTTTTTAAATTATACATATTCATTCTGTATTTTATGTAACAATCGTTGTTCTTATTCAATCAAAGAGGGTTAATGTCAGGCAGCTGTGAAACTTAAGCCAAAATCTTGAGCAGTAGCTATGAAATGGAATGTTGTCAGTGACTCTCTGTGTCATGTATGGATGTGGATGGACCCAGAGTCAGTAAGAAGGGCGAAGACACGATGGATGAATGGTGTGAAATATGATACGAGGAAGGGCGATCAATAGCTTGCTCACGTTTGATAGAGGAGAGGAAAAGGAAGATATAATATGTTGTGCCGACCCTTTTTTTTTTTTTTTTTTGACGGAGTGGAATGCATTTACGCACCGTATCGGCCGCTAGCTAGACGGCCGACGTGTGTGGGACTCGCCCGACTCAAAATCGAGTCGGGAATACGCCACTAAACCACTCCGGTGTCCCTCCAGCCCTTCTGACGGGGAGAGTCTGGGGTCTGCCGCGAGGCAATTCACCAGTCAGGTTGTGCCGACCCTAGTTAGAGTAGGATTAGGGCATAAGAGGAACACTGCTACCCATTACTCGTCGCTGTCTTTAGTCCCTTAGTCGGCTTGTACGACACCCGCGGGAGTGATAGGGGGTGATGACAGTTGTATTCGGGTCTACCGTCACAACAAAGATTAATAAAAAATCCCTTAGTTAGGGCCTGTTTCACAATCGACAAGTAAGTTCTGAGTAGCTTACTTGGCAGATCATTTGACAGTTGTAATATGAAAATTATGTCAATTGAACTGCCATAGAAAGCTACTCAGAACTTATTTATCGATTGTGAAACAGACCCATTAATGTGGACATAACGTCGGATTAAGCGTGAATTATTAATTTCAAATAAATAAAAAAATTTACTACCTGGTTTACTACCTAAGATAAAAGATCGAATCAAGGGGCAGTATAATGCATTTTTTTTTAATTCTCCCTATAATTTAGGGAAGGCAAAGGGTCTAGCCCATACAGCCATGTCTTTAGTGTATTATTTATCTGTAGTCATATGAGATAATGAGTGAGTGAAATGTATGAATGAAATGAATTTTACGTTAAAATATGGGTGCTATTTTAACGCATCTTAGGGAGTGCTGGGTGCGAATTGAAAGGTAACAGAGTTCATGATGGTGCTTGATGAAATGTATAAAACCAATTTTTATAGTGATCTTCACAACAATATCAAACACATCATGAGACTTATTTTCGATGATTCTGCATAATTGCACATCAACACGGATGCTTGCGCATTAAAATAACACCACTTTCACTGCACAAAATCCACTCTGTAACAATTTTTGAATAAGCGAAAATAAATCTGACTAACACACCTCGCAGTAAAATACCCATTATGCTTAGTATTTTTTTTATTATTTTCATATAACCAAGGCTCCCATTAAATAGGAACAGTCACAAGTTGACGAAATGTAGATGTTCTTCTTATGTGTAAGCTTGTGCAAATAACATCTGTAAATGTGATTTTGATTTCAGGACGCAGTACCCATTCAAGAATCTATCGATAAACAACAGGCATGCCTATTGCAGTGCAACTAATTGAAACAACATGCCGTGCGTAGATACAGACCAGTGACGGACTATTTTTAGAGATAGAGGTGACGTCGGTAAGTGAAGTGGACATTCCCAACGTCGGTACTCTGCATATTTATTACTTGCCCAGCCTTTACACACACCGTTTAAGCAGAGCTTTTATAAAGATTTTTGTGGTTAAAAAAAGAATTTCGAAAAATTATGATCTTGAGGCGGGAATCGAACCCGCGTCCGCTGCTATCCGGGCAGGTGCCTGACCGCTCGGCCACCCAAGACACTAATTAACTTGCCGAAATTCTTCTAACCTTAACACTTCACGTTGTAAGCCAACGGGTACCCTCGCTTCTAACCACCAAAATCTTTGTACTGTTCTGGCGAAACGTGGGTGCTAGTTCACCTCTGCTTACCCCTTCGGGGATATGGGCGTGATTTATGTATGTATGTAGTTCTGCCCTTATTACCTACGGGGTACAAAAACTAGCCTACGACCTATTTTCAGACCTACCTACAAATATACGCAAAATATTTCACGAAAATTGGTCAAGCCGTTTCGGAGGTGTTCGATAACAAACACTGTGACATAAGATATCTTATACCTATATTAGTTATGGGTGTACACGCAGACAACAAAAAATTCTTCATATTTTGAGCATTTGAAATTAGAACATTAATTACCTGCCCGGCTAACATGAGCAACAATACCCGATATTTATATATAGCGCTTGGAACTGAAAAAAAAAGTTTGACAGTTCAACGCAATAAATGGCTATATCATATCGTGTTTCGGTGGTCATGGTAGACGGGCTGGTTGAAAAAAAAAAAAGTGGAGACGAACAACAATTTTATTCAACTCATCGGTTACGTACTTTTCACGTTTTCATCCAACCTCTGTGTAAACCACATCCCCCATTGCGCAATTACGTTTTTCAAGTGCGTAGTGGTCCACAGCCTTCCTCATCCGGCTCATTACGGTAATGAGGCGTCGATCAAGAAACCCAGTCGCCTGAGACCAAGGATATGCAAAAAGTATATTATCTCTATGGTCTAAGGTGTTTTTTCCCTGTTCAGGGAAGGCGCCGAGATCCAGCCCATACAGCCTTGTCAAATGTCATTAAAAACTAGAGCTCTGTTTCGAGTTCTTTAATTACATTTGTAAGCCGTCATTTGGTTTACTAAATGCAATATTAGGGTTATGTTTAAACCACGTGGTCCTTATTCTATCAATTTTTGTCACTCGGCACATTATCAATATTCTTATCTCTGTTGCATGGAATTTTCTTACGTCCGTCTTTTCACAGCTCAACATTCCGTTCCATAATATGACGACAGGTTTCATAAAACTTATAACACAGACTAGTAGATCTGTAGATGCCGTCCAAACATTACTGTTTTAGGTTCTTAGTTACAGCTAGTTATACACAAAGGGGTACACATGCACCCCGAATTGCCACCATCGCAATTCGCGCCAAATAAAATGCAGTGCTCACAGAAACACAACAAAAGCACGCACCCAACACCATTTTTCATTCGCCATTATGTGTTCGTGGCGAGTGTTTCATATTATTTTCCGAAGGTGTATTATTTCTCCTTAAAAGACAATAATTCACGCATTCAAATCGCACGCCGCCATTTTTTATATCGCGTGTGTTTCGCGCCTTTTTCGGGTGCGGGCGCGTCCCTAATAAAATTAGGCTTAGAAAGTATAGACCTCACAATGTTCAGACATGCCTTTAAAAATCAATACTGTTGCTCATATGCAAAAAACTAAAAAAATATGATTAGACCTATTTACTATGTAAAAAAATGGCTTCATTTTGCTTATAAAGATTAAGCGTAAATTTCCTATTTTTTTTAATTCGAACTTAATATTATTATATAGAAAATTTTACTACCTGGTAGGTCCTAAGAAAGAAGGTTGAACCAAAGGGCAGTATAATGCCCATATACCAAACACTTTTATAACATTATTTTCATATTATTATTATATAACAAACGCAACAGGTGTAAATTTAAATTCTGAACTGCCCCTTAAACAGACCGTACAATGACTAACAGGATTATAGACTAGCGTTCATACATTTCATACATAGGAACATACATATTCTGGCGAAATGTAGATGTAATTTATTCTTGTATGTAAGCTTGTAAACATCTGTAAATGTGGTCTTATTTCAGAACGATGGATATGGGTATGGCAAGCCATGTTCTGTCTTGAGCTTGTGGTAATGGAGTTGAACCTGTCCCTTTGGGTAAATACAAATTATTTTATACACAAAAGTGTTTGCTTTTGACTGTACCTCCGCTTTAGGCCACTTTGCCGATTACACTGCTGGGAATGGAGAGTATAAGCCCGTCCTCGAGCAGTGCGCTCATACTAGCGACGTCTTAGCCCAGGAATCCCCTCAATAAACATAAAAAATCCAAATCCCCAGCTTAGCCAAAGGTAAAATATATCACACGCGACAGAGACGTACCGCTCTGTCGCTTCGTAGCTCTGCACAGTGGCAACCATAAATTGCCGGATTCGTTTCTTGTCTTTGCTCGCTCACCCAATGTTGATTTAACACGGTTTTAGTCTTATTGATTCTTTATTACGCGAACACCCGTATTGTCTATGCGCACGCAACTGCACCTTAATTAATATAAAGCTATTGTTGTCGGTTGATATATGAGTATCACATTTTGTTTGTTTAGCTTTGGGGAGTTGAGTTTACAAAAGCCAAATGTAACTGAGGTAACAGCAGGCCGCATATTTGCTTGCTTGAAGGATATTGAGTAATAACCGGCCAGAATTAACTTCAAACATTCAACGGTGCATTCGATGCAGTCGTGGGTTAATTGTGATTAGGTATGTCTGTTGTTTCTGCATTGGTTGGTAACTTACGGCCGGTTTGGTCTAATGGTCAGATCGCTAGCTATTGGCGATGGGGTCCCGGGCTCGAATCCTGGTAGGGGAAAATCGTTGTGATGAACACAGACAATTGTTGTTCGTATCCGTTACACAAGCATTTGCCAGGATTCGAACGCGGGACCTCTTGGCCGATAGTCAGCGGTCTAACCATTCGACTAAACTATCCGCCAAACTATGAAGAGATTATATTATATTATTATAAATTTAATACTTATTGTTGAGAGTCGGTGGTGAAAACAGGTATTAGACACATTGTGTTCTAAATGTACCACGTTAAGACTTACTTTTGCAACAAAATTACCTACTCTATCAGTGTTGGAGTAGTGTCTCTTTTGTACTTAATAATCGATATGTTGTCTTAATAACGTACCGTCTCGTTACCAACACGAGACGACAAAACAAAACGCAACTCCAGACAAAAACAGGCAACGCAAACCGAATACCGATGCCACCCATATTTTCAATATAACGATGCACCTAGATTTACGCAGAAGAGGGTAGAATGCATTGCCCTGCCATTCACCTATCCAACTTACTAATTAAGTCAACAAGCAAGAAGAAAGCTGTAACTTTGACAGTGTTCTCCATACGTAACAGTGGATGCGAGAAACCAGAATAAGAAGACCCCCGGATCAGTACAAGACGTCCCCTAATTCCATCGCGAAACCACAGGGGCGGAGGGGGGCGGTAGGTCTACAGGATCTGGTGGCAGTGAAAAGCGATGCCGCTCGCATAGATCTATGCCTATTTAGAACGGACCAAATCGAGTCGCGTGCTCAGTAGCGCCACCATATACAGTGAACAATAGTGCACCAATGACAATCATGCGCAATGGCAGCCCTCATTATAGGCCATGCGTGTGCGAGTGGCTGAATAGCCGTTTCATATCAGTGAATACTGAATAAACGAGAATGGTTTGGAGGGTTCTTATTTATTTACGTGCCAATTGAATTTACTGAATGCGAGTAACTTTCTGCTCATCTATCTGGCTTTTTTTTTTTACATGCCAATAAAAACCAATTGAATTTGCTGAAAGGGAATATACGTTCTAATTTGCTCATCTGACTTTTACCGATTGGCCAATAAAATGAAAAATGAATAAAATATGCCAAAGTAAAATATAATTACCGAATTACGACCGATTAAAATTTCAATTGTAAGTTCCTGCGTTCTTTGGAAGTCCCGGCTGTATCTGAGTCGTTAATATCTACCATCCGCACTGGGCCAGCATAGGCTATTGCCCATTCCATGTAATAGGGGGCGAGCCTCTTGCCATTTATCGGGCACGGAAATCGCAGAACATTGCTAGGTAGCATAAGAGGAACGCTGCTGCCCCATTACTTATTGCTGCCTTAACCCTAGTCGTCTTGTATACAGAAGGAGTGATGGGGGATTTTCCGCTGTGCCGTCACCACACGGCACCGTAAAAGTATACTCTCTCTCTCTTAAGATAACGCGTAAGATAAGTAAAAATACACTTTAGCTTGAGCCTCACTATAAAATTCTCAGAAGGGTCTATCCAAGTGACTTATCTATTCGAACGCATATAAAACAATAGTAGATTTTCCATTAAGTGCACAAAACGAATCATTTTTGTTCGAGACTTTTAGCAGCTCGAGCCGAAGGCGAGGGCTGATAGTAATGTCGAGGATAAAAATGGTTTTGTGGACGAGTTAGAAACTCTGCTTTTCACTTCGATTGCGAGGAAATAAAACAGTAATTTATCTTAACATTTCTTAAAATTCAAACTAAAATTAGTACAGTTTTGAATACTAAAGGAAATTGTTTTTCCCATTGATATTAGGCTTGGGCTGCAGACCTATACAGCCAAGTATTAAATTAATTTCAAATGTGTAGTGCTCGTGCAAATATAAGAAAACATTATAATTATGAAATAATAATTTTCTTAAATTAATTTAATACTTACCGTACCTACTTGAATTAAAATTTTAATATCTTTTATGTCTTAAAAAACACATTAGGCAAATAAATTTAAGTAAATATTAAAAAATAACAAATTCTATGTCTGAATTTCTTATTGAGTTTGGCTGCATAGCTCATTTTCTTTGCCTTAATATAGATACTTTTATGATTAGATAAGTTAATGCTTTAGAGCACAAAATTCGATTTTGTGCAGCCTATATCCTGCACAAACAAGCACTTTCAGAGTATGAGAAGTGAAAAAGTATGAAACTGACGTATTGTTTTCTCAGTAATACATCAGTTTCATACATTTTGTATTCTATGCGTTCGATAGATAGGCCACTAGGGAAGGCTGGTCAGTCGGCAGCTCAACAAGAACAGCTATTCGATCCACCAGTGAATCTCATTAGGCGCGCCGGCGACGTTAAACGTCATTAAGTATGTAAATAGTAGGAATACGCGCGTCTATTGAAGTGACATGTGCCGACTTTCGCCGCGGACATAACAATGTATCAGATGTGACGGTCCCTGGAAATTATAGCGGCCGCGTGCGCCGCGCGTTTGTTTAATTAATTGTGGTTCTGTTTGTCCGGCGCCGTGTGAAGGCGGAGCGGAAAGAAGTTGTTACCACCCCCACTTCTATAAGTGTCGTACAAGGCCACTAAGGGTTAAAAAAGTGGTGGGGAATTAGTGATGAGGAATGGGAAGCCGCGTTCCTCTTATACCACCTAGCATAATACTGCAAATTACGTGCCCGATAGATGGCAATAGGCTCGCCACCTATTTTAGTCCACTTACCACTACCACTACCACTACTTAGTCTTCACTTCACAACTTAGCAATATTACGATGAAAGTGCATGGTAAATGACAATAGGCTCGCCACCTACCACATAGGATCTAACATGGAAGGTGGAAAATATAAACAGGCGTGATTAAATTCATGTATGTAATTTTGTCTCCGATGGAAAAGGGGCTTATTCGACATCGCCCTTCTTTCTGAGTGTCGATGCAGATTTGCAATGGGCCGTTTTTAACACTGCTAACTGCATAAAGCACTAATTAAGAGCGGCTCGTGCTGATGTAGGAGACAACTTAATGTCTCGTGTATACGCTAGGGTTGGCAGTTGATGGAAATATAACCACGATTTAGTTCATCTGTGGATTATGACGAATAATATTATAAATCAATATTCAAAGTATTACCTCAAGGATTTATATTAATTTATTCCTTCCTGCCCTGTTCCCAGTTTATCTGGGGTCGGCGCAGTATGTTTCGTCTTCTATTAATATTTATTATACTGAAAAGAGACGGAAAAGACTATATCAAAACACCCATATTGGGATGACAACATTCCAATCCATAGTGCTCAAGATTTTGGCTTGGGTGTTACAACTGGCCTCAATTATAGGTAATACGTATATTATGATAAGAATCGTTCAGTTAAGACTGCGGAGTAATAGACTTGATTGGTTTGGTCATAATATGCAAAGAGATGAAAGCTATGTTAGCAGTAGAATGTTATGTATGAATTTCGAAGTACGTAGAAGGAGAGGAAGACAAAGCAGAGATTGATGGATTGTGTAAATGAGAATATGATAACGAGAAGAGTGGGTGTGAAATTGGTGAAGAATAGTGTATGCGCGACTGGTTCGTGTGCTGAAGAGTGTGACGGGAGTAAAGGGATAAGTAGAGATATTTGGGGCTCACCAAATCACTCACATTCAGCTGCGTAATAATAGGTTGGGGAAAAAGTTTCTTCGCATTTTTTAAGAAAATTCAAAACATTTTTTAATATAGTTTATTTACATTTAACTAAAGTATGTAGGTACCATTTTGTTCGATAACTTTTTGTCATCTTGTAGGTAGGGACATGATCCCATTGCTATAGAAATTTTGGGACTTCTGGTCAAAATACCGCGGCAAGTGGTTTTGGCAGTCCTCTCGTGATGTTAACCTGACACAGCCCAAAGAATTCTGAAGAGACCGAAACAGGTGGAAATCTGAAGGTGCAAGGTCAGGACTATACGGCGGATGCATTAACACCTCCCAGCCAAACTCTCTTAATTTTTGCTGAGTGGCTAAAGATGTGTGAGGTCTAGCGTTATCATGATGAAAAACCACACCCCTTCTGTTGATTAATTCCGGCCGCTTTCTCTCAACTTCTTGCTTTAATCTCATCAGTTGTTCGCAGTAGAGTTCAGAATCGATGGTCCTGCCTGGTGGTAACAGCTCATAATGAATAATGCCCTTCCAATCCCACCACACACACAGCATCACCTTGTTGCGAGTTAACCCGGGTTTCGCCACAGTGTGTGAAGCCTGACCGGCCTTTGACCACGACCTTTTTCGCACGTTCTTGTCGTACGTGATTCACTTTTCATCACCAGTTATCAGCTTCTTCAAAAATGGTTCGGTTTCATTACGTCGTAATAAAGAATCACAAATGAGTACACGGTTCATTAGGTTTCTTTCAGTGAGCTCGTGAGGTACCCTAATGTCGAGCTGTTTTGTGTATTTTTGTATTTCAGTTTTTTTCAAATGCGCCAAAACTGTTTTGTGGTCAATTCCCAGTTCTTCAGCTACGTCGTAACTACTGACATGCCGATCTTGCTCCACTTTTTCAAAAATGGCATCCATTTTATCTATAATAGGGCGACCAGAGCGACGTGCATCTTTGACATCAAAATTTCCGGATTGAAAACGCTTAAACCAAATTTGTGCTACTCTCACAGACACTGCACTAGGTCCATAAACATCGCAAATTTTTTTCGCGGCTTGCGTTGCATTTTTACCTTTTTAGTAGTAAAATTTTAAAATGTATCGAATTTCTTCATTAGATTCACTCATCTTGGCGGTACGAAAAACAAATGAAAATCACACATTTTCCTAATTTGAATTTGGAATTATGTTCTTTAAAATTTAAACTTTCAATGATACCAAAACCAGCCAGATACAAATAGTATAGCCAAAGAGATTTTATTACAAGTTTATACATACTATAATGCGAAAAGACTTTTTCCCCAAATATGTACAAACACTATGTGTACACAGCACTTACAGGCACCTAGGGTCGTATTTTCACCCTTTTGTACTTCGATGACAAATATAATGTTCACCGTGCGATGAAATATATAATTGTGGCCCATGGAGAGGGTAGATGTGGAAAATTATGGTCGGAGAAGAAGGATTTACCCTCCTCGCACACATTATTATAAAATATTAAATTATTCCAACAATTTGGCCTAAACAGATAGAGAGGAGTAGAAGAAGCAAACATGTTGTGGCGACCTCACCTAGACCATGATAAGGTCAGGAAGAAGATGAAGATGAGAACCGATGAAAAATAACATCTTCATTCAGCCAAGAGACGCCCACTGTTGGGCATAGGCCTCCCCCAAGATCTCCAAACCGGTCGGTCCTGCGCTGCCCGCGTCCAACGGCTTCCCGCGACCTTCACCAGGGGGCGCCTAACTCGATTGCTAAAGCAAAAGCTATAGTTTATGACGTCATGCTGTCATTTCGTACTAAATATACCTAAACTATTAGCGATAGCTTTGAACGAATGATAACCGAATGATTTTGTATCAATTTGGCACAAAATCCGTGCCGCCTAAAAAATCAGGATGGCTGCTATAGCCGTAAGCAGTGCATTGCAATATAGCTATCATCAGCAATCGAGTTAGGCGGTAGGCCCCCAGATCGTCGGTCCACCTTGTGGAGGGCCTTCCAACGCTGCGTCTCCCGGTTCGTGGCCGCCATTCGAGCACCTTTCCGCCCCAACGGCCGTCAGTCCTCCTCGCAAAGTGCCCTGCCCACTGCCACTTAAGGTCCGCAATTCTTCGGGCTATGTCGGTGACCTTAGTTCTCCTGCGGATCTCGTCATTTCTGATATGATCACGCAGGGAAACACCGAGCATAGCTCTCTCCATTGCCCTTTGAGTGACTTTGAGTCTTCTTATAAGGCCCATTGTAAGCGGCCACGTTTCGGTGCCGTAAGTCATCACTGGCAACACACACGCATTGAAGACCTTTGTCTTTAAACAATAAAATAACATTTATAATTAAATTACGAACACAGAGAAAAAACAACAACATTCCATGAAGACTGTTCGTTGACAACCCTGCACTTGGGGCATTTACGGATCTGTCACGCTAGTATAGTCTTTATGTCGATCACACAAGAGTGATAGCAATAGTTGGCAATTCAGGTTTACGTGCATAATTTACAACTTCCGTTCAAAATCGAAAGCGTTCGTGTAGGATTGTGTTAGTAGATCGTACGGTTGTGTAGAATATAGTTATTTAGAGACGTGGCTTAATTGAAACTGATATACAAATGTAAATTAAGCGGACATATTGGTATTGACGAAACAAGACTTATTAAGTGTCTAATAGAATGGCATTTTTGCTTGCAATATTCACTAGACATGATTTATAATACTTATAATTTATCGAGAAATCGGCAGCAGCGCTCTAGGTGCACTATTAAGAAATTTACTGCGATTCTGCCATCATGACCGGTACACATACATACATAAATCACGCCTATATCCCCGAAGTGGTAGGCAGAGGTGAACTAGCACCCACGATTCGCCAACTATGTCTAGTGTAATAGGTGGCGAGCCTATTGCCATTTATCGGGCACAAAAGTCGCAGTACATTGCTAGGTGCTATAAGAGGAACGCTGCTGCCCATTTCTCGTCACTGATATATCCTTAGTCGCCTTGTACGACACCCACAGGAGAGATTTGGGGTAGTGACAATTATATTCTACTCTGCCGTCACAACACGGCTTACTTATACCAATAAGGACCTTGGAACATCCCAATGGTACAGGGGAAACAAGTTTGTGCCAGGCAGGCGGCTGGCTGACTATAAAACTTTAATCAGTCTTCTTCTTCTTGTCCTGTTCCCAGTCTATCTGGGGTCGGCGCAGTATCTCTTCTGTTCCATTCATATCATCCATCACACCGGAAAGGTGCTAGTGATGAAATAATGTATAGAAAAGAGACGGAAAGGACCGTGTCGAGTGACCGATGAACGGAAAGTGATTGGGATGACAACATTCCAATCCATACTGCTCAAGGTTTTGGCTTAGGATTTTTACGCCGGCCGCCTGTCTGACACCAACCCTCTTTGGAAAATAAAACTTTGACCACCGATTAGAGAAACGCTACTCAAAGGTCCTGCTTAACGTTTAGGTATTGTCAAAATTATCGTTTTTCCATACAGAAACTGACAGGTACTGTCTACTTAACTTTATAAGCAGTCTCAAAATTTGAGTAGCGTTTCTGTATTCGGGGGTAAACAATATGCACTGGAATGTTGTCATATATAAAGAAGATTGTTCCAATTTGTTTAAAGGGTACGTAACCCACATTTCAAAGTCATGCAACGAACCTAATGAATAGACGGAAAATTCTCCGTGCCACTCCCCATTGGAGCGAGCAATACATAGCGTTTCCCGCACCAAGTATTTACCAAGATCCCATACTAACGATATAGTTACCGCGAGACTCCGTCACTTCTCGCAAATTGCTTTACTGGGCGTCGCAGAAGCGTTGAAGACGTCCAACTAAAGTAGGGTTCCGTGGTAAACTCAATAAAGATAAAAGAGTGCAAACCAAAAGTGGCGAAATTTTTTTTGGCTTAATTAATTAATTTTGACTTATTACCCCCGACGAGTTAGGCATGTTATTAACGCTTACGTTTCGCCAATTGTTCATATGTAATCGGGGCGAGCCTATTGCCTTCTATTGGGCACGTTATTAACGCTGCTGCCCGTTACTCATCGCTGTGTTTGCCCTTAGTCGCCTTGTACGACTCCCGCGGCAGAGATTAGGGGTTGTAACAATTGTGTTCTGCTGTGTGCCGTCTACACGGCATGTATTTTCTTTGTGATAATACTTCCTGATCGTCATCTTCCTGGTGTGCTCAGTTTCTTTGCTCTTCCATTAATATCGGTTTGACGTCATCTAGCCATCCACTTCCTTTTGATTCATATCATCCATCACCGGAAAGCTGCTAGTGAAGATAGAATGTACAGAGGACTACTTCCAGAAAATTAATAAGCTAACTATTAACATAATGTTTTGAAATATAAATATTTTTTTTTGTATTCTCTGTTGTGTCACAATAAATGTTTCTTTCATTCTTTCTTTCAGAATAAACACATCGAGAACCCTCAGCTGTATCGCGATCGTGCTTCACCGATTTCTTCCATACGCCGCTAAAATTAGCCGACGGATTGTTATTGGTTAAATTATTCACAGGGCGTAGGACGCCTTTAAGTGAATTTTTCGATCGACCAGCGGTTCTCCGGCTCTGATCAGCATATTATGAGGAGAGCAAGGATGTTTCGTCAAACTGAAATGGACTTTCTTTATTTTCAGACTTTCTTCACCACTACACAATACGTTGACATACATTAGATACCTTCGTTTTCAATGCATACATACGTGTGTACGTACATACATTATGTAAGCATACATAAATCATGCCTATATCCCCGAAGGGGTAGGCAGAGGTGAATTAACACCCACGTTTTACCAATTATGCTAGGCCTCATATAACAAGGGGCGAGCCTGCCTGAGCAACGCTGCTACCCATTACTCATCGGTCTTAACTTAGGGCCGGTGTTTTGATCCATAGTTAACCGAACCAATTGTTAAAAACTGTTCCTAATTACTAAATATCAGTCTGATATGTAACCATTAGTAACAATTTTAGTTACTAATGGATAAATATCAGTCTGATATTGTTACAAATTTAAAGATAAGTAACAATTTTTCCCCAAGCCGGCCGGTCACCGTGGGGAAATACGACCACAACCCTCCAGCAAACAAAATAACCAAAGAAAAACAAAAAAAAAATATATACATAGCAACTCTAAACACGCTTACATTAAGAACAACAGAAAAACTTCTCGAACTGGAAACAGCATTAGAAAATATTAAATGGGACATCCTTGGTCTAAGCGAAGTAAGGCGAGTAGGAAATCAAATAGAAGAACATAACGATTACATCCTTTACTACATAGGAGAGACAAAGGGGCAATATGGAGTAGGATTTATGGTGAAGAGACAATTAAAGAAACACATTCTAGAGTTTAAAGGGATATCTGAAAGAATCGCAATACTGAATATACATTTACAAGGCTACAAAGACAATTGGACTATAGTACAAATCTACGCACCGACGGAAGCAGCAGACGAATTAACAAAAGATGAGTTCTACAACCAACTTTCAGTCGCACTAGAGACTGCTCATAAAAACGTCATTGTAATGGGAGATTTCAATGGTAAAGTGGGTCAAAAGCAAGGTGAAGAGCATGTAGTGGGAAACCACGGAATAGGAAAAAGAAGCAAAAATGGTAAAAGAATAGTAAACATGGCCCTTGAGAACAACTTAACCATTACAAACAGCCTATTCAAGAAAAAACCATCCAAGAAATGGACTTGGATATCGCCAGACGGTACTTTTCGTAATGAAATTGACTATATATTAAGCAACCAACCCAAAACATTCCAAGATGTCAACATAATAAACAAATGTAACTTTAATAGCAATCATCGTATGGTAAGAGCAGCTCTATCTTATAAAGAACATAAGAAACAAAGGAAACATGTGAACAACCAAGATAATAATTTGACATCCCGCGGAACAACACCAAATAATAGAATAACTGGAAATATAGACAAAATACAAGAACTGTATGACACAGAAATAAACAATGCCTTCAAAATAAAAAAATATGGAAATTCTGATAAAAATGTACTCACTCTTAAGACACTAAACCTCATCCAGAAAAGGAAAGAATTACTTAAAAACAAAAGAGATAAGACAACATTAAAAGAAATAGCTAAATTAAGTAAAGAAATTAGTCGCAACATAAAACAAGATAAGACAAAAAGAAGAATCGAATGTATGAATCACCATATAAGCAAAACAGGAGGCATCAACAAAGCGTTAAGAGAATTAAGAGAAGAGAAGCTATGGATTCCGAAAATGAACAATAATAAAAACAACAAACAAGAAACAAAGAGACATTCCATTCTTCAGGTTGCAACAGACTATTTCCGCAAATTATACTCTACTGAAAACACCCAAGGAAATTATACTATAGACCTTGAAGATAACACAGAGGAAATCCCTCAAATTCTCGAAAAAGAAGTTTTTCATGCAATAAAGACACAGAAAAACGACAAAGCTCCAGGTCCTGACCATATAACCAACGAGATGATGAAACTAACACTATCAGAAACAACAACTAAACTAACCAAGCTATTTAATTTCATCCTAAACTCAGAAACTATACCCATCCAATGGACAATAAGTTCCATAATCCTCATTCACAAAAAAGGTGACAGGTCTGAAATAGGAAACTACCGCCCGATAAGCCTGATGTCTAACATCTATAAGGTATTCTCAAAAGTTATACTAAATCGTATTGGAAAAAAACTTGATGAGCAACAATCAAGAGAACAAGCTGGATTCAGATCAGGATTCTCCACAATTGACCACATACATGTGATAAAACAGCTTATCGAGAAATGTCAAGAATATAACCTCCCATTATATATGGGATTTGTAGATTACAATAAGGCATTTGACTCTCTAGAACATCACCACATTTGGAAAGCTCTAAAAAATCAAGGCATCGAAAAAAAATACATAAGGTTGATAAAAAACGTATACTCCAACAGCACAGCACAAATCAAACTAGAAACTGTAGGAGAAAGCTTCCCAATATGCAGAGGAGTGAGACAGGGGGACCCACTCTCGCCAAAACTTTTCTCCTCAGTACTAGAAGAAGTGTTTAGAAAAATGGAATGGGACAATATCGGAATTAACATTAATGGAACACTTTTAAACCATCTAAGATTCGCAGATGATATAATACTTATAACAGATAACCCAGAAAGTCTTCGAACCATGCTCCAAGAACTAGCACATGGCAGCAAAAAAGTGGGTCTAACAATGAATAAAACAAAAACCAAAATAATAACAAATAGATATAAAGAAAGCATCAAAGTAGAAGATGAAGAAATAGAATATGTTAATTCCTACATATACTTAGGCCAACTAATTGCCTTCAATGACCAAATGGAGCTAGAGATAGAGAGAAGGATTGCAAACTCGTGGAAGAGGTATTGGGCCCTTAAAGAAATTATGAAAAATAAACAACATAACATTGCAATGAAAAGAAAAATATTCAACACATGCATATTGCCAATACTAACCTACGGGAGCCAGACCTGGGCAAACACCCAAAAACAAGATCAAAAATTGACCACATGCCAAAGAGCCATGGAAAGGAGCATACTCGGCTACACAAAAAGAGACAGGAAGAGAGCCATTGATATAAGGCGAATAACAAAAATAGAAGATGTAGTGACCAAAACTAAAAGACTTAAGTGGAGATGGGTGGGACACATGTGTAGAGAAAGAATACATAAGTGGACAGATGACATAACCGTGTGGACCCCTAGATTCCAAACCAAAAGGAAAAGAGGGAGACAAAGAAAGCGATGGTCGGACGATATAAAGAAAATAGCAGGCCCTTTGTGGCATAGAACTGCATTGATAAGAGAAGAATGGAAAGAGCTGGAGGAGGCCTTTGTGTCAAAAGGACACGCCGACAATCCGAAGACTGATGTGTAATAATTATGTATTAAATAGTTTAAATCAAACATTGTATCTGAGTTGGCAATAAAGGCTAATAATAACAATTTTTAGCACTTGGTTAACAGTTAACTATGCATCAAAAAATCGGCCCATAGTCACATTCTACGACCCCCGCGGGAGAAATTGGGGGTGGTGACAATAATAATTGTATTCTGCTCTGCCGTCACCACACGGCTAGTTCACCACTAGCAACCACTTGATACGATGGTGGCACTATATTAATTTTTTTGTTTTAAAAACGCTGTGTGGGAAGCGCAGAGTCGAATACAATTGTCACCACCCCGAATCTCACCCGCCGGTGTTGTTACAAGTTGTTACAAGGCGACTAAGGGTTAAGAGGGCGATTAGTAATGAGCTGTAGCATTACTTTTGTACCACCTAGCAATGTACTGCGATTTACGTGCCCGATAGATGGCAATAGACCTGCCACCTATATTACATGGCACCGAAAATTGGCTTCGGGAACAATAGGCGCATCAATTATATATTATATATGTATGGGTATATTGTAGTTACAATTTTTGGCCACCTGACCTGGGGGCCTACCGCCTAACTCGATTGCTAAAGCAAAAGCTATAGTTTATGACGTCATGCTGTCATTTCGCACTAAATATACCTAAACTATTAGCGATAGCTTTGAACGAATGATCACCGAATGATTCTGTATGAATTTGGCACAAAATCCGTACCGCCTAAAGATTCAGGATGGCTGCTATAGCCGTAAGCAGTGCATTGCTTTAAAGCTATCATCAGCAATCGAGTTAGGCGGTAGGCTCCCTGATACATTGGTGGCACTGGTATGCGCCTCTTGACCAAACATGTATCAGTTGAGATATTTAATTTATTGTTTTCTACGACATGATTGGTCAGACGTCAACGTCAATTTCATCCCAAAAGAATGCCGTGCATTTGCCCTAAAGTAGAAAAAGTACAATGGTGAGTATTGCATCAATGAATGTAATCTATACTAATATTATAAAGCTGAAAAGTTTGTTTGTTTGGTTGGTTGGTTAAACGCGCTAATCTCAGAAACTACTGGTTCAAATTGAAAAATTCTTTTTGTGTTGGATACTCCATTTATTGAGGAAGGCTATATAAAAACCGACATTAAAGCGAGCGAAGCCGCGGGCGACCAATATGTAACAATAAACTAACAGATTCTCATGTCAGAATACAAACACAATTTTTCGATACTCCGTAGTGTCACCCTTGACCCAGCGCCAACCGTACCAAATCTAATCCTCAAACCTCAAAATCTAATCATATAAAAGCAATTACCTACAAATGTTTCCAATGCCAAAATAAATACGCAAATATATTTCGATACGTTCATCCCTCACGTTCTAATATCGAAACTAATTTTTAAATTACCAATTTGTGTTTGCGGCTTTGAAGCTCTATGCGGTGCGAACCAGAACCTTACTGGTAGGACTTACAGCTGCTAATCGCGCAGTGTCCAAAACAAGAGACTGCCAGATTCAAAACTCGGTAGGTAAGTCGTAAATTATTAGTTTGGTTCCATTTATAATTTGTCACGAAACAGAAACTATGAGGTTTTAGCATTAAAACCTGGCTTAAAACATATCAGTTTTATATTAAAGCAGGTATTCCTAGATACATTTAGTTCATCAATATAATGCCGTGTGGTGACGGCAGAGTAGAATACAATTGTCACCACCCCAAATCTCTCCCGTGGGTGTCGTACAAGGTGACTAAGGATAATTCAGTAATGAGGAATGGGCAGCAGCGTTCCTCTTATACCTACCACCTAGCAAAGTACTGCGACTTTTGTGCCCTATAAATGGCAATAGGCTCGCCACCTATTACATGGGACCTAGCATAATTGGCGAAGCGTGGGTGTTAGTTCACCTCTGCTTACCCCTTCGGGGATATAGGCGTGAATTATGTATGTATGTATGTATCAATATAAGGTTAGTTTTTTATGCTTGAACTAGTGTCAATGGAACATAACTTCTTACAGCATCTTCTTTATCATATCATGTTCCCAGTATTCTGTGGTCGGGGGGATACGTTTCCTCTTTCATTAAAATCGGTCAGACTCAGACGTCATCAAGCCATTGAAAGGACCGTGTTGAAAAACTGATTGGGATGTATCATAACAATCCATTCTGCTGCTTTTGGCTTAGGCTAAATAGTCAGCCGCCTGCCTGACACCAACCTTGTTTGGGTATGCTGTTGTTGGTGGTTTGCCCTTCACCATTCGGGTATGGACTGCTTTCATCGTTAAAAATAACGGTAATTAATTTATAAGGACGTTTATAGCTCGATATTTTCTTCAGTATCAATTTTTTGGATAACGGGTTCTTTATCACACGATTTATGGTAACTATGTGGAGACTTCCCTTTGCTACTGCCGTTAACCGCCGCCAATAACTCACAGCTTTGCTAGAAATTGCCCTTTTGGCCTGCGGCACTCAAACTTTCACAACAATGTGGAGCCTAATAAAAGTTTAACTCCAGACACACACGGTGGATGTGCGTGCCGCACAACACTGTATTGGAGTCCAGAGATCGTATCGGCGGCTTTCGTTATTAATTACTGCCGAATAAAGCGAGTGGAAGGGTTTGTGGGCATATTAACTAGCATAATTTATTGTTCACAAGCGATACGTTCTGATACGTATTTTGGTAATGCGCAACTCTGATTTTACGATGCGCGGCACGCGACCCGTGAGGGCGGCGGCAGGCGGACGGATTCTTATTTAAGTAATGCAAAAAACCTTAAATATTCCAAAAATCAAATGGGCCCAAAACAATCTATTCAATCATAACACAATCCCTGCCGCCTCTTAGCAAAATTTAAAATGTCACAAATGTGAGTCAGTGTAACCTTGAATGATCCTAATAAGGGTCAGTGTTTCCGTACTGTACCCAAATCTGTGTCACTAACAAAAAAGGAAGTGACTTAATAAAGGTCCAAGGAAAGTGTTACTTAATCACTATACTAAAAACACAGTCCTCTTTTTATCAAACCGGCAGGGTCAGGGCAATATGTGTATATATTACTTTATAACCAACCAAACACCCGAACCCGATTATGTAAGGCTCTTTCAATCGCTTTTGCACCTGCACTCTCACACTTTTCGATTATTCTCAATGAGTGAGAGTGACAGGTAGACGAACGCGATTGGAAGAGGCTTACATAATAACCCCGCCGGCCTTCAAGAATATAGATTAATATTACTGCTCTATACACCATAGAGCTCCTATAATTTCAAATTGTTTAAGTAATGTAACTTTTTCTTTGCATTGTTAAGAAAGCGACAGTCCTGCAAAATATGGATGGCATTATGGAAGTGACTCCTAAGCGACTCGAGTGTAAACGTCAAGTGTGTAGGCTGCCTTAAGTTTGTAACACTAGTGTTATCAAATGAGGAAATCGTGTATAGGCAACTATTAAGAATCGCATGTAACCATTTTTGAGGGGTCTTAAATTAGTAGAATGTAATTTTCGTGAAACCGGATGACAAGCTATTGGAGTGAGATTGGTGTATCAGCGTTTTCACAAATAAAGGTATCTGAAAAAATGCTAATTAAAAAAATGTCATTTTTATTTGAACTCTGTATAAAGTTTTTCTTCGCAAGTGACAACTTCATCTAATGCTCTCGTAGTTTGAAAATATCAGGCCACAGCCATGGCACTGTGATCAATAAAAATCAACCTTTTAATGTATGATTGGAAAATATAATTCTGATCCAAGCTGTAAATCAAATAATTACATTTTTCGTTAGTTAGGTTGAGTGGCAGTTTTAAACAAAAATATTTTATCGCTTTACAAAGAAAATATAGGTCATCAAAATTTCGAAAAATTACAGAATCCAAAAACAGGCAGAGCAGAATACAAATGTGGCACCTAATAATAAGAAATGTGCAGCAGCGTAATTGTTATACCGCCTAGTAGGTAATATACTGGGACTTAAGAGAATTGTAGGAGGCTGTAAAAGCGATAACATTTTTCATCCCGTAAACATAGTCCAATTTTAATAATTTTTCGATTACCTATGTCGTAAATATCATAAAAAACCAGGTTCGTGCGAAATATTTTTTCCGAAATATCGCTTACGATGAAAGTTTTTAGGTTCGAAATATCTGTACTTTTTTGACATAATAAAACTTCCTTGGGCATTTTTAATTTATCTAAACTGAATAATTTAAAAAGAAAAAGCACAGACTTAGATTAGGATGTACTGAATATAAAGAGACCACAATTTTCTTCTTTTCTAAAGTTTTTGGGGGAGGTGAAAACGTCATCGCTCGAAGACAAGTATTCCAAAGCAAATATAGGCATTAAGATAAGATAAGATAAGATAATCTTTATTTGCCAGAATACATGTTTACAATAGGTATATCATAATAGCAATAGGTCCAGTACAGTATTCAACCTGCAAGCAGGCATGCAAAGCATTACACGCGGCGCGTACCGGCACTTCGCAATCCTCTCACGTGCCCGATATATGGCAATACTTATAAATGTCTACAAACAAGGCCTTAAGCGTACTACCGCCCTTCAGACGGAAACGTAACTACGTGGCATGTTCACACGTCCCCCGCCGATCCAACGCGGCGATAAGGCGCGTTTTCTGTGATTATCGTGTCGACGACACAATTTCGTCCGAATTAAAATGTCGGCCCACGAATGTGTGTTCCATTTAATGTTAATGACGATGAATAGCCCAGATTACAGTCGAATATTTCAGAGTAATAAAGCGGTTTAATGCCATTTGAGATTTGGTTTATTTATTTGGGAGTGAAGGTCGCGGCGGGTACTGTGGGCCACAGAAGAGGACTAGCAGCTTAACATTTCATACCTACCAGTACTATTCTTAGGAGAAAAATAAATGCGTATGTTACATGTAAACATTCAATACATACATACATAAACCTCCCCTATATCCCCGAAGGGGTAGGCAGAGGTGAATTCAACACCCAAATTTCGCCATTTTTGTTAGGTCCCGTTTGCCGGCGAGCCTATTGTCACCTATCGGGCATATAAATCGCAGTGTCTATAGCTAGGTGGTCTAAGAGGAACGCTGCTGCCCATTACTCAGCGCTGTCTTTACCTTTACTCGTCTTGTACGACATCCTCGGGTGAGATTGGGGGTGGTAACAATTGTATTCAGCTCTGCCGTCACCACAAATCAGGTGCACAGCAGATATTCAATGAATTTTCTTAAACGATTGAACGAATTTCTCGGAAGCAACTTATATATTATATTGAGTATTGAGTATATTATATTAAGTATATATTATATAGTATTATATTAAGTATATTAGTATTGAGTATATTGGGGTATTCGATTTTAATTTTATCATTATATAATATCATAATTTTTCGAAATTATTTTTCTAACCACCAAAATCTTTGTAGTATATTGGGGCTTCCTCCTCAACGATTGTTTAGTGTGAAAAATATATAAACAACCAAAACTCAAAAACATACGTGTTCAATAAACAATAATTTGCTCCTACCAGGAATCGAACCTTGACGTCAGTTAAGTAGCCAGTACTAAAATTACAAGTCTTACATATTCGCCATAAAGATACGTTAGCCGTTCACTACAAATGAAACCAGCATGTTATGCCACACTCAGCGTTTTGTATAGAGTGGTAAATTGACTCAACTTACTTATTTTGCCATTATCTAAATGGTGTGTAGATATGACATGTCCCGAGAACTGTGAAAAGGTGCGTAAATATACGGGCCTCAAACCTCAATACCAAGTTTTGCGATTCAGTAAATGATAGTAAAGCCGGAGTTACATTTGAGGCGGTTTTAAGCACTTACTTATCTTACCTTACTTAGTTATTGCGCAAGCTTAATACGTTCCTCGAAAACTAAGGAATAATAAAGTATATTTAATGCACTATAGGAAAAAGGTTCATACCTAATGTTTGCTAAAATTTAGCTCTAAGTTTTGACTACGATTTCACAGCCGGCCGCCTGTCTGACACCAACCCTCTTTAGGTATGCTGTCGTTCGTGTTCTGGCTTCCAAAATTCGAATGCCTCAAGGAGTTTTTGGTCTACACCGGACTATCAATATCCCTTAGTAGACTATTGACCTACTATGTTGCTAGGGAAATGAAAGGAACGCCGCTGCCCATTACTCATCGCTGCTTAACCCTTAGTCGTCTTGTACGACTTCCGCGGGAGAGACTAGGGGTGGTGACAATTCTATTCAGATCTGCCGTCACCACGGGCTTGCACATTCTACCTTGATTTTCGCTCCCAGGCCAGAATGCCAATGAATTATAGCCAGCTTCTCTGTGGTTGAGGGTTCCAGGTGAAGCTCGATTCCATCTTCAGCCCTTATCGTCACTTACCATCAGGTGAGATGTGGGGCAAGAGAGCTTTGAGCTTCCCTGTCTAACTTAAAAAAAAGAATTTAAATTTTCATTTCGCTCGTGACTTTTCCGCTACTATTATAACCCTCGCCTAACCTTTGCCCAAGCAAGTAGGCTCCATAAAACCCACGCACACCCGTCAGTCCACTGCTATCTCCTTTACGTAAATGCAAAGTTGTCAATACTGTGCCATTTTATTTTTAACCAACAGATTATTTATGTCTGACATTTGAGCAGCAACGCTGATACAATCCGACGTTCGCTACTGAATTATGAATTAATTTATTTGTGGCCCCTATTGTTTGTTTTCAGTCTGATTAGGTGAATTATTGTGAAGTCACCCTGAAAACTGGATTAACTCTTTAATACTTTTTCTTGTCCTAACGACAACTTGCACATTATACAAGTTCGTGAAAAACTACCGTTTTTTCGTTTGAATGTGTAATAACATTTATATTTAATGGTTAATTTTTTTTAACCATTAAATATAAATGTATTCCCAAATCTCTCCCGTGGGTGTCGTACAATGCGACTAAGGATAAATCAATGATGAGGAATGGGCAGCAGCGTTCCTCTTATACCACCTAGCAATAACAATGTACTCCGACTTTTGTGCCCGATAAATGGCAATAGGCTCGCCACCTATTACATGGGGCTTAACATAATTGGCGAAACGTGGGTGCTAGTTCACCTCTGCCTGCCCCTTCGGGGATATAGGCGTGATTTATGTATGTATGCATGTATTTTTTTTTGTTATACAGTATATTAATGGAGAATATTTTTGGCTTAACAGTGAAAACTACCCCGCAACTTCTACTTCTATCCCGCAAGTGGTTGCCATTTTCGCCTTCGCACATTCTTGCTCTTTCCAGTACATTTTGCATAACTTTTCGTAAAATTTTCGCTGTTATGGCTTGAATTTCGTTGCGAATGTTTTGTTTTAGCTGTGGTATGATTGCTGGCTTAATTAACTATACCCTTTCTTTCAAATAACCCCAAAGAAAACAGTCTGGCGGTGTTAAATACAGTGAACATGGGGGCAAATTGAAATCGACGAGACGAGACGCCGAATCTAACGCCAAAGTGTTTGTATTTAAATTTTGAAAGGAAGTTATTTTTTTTATATAATGCCAGATTTAGATATATTTAAAAGAGGTATTAAATTGTGCCACGTTACAAGTTTACAATGCATTAAGAATTCACGCACGACCAAAGCAACAGTAAAGCCAACGAACTACCAGAATATTACATAGTACAATTTATAATTGGTAGCTCGCTCGCGGCGTCCAGCGAGCCGGCCTATTCCCAACCGCAAATTTCCGGAGCCAGGCGTGATTGAGGAACCACGCTTCACTCCACACACCTGTCGACTCAGATTCGAAAAGAAAACAAAATTCAGTAAACGAGCGTGTGGTCTAGCGAACATAGGCCACAATTCTTTTTTTTTTCATAACCCGTAACTTTATGATAGCGTTCTCCTTGAGTAAAAATAAAATAAATCTTCATTGGCGAAACTTAGGGCTGAACTGTTTTAACGATAGCTCAATAGTAGATTGTACAACAAGGGCATAAAATGAGCCATTTTACTCCGAGACGATTTTATCGTAAGTCGAGGGGTACAATGACTGTTTATGCCAATATTTTATACTCTGCTTTTCACTTCGATTGCGAGAAAATTAAACAATTATTTCAAAATGTATAGAAAAATTTAGCCAGTTAAACTTTTTTTTTACTTTTTAATGGCGCTATTTAACTTAGGTACCTTCATATTTCATTCTGCCAAGTAATAAAAATAATCCAATGTGTTTTAATAATGACCGGTTACTGTTTCATCTGGTTTCATGACTTTTGAGATAGAAAACACAAAACAAATATATTAAAGTAAATACATAAATTATCGCAAGTTTTTCTGTCAAGTTTTATTGAGCGAAGTTTAGACCAGAAAGGTGGTAATGATGAATGAATTTTATAGAAAAAAGACGGAAATGACAATATCGAGAGACCGAACGGAGAGAGTGTATGGGCTGACAAAATTCCTATTCATACTGCTCGAGGTTTTGACTTAGGTCTTACAGCCGGCCGCCTGCCTGACACCAACCCTCTTTGGGTATGCTGTTGTTGGTGGTTTGCCCTCCACCATTCCGGTGCTCCAAGGTGCTTATTGGTCTACACCAGGCAATCTCCCTTCGTTTACTTCTACGACACCGCTGGGATGAGTCGGGTAGCACATTCTACGTTATTTTTTCGCTCCCAGGCCATCATGGAAGACAAGTTAACACGGAGAATTACAACAAGTGACTTTAGCGTTGCCAGGTGGATAAAGCCGGACATAGGTCGGCTTTTTGATTGCGTGTCTGGCCAAAATAAACGGTGTCCGGCCGAAATAAACGGTGTCCAGCCGAAACAATCCGTGTCCGGCCAAAATAAACTGTCTGGCTTGTCCGGCTTTTGTTAGACGTTTTACATTTCGCAAACGAGCGATCGATGTTACATAAAAATTTTTGTCATACGGAATCTTATCGTTAGCCGTGTGTACCACACACACGGCTAACGGCAAAATAGAATACAATTGTCACCACCCCAAATCTCTCCCGTGGGTGTCGTACAAGGCGACTAAGGATAAATCAGTGATGAGGAATGGGCAGCAGCGGTCCTCTTATACTACCGTCCTGACAATGTACTGCGACTTTTGTGCCCGATAAATGGCAATAGGCTCGCCACCTATTACATGGGACTTTACATAATTGGCGAAACGCGGGTGAGAATTCACCTCTGCCTACCCCTTCGGGGATATGGGCGTGATTTATGTATGTATGGAATCTTATCAAATATGGCTACGTAGAAAGAGAAGTCGGGTTGGCGAAGGTGAGTGTTGACTAGTCTTGAAGGGGCGCCCCGTAAACGTACACTTAGGTCACAAGTGCAAGTACCACTGACTTCCCTCTCTGATACACTATGGACCCGGCGCCCGCACGGTGAATCCATCGAGTGCTGATACCTAATGTCCGGCCTTTCTACCCAATGTCCGGCCTTTCTACCCAATGTCCGGCCTTTCTACCCAATGTCCGGCCTTTCTACCCAATGTCAGGCCTTTCTACCTAATGTCCAGCCTTTCTACCCAATATTCGACCTTTCTACCCAATGTCTGGCCTTTCTACCTAATGTCCGGCCTTTCTACCTAATGTCTGGCCATATTGGCTGGTCTGTCCGCCTATTAGGTTTGGCGACCTGGCAACCCTACATGCGATCGATTAAGGTTGACCATTTTTTGTGCCGCCACTGTGTGAGCACAGATTTTGTGGGTAATTAACCTTTTTTCGTGATACAAGTGCACTTCGGATTTGTGGCAAAAAACAGTATATTCAATTTGCCACGACCGCGGTACAGTTTTGTCACACTATTATGAAAAATCGTCTGTGAAACGACCTCGTCCGTGTTTTTGTTTTAGAAACTTGTGCTTCGCGTTCATTACTTAGTTAGTTTAGTTGGTATTTTGAAATGACACGGCTTGGGAGTCAACAGAAAAACAAAACAGTGCCATTGTTTACATGCATTGAAATCAAAATCAAAATTCGTTTATTCATATCTGGTATGATTACAATACACTCATGAATCGTCAAGACAAGAAATTTACGCCATCCGTTCGCATTGTCCGACATTAGGTTCCTTAAACTATCGTCTTTCTCACGCCACTGCGTGTTTAACTAAGAGCGACAAAGACGCAAAGACCCGATCGAGCGAAATAAACTTCCAGAGTAACGCCTTTGGACTATAATTTTTTGAACTTTTTCTAACCACAAATTTATTTGAATCAACATCCACGTTTCGCCAATTAGGATAGGGCCCATGTAATAGGTGGCGAGCCTATTGCCATGTATCGGGCACGTAGAACGCAGTATATTGCTAGCTGGTAAAGCGCTACTGCCCATACTCATTGCTGTCTTAATTAACCGTTAGTCGCCTTGTACGACACCCGCTGGGACAGATAGATATTGTAACAATTTTTTTTCAATAATTCCTCTCTGGTTCTAGCTCTGGGGTCAATTCAATGAACACGCCACAGGGAACATTGCTTAGCCTACGCAATCGCGATCTATCACACTGAGTACCTAGCGTAAAACTATTCTAATTTGAAAGTTTTGTATAACCTTACGTGCTTTTGAGTATACGTATATTAATTCTGCGTCGTTCCAAATGAATGGTAAGCACGTAGAACATAATATCTCCTTGCAGCTTTCTGAAAGTTTACGATGCAATTTGTGTTCTAAAGCCCTTATTAAAGTAATCTCTAAGAAATAAAAGTATGTTTGGGACTAGTGGGCGTTACTTTTTAAGATCTCTCAAGGAGTACCGTATCAAAAATTTCAGGATATTTTCATAGATGTCTTTATCGAACCGTCGACTATTTTGTAACCTGCCTGGTCATGTTGTGAACTAAGTGGTCATGTAGTGAACTAAGGATATAAACTAAGCTAATGGTTTTTGTACTGTTATCATCATACTAATTTTAAGGGTCACTCAGTGAAAGAACATCTTCATAATTTTATAATTGAAGCGTAAATAGAATTAAGCTTAATTAGAACATCTTCATAATTTTAAAATTGAAGCGTAAATAGAATTTTTACATACATAAATCACGCCTATATCCCCGAAGGGGTAGGCAGAGGTGAATTAGCACCCACGTTTCGCCAATTAGTTAGGTCCTATGTAATAGGTGGCAGGTCTATTGCCATCTATCGGGCACGTAAATCGCAGTACATTGCTAAGTGGTACAAAAGTTATGCTACTGCCCATTACTAATCGCTGTCTTACGGCCGCACTCAGAGACGTCAATTAACTTTAATGAGTATTTAATGTCAAAAATTTTCATTCAAATCTAGACCATAGACCCGGCAAGAATAGCGATTAGTTTTGAATTGTCATTTTTGACGTTATGTACTCATTAACGTTATTTGACGTCTCTGAGTGCGGCAGTTAACCCTTAGTCGCCTTGTACGACACCCACGGGAGCGATTTGGGTAGGTGACAATTGTATTCTACTCTGCCGTCACCACACGGCGTTTTTTGAATTTTTGATAATAATAATAAATGCTAAAATTTAATCACTCAAACAAATTTTGTCCGCAAAAATAATCTGTTTATTTTTGAACAGGTACAAATGTTAATTTTCGACAGCTTCTCTTACATTTGGCACGTCGATCGCCATGTGTTTTTCTATACAATACGTCAGTTTCATACATTCGTTAGAATAGATTGGACACTTTGTCAAGAAGGGCTTAGCCAAGTGGGGTTTAGCCAAGTGGCTTATCTATTCGGACGCATAGAAAACAAAAGTATGAAACTGACGTTTTGTTTTCTCTGTAATACGTACAGTCAACAGCACATCAGGTCACTACAATCTGTCAAGTTTGTCCAATATAAGTTCAACCTTAACATCCTTATTACAAAGTTCAAAATTGATTGGAAAATTTTGACAGTTTGTAGTAATCAGTTTCATACAATTGTATTCTTTGCGTTCGATAGATTGGCCGGCCACTTTGTCTAGAAGAGCTAAGAGATGATAATTATGATCCCTTCAAAAACAAGCGTGCCTTGTTTGTACATGTACATCATCATCATCATCATCACCAGCCCTTCAATATCCCCATTGCTGGGGCACGGGCCTTCCCAATGGATGGAAGAATATAGGGAGATTGGGCCATAACCCACCACGCTGGCCCAGTGCGGGTGCGCCCAGTATTAACGACTGCAGATGCAACCGGGACCGCCAGCTTAACGTGCCTTCCGAAGCACGGAGGAACTCGAGACAATAAATTTTTGGTCACCCATCCAATGACCGGCCTAGCGAACATTGCTTTGTTGAACACGATCGCAAGCCAAGCACGCTATGCCACTGCGCTAGCGAGCTCCTCCCTTGTACATGTACGCATTTGGCAAAAGCCAACCAGCTCGCCAGTTCGGCACTAGTCCATTCACAGTTCAGCTAATGGCGTAGGTCTTCAAACCCGTAAATGAAGTCGTTACGTGTGACAAAACGAATTTTTATTCACTTCGCTACCTGTGACGGTCACAACGACACGCTCCACCTATCTTAATGGCTTTCTTAACATACTTCAGAGTAAATAACCCTTGTTGGACCGCGATAGAATCCAAATTCCAACTGCGCGCCTAGGCTTCGCTTACTCAATTTCAGCGGTACTTTTTTTAATTAATTCCCCGGTTTTTGCCGTGGTAAGTGACAATCTATGTTTTCTCGGAAGTGTAATGATGGGGTTAATGACATCTGGCTAATTTGAGAAAATGCCGTTACGTGGTTTTTGTTTGGCTGTAACACGGAGTAGATATGTTTTTACCCCATATTTCAGATCTTTTCAATACAATAGCTAGCTTGATGGTAAAGCTATCAGCGCGCTCGCTATGCGATTGCGTACGCCAAGCAATGTTTGCGAATGCCGGTTGTAGGATGGGTGACCAAAATGCCGTGCGATGGCCTCCTCTGCCTCCTCGTCAATCACATGGCATCCATACGAAACGTAGGCTCTATATTTTTTTCAAGAAAGCATTAAACTAAGCTATTCTGGTCTCTTCAGTTTATATATAATTATTCTAATTTTTCTTCTTCTCCCTGCCGTGGTCCCAGTCCATCTGGGTTGGGCACAATATGTTTCCTCTGCCATTCTAGTTATTCTAATTGAAAAAAACTAAATTCAGTTATTTGTTTTACTACTGGGTATGTTTATGTGTACTACATATTTTTTTTTTAGCCGCGTGGTGACGGCAGAGTAGAATACAATTGTCACCACCCCAAATCTTTCCTGTGGGTGTCGTACAAGGCGACTAAGGATAAATCTGAATATGATTAGGAATGGGCAGCAGAGTTCCTCTTATACCACCTAGGCTAGCAATATACTGCGACTATTGTGCCCGATAAATGGCAATAGACTCGCCACCTATTACATGGGACTAGACATATTTGGCGAAACGTGGGTGCTAGTTCACCTCTGCCTACCCCTTCGGGGATATGGGCGTGATTTATGTATGTATGTATTTTTTTATGTGTGGAACACTTAATCTTGTATGTTAATATACAGATATACAGTTTTAAAAAGAAAAAGCGGTCAGAAAAAAATCGAAAAATAATTATCTTTATTATCCGTTACAGGAACCAGCCACTTTGCATTTAAATCTAAACTAGAACGGTCTTAGGGCCTGTACACAAACCTGCAAAAAAAAATCGCAAAAATCAGCGAGTTCGCACGCCAGAACTTGCGAATTGATTCGCATCGCGCAATCTTTCAATTCCATTCTTCTTTGTTTCGCCGCCTTGTCACACCAAATCGCATTATGCAATTTCTCTAAATGAAAATATAGCTATAAAATCGAACATGTAATTTATGATCGCCAAAAGCACACCCCCATGTCCAGTGACCATAATAACAGCTCAAGTAGCAATACAAAGCGGATTGATATCGAGTGCGTCTCAATTTCTCGTATCTCCGACGCACAAAGGGGCCCTTCTGCCAAAACAAACAACATGCATCCTCTAAAACCTTAATCACGGACTTCAAAGAAGATTGTAATCCAAAAAACACACCTCAGCCAAATCCCTTAATAAACAGTAAAAAAAAATATTGCGCCACACGACAGCGACGGAGGTGCAACGCAAGGAGTTCGAACACGCGCGGACGCCTCAAGAAATAAAAAAAAGAAAGAAAAAAAAGAAAACCTCACAGAACACACAATGTCGAGAAAGTCGCCTCCCGACAAACAAAGTGAGTGAAAAAGTATAAAAAAACGAAACTCCACATTCTTAATTTAACTTGAGTCACTCTTACGGCCTTACTTGACATGGCCAGCGTAGGTTGACCCCCCTTGTGACTGACGAACTGTGACCGCGGAGGTGGAAAGCGTCAAGCTCAGCAAGTTTTTGGGTTCAAATAATTCTGGACACGTGTCACGGATAGGGAGAAAAGTAAGAAAGTCCCCATTCCTTGAGGCTATGTACGTACAGTTTAGTGATGTGCTCCGTGGGGCCAATCACGTTATACCTGTTTGGAATACTTTGATAATTATACAAGTCTCCGATGCTTCATTGGATTTATCTGGGCCAAGCTATATTTTAATTCAATTATTCCGCAATAAAAAATAAATAATATTTGCTTGTATAATTTGCTAAAATAGGCAGTTGACAGTTAATACAGGCTATCACTCCCATTCTCTTATTATTTGGACATAGAATTTATTTATTTTTAATTTTTATGAGAACATTATATAATACATGTTAGAAAATGGATGATTTTTATGACTGATGTACGGAGGATCACTACTAACTACCGACCCCAGGTAACCTGGGAACTGGCAAATGATGATCATAAAATTAGAAACAAATAAAATTTCTATTTTGTTACTATGAACCATGGACGACTGTATATGGCAACTAAGCAATTGATGTTACAATTGCTTAGTTGTCATTTGCGTTAGTTGCCAAAGGTTTCGCTTAACAACCATCCGACCATCATCATTATTATAAGCCCATCCACAGTATTTACCAACGACTAGTGAGTGCTAAAAAATATTATTTTAAGATTTTTTTTTTAAATTAAGTACTATTGACGCACACGCTAATTGAAACGCGTAACAGCGAGCGTAATACGCAGCGCAATTTTCAAATGAAAATAATACTAATCACATGATAATTTGGATCACAGATACCCATCACGGTACTTGCGAATTGCGACATCCCTGCCCCTCATTATTCGTACGCGGTGAGCCGACATCTCCGGGGCTCACCTTGACACGTCGTTTGCGGTAAGGCAATAGGCTCGTCGGGGTCTGGCCTATTTTCCTCAAATGCGTATGTATGTGTGCATGTTTTTTCTCGTTCTCTTAACCGACAAATGGGCAGGTTTTATTTACAGAAAACTTCGGGGGAAGGCCGCTTGTGTTGTTTGAATTGATTAGCGGGGCGACGCGTATTCTTATATATTATTTATGCGTACCGTTGGCCTCAGAAGTAAGCTGACACTTTGTTCTTATCACTTAAGGTTAGGACAATTCTTCATAAGACCGGTCGCCATGTATGGATCGGAAAACATAATTTGCTGGATCAGCTAGTAATGATATAGGTATATGTAAATATTGAAAATATGAAATATAAATAAAAAGAAAAGAAAATATAAATAAAAATCCATGACTCTGTAAAAAACATCTGTGTTCATCACAAAATTTGCCTATAACAAGATTCGAACCTGGAACCTCTAAGTCGACAGCCAGCGCTCTGACCATTCAACCAAACCGGCCGTCTAAATCCTCACCTACACTATAAAAAATCATATAAATCATCAGCAACACTATACAAAATAACTTACACCTAAGTATTTTAATTTATAAGTACCATAATTAGATGGCATAACTCTCCCAACATGAAATCCAACTAGTTGCGGTCGTAAAATGGTTTGGACCGTGTAACATCTTTGAACTATGTTTTGCAACAACTCCGCGTTATTGAAACTAGATAAATTATAGAACGGGGAAACGAGATGTACATAGCATTAACTACCAAACGTATGAACAAAAACCATTATTGCTTGAAAAACATTTATAACTTAATAATACAGAAAAACATAGATAAATCACGCCTACATCCCCGAAGCGATAGGCAGAGATGTAATAAAAACACCTACTTTTCGCCAATTAAATTGGGTCCCATGGACAAGTGGCGAGCCTATTGCCATCTATCAGGCACATAATCGCAGTATATATTACTATAGATGCTGCCCATTACTCATCGCTGTCTTAACTTTAGTCGCGTTGTACGACACCCACGGGAGAGATGGGGGTGATGACAATTGTATTCTGCTCTGCCTTCACCACATGGCTTATTAATAAATAAATAATTTATATGATTAAGGGCCTGTTTCACAATCGACAAGTAATTACTTCGCTGATCTGCGAAGTAATTACTTGTCGACAGTTTTTTGACAGTTGTAATATGAAATATATGTCAATTGAACTGCAAAGTAAGCTACTTCGAACTTACTTGTCGATTGTGAAACAGGCCCTAAGTCTTATGAAGATGCCTGTTGGTAATAGTGTTCATTAGCTCTCACACTACCTGATGTCGTGTACTATCATTAAGACGTTATAAGGGATAGCATGAATTTTAATGAATGTCCAACGTTTATGCGACATCTCGACTTAATGACTGAATGTTGTAAAACATTACTGCTCCTCAATTCATATTTATATGATGCGTCGTACACAAGCGTTCGACTACGTTTCTAGAATGAAATCAACTGATATCTACCTATGCGTTATAAAAACAAAGCATTTTTCTTATAGTAATAAATAGATTTTTGAAGTTTTTCCAATGAATACCTTGCATGTATTTAAAATTATCGAGGAACATGGAAAAAAATTAACTTCGTTTCTTATTGAATTAATTGTCTACTTAATACGAAAACCCCAAAACACAAAAGAGTCTTGAGTCGTCGTGTGTCTTAGATTTATGACATTAAAGCTTATTTTTTGCTAGAAACAACTTTGACGCGTCTTCGAGATGTGTTGCATTTTGTAATAAAAATCAAATCGAACCAACAAATATATAATATTCAAATGACAAACATACAAAACACTCAACAGAAATTATTACTGTTCACATAAATATACTTGAATATGCCATCAACTTTGAATGCTATCTTAATGAAATGAGTTGTGCTCAATAAACAATGAATTTAACCTTTTTCTTTTTCCTGCCCTCATTTCACACAATCCATCAATCGCTTCTTCAGTCTTCATCTCATTCTAGGTCCATCCACATCCATCTATAATATTTCTAGTTATGTAAAATGTATCCCTCCTCATCACATACATGCCCGTACCATTCTAACATTCTGTCAATTTAACTGTAAATATACCGAATGCTATAAACAATTCCTACTATCTCTATAAGATAAAAGGTTACACGAAACGATGCAATGCATCAAAAAGAAACTCAATATCGCGCCATAATTATAACCACACTACGTAGCAACGCTCGCATCTTCCCCCGTCTTAATTTTTAAGTTCCCCATTTGCATACTCGATCAATAACAAAAAACCCATAATCCCACAACCCTTATCATACGAAGTTACCCCCACACGCACACACGCACTACTCATTACAAGGGTAACTAATCACTGAGCTGTGGAGGAAAAAAACCGGGAATTTTTTTAATCATTAACCACCCCCGTCTTACGGAACTGTCAGTGGATCACAGGGGAATCTGTGGAGACGAAATAGGCGCTAATTAGTTTTTAACTCCTCTGTGGGAGCATAAGTAAAATGGACAGCAATTTTTATGTTATAATAGATAATATAACCTATTTTTCTTCGTGAAACACCACTTATTGACACCTTTAAATATTATATAATAGAAAACCTAGCAATGCTATCTGAACTAGAGCGATATTAACATACATACATAAATCTCGCCTATTTATACCGAAAGGGCAAACAGAAATATTTAAACTAAAAAAGCGAATACACTATTACAACTGCTTTAATAGAATAAAAATTTTAGACACGTTATTAACTTATTATGGAAACACGAATCGAAAACAAAACACAACTCTCCTAGAAACGAACAAAAAATGTTCTTTCTTGAATATACGCGCTGAATAGAAAATAGATAGTATTCGCCACAAATGTAAATGTATATAATGTAATAGGGGCGAGCCTATTGCCATCCAGACCCGTAAATCGCAATGTATTGCTATGTAGTAGGTATAAGAGGAACACTGCGGTCTTATTACTCATCGTTGTTTACCCTTAGACACCTTTTTACGAAACCCAATCAATTTGATTCATCAAAAAAAACCTACGTACGAGCATCTCTACTCCTTCGCTGTTCCCAAATGTGTATGCCACGCACTGCGCGGGGCATAAAGCATGAATTTGCATATTTGCCCGTTCACTAAGTGCGATGGCTTGTTTGCCCACTCCAGCATTCTTATGGCATGCTCCTAGCTTCATTTAGGACTCCTTCATTAAATGCCTCGAGTACGTGATACTACACTTCATATTGAATGCGCAATCGCCTATTTACATACGCGTCGAATAATCTTGCGACGAAGTAGGCGTTTGTTTTGAGAAAATGCCGACTTTAGAAGGAAAGCTTTCGTTGGTGGTCTGTGATTTAAGCGAACAAATTTTTTCAGTTTGGTGTGGATATCACCCAGGTGAACATAGTGGAATAGCCGTTTAACAAATTGGGTGACAAAGACGTAATATTTCGTGGCGCCATTTTTTCAACATTTTTCCATAATTATTTACATGGTGTGGTTTGTATGATTCAGAGAGATGATTGGTAACATACAATATATCTAACTATCTATATTAAGATGAGATAGATCACAAAACATGTAGATTTTAAATGTTTCCGCTGGTGATTCAATAAAAAGTTAACAGTTTGAAAGGATTTTTAAGTTTGACACTGTTTCAAAAGAAACTTTTTTAAATAAATGTACCTACATATTATTTCCGATATGGTGAAATCCCACAATCGTATCCCTCGAGTTCCACGAACGGAATAAGTCGCAAAATTTTCCATACGTCTTCATTAAGAGGCGGACGAAAACGAGAGTCACAAAGAATAATTTCACCGCCATTGGACGCATAAAGAGGTTCTATAGGACACCCGTCAAACAAACGCTTTTCTTAGGCAAAGCAGAGCCTAATTTCAATATCCGAACGGGACGCGGACCGTTCGGAAACTCTCCTCGGGGAATAAATTACGGGGTCTATTCAATATTTCATCAGGCCGAGAGGCCGACACTGAATATTCAAAACTAGGAGACACGTAAAGGCACGCGCAAGCCATTTTTCGCGCCTATCATCTCGGTAACAAAACGCACTCGTAATTACCCCCCTCGCCCCCGGCCGCGTCTCCCCCCCTCCCCACTCCAGGGCGCGAGGGGGGGCACCGCCCAGTGACAATTATTGATCAAAAATTCTCTCTCTTCTTTCGCAAAAGAAAACTTGGACGGGTTATGTGTCAACCGGTGTAGCTTGATCGTTGTAATTAGATATTTTAATTAATGTTTACTTTTTCTTAGCTAAAAAATTCGGTTGGCACTTGATATCGAGTCTCTTAGTAATCGACAATGCCATTGTCAATCCTTTAAGCGATGATAGCACTTAATTTAAAATTTTACAAACACTAGTAGAGAAGCCCTCTGGGCATCTTGTTAAAAGGGAATTAATTAATTTTAAGTGAAATAATATTTTTCTTTAAAGAATTTTTTATCTCACCCTTTTTTCACGTTATAAGTAAAAGTAAAGAATATAAACTTAATTTATATACGATATTATGAAATTGAGCAATATATAAAGTTTGGATTTTATTATTGATTAGTGTGGTTCGTTCCTGTTGCGATAATGGTAGTCGAAGTCTTTAAAGAAGCTTTTTCTTATTTGGTTTCCAAATAGAAGGAAAGGAATATAATACATAAAATAATTTTAAATAAATTACAATAAGCCGGTGCTTGATAACGTTAATTCTAGTTTAAGTAAGTACACATCATGCTTTATGTGGATTTATTGCTACTGAAATAAAGTTACAAGAGAGTGAAATAAATTAAAACAAAAATTAACAAGAAACAACCAAAATTAGTTTATCATATTAAATCGACATTTAAAATTTCAATTAACAATATCATATGATTTATAAAGATATTGCCGTTAACTTGTATTGCCAAGACACTTGACAATTTTCCAATGAAACCCTAAAACGCCAAATATTGTAACACATTGCAAGTCGACCTACCGCATTTTGGATTACCACGGCAAAGGTGATGGTGATGATGACAGTATTTTGGCTTGGCACGGCAGACGTGATGATGATGATGACAGTATTTTGGATTGGCACAGCAGTGGTGATGATGATGATGACCTACAAAGCGAAGCACCAAGGGCGATCGGTCACGCTACACGCGGCCGCCTCGGCATATTAATTGCACGCGGCGCTACCGGGCGGGCGCAAGACATGGGGAGGCGGCCGCGAGGTCAACCGTCGCGCGCCATTGTTTTGTGCGTGCCTGTACCCTTAGGTACCGAATGTACTTAGCTTTATGTATCCACCTGTACCGAAGGAACATTTCAGGACGGGAAGAGTACAAACAAACGCTTCTTAGGAAGCGTACACTTCAGCTTAGTCGTAGTTACCTAGAAGAGTTCTTACGCTCACACCCATAAACTATACGCTATACTTGGCTCACACCTATCCAGCCAAAAGTAAGTAGCTTAAGCATCTGTGTTTTGGATACTAGATGAGGGACATTGTTTTGTGTCAACAACAACAACGACAAATTGTAAATTCATAGTGATAATAATATATGTATTTGTAATATACTACACAAACATAATTAAACAACCATGACTCAAGAACTAATGTCTGTGTTCCTCACAAAGATTTCTTAATAAGATTTGAACCTGGGACTTCTTGACCGATAGCCAGCTATCTGACCATTCGAACAAACCGGTCTGTCTATAAATCATGGCTGACTCCATTTTATGTTACAGTTTATGATTAAAGAGGTAGGAGAAAAGTGAAAAGAGGAAGAAGTGTAAAAGATCCACATTTGGGCAGCTTCGTCAGGTCTTATGTAGTTAGTTCCGAGCATATTGCCATCAACCGCTCCTTCACCTATATATTGCTAAGAAAATTATCGTTATATTGATAGGTGTACGAAGATCGCTACTCCCCATTCCTCGTTGGTTATGACCCTTACCCCCGAATACAGAAACGCTTGTCAAATTTTGACCGTTGCTTATAAAGTTAAGTGGACAATACCTGTTAGACCTTGTATGGTACAGTACTTAAATGTTAAGCAGACTCAAACTTTGAGTAGCGTATCAATATATCGGGGGTTAGAAGTCTTGTACTACGATGTCTTCATGAGTACGGGTGGTGACAATTGTATATAGTTCTGACGTCATCAAAAAACTTAAGTTTGTAAATATGTCTCCAACGTTTTTTCAAGAATGACTCCAGGCTTAGTGTCATCGACTCTAGTTTCACAATACTTTCCTGGTTTTCCCGCTCTGTGGCAAAATTACTTTGATTCGGGGCAGAATCTCTATTTACATATCCATATTTTCTTTTACGCTAACAATCTTTATAATATTTATGTTGAATTCGATCCCAGACAAGACTTGTCGTTTCTTTCGAGAAACTTTGTCATAACTGCACTAAACTAACTTTGAGAAGACACATTATTCAGAAGCTACACTTTTGTTATACTTGAAATACTTTCCCGCTGTAAAATGTCCAGGTTGAATGTTGCACCAACCGAGCGACATCTTGTGACAAATACATACGTCGTTCCACGCTAAAAAATAAACACAAAAAATTACATAATTGAATATTCACCAACGACAAACGAATCCGCAGACGGCCCGAGTGCTTCATTGCAAATCAAATCCAATACCCGAGCACATACGGCCCAGTATCCCTCAAAATTATGCGTCCCTCATCCATTAATCCACAGATTGTTTCCGAGTGGTCTGAGCTCGGCGCATCCATAATGCAGCGAATCGGACAGGAAAACCGATCGCCTTCGAGTTTCCACGCCTTGTCCACTATTGTGTTAGTGAGGAGCATGTGTAAATCCACACACACAAACACAGCGCGTCCCGCTCTCTCCCACGGCTAGGAGGCGGCGTGAGCGGGACGCAATCAGTGTTAATTCACCTACTGGCAATTATAATTTTCGCGTCCGCCCGCTCTCTCCTCCTTTGCGTTTTTTATTGTCTGTCTCTGTTGCGGGGGGGGAAGACGTCGGATATGTAGAAATTTTTTAATAAAAACCGCGCTGGTGTGCGCTAAGTGATATGGCTTGTTCTTTTTAATTTCGTTCCGGATGGGAGCGAATACAGATCATCTATCACGTGTTTTTTGTTTTTATTTTTACTTGTTTCTCTGCGACGACGCCGCGTTATGAAGATTTCGCATGGGATATGAATATTGATTGTCTCGTGCACTAATGAAAGCTTGATTGGTATTCGCCGTTGATGTGTACCGAGCTCTGGGGATCGGTGAAAGGTTTTTCGTCGGTTGAATGCAATTTTTCTCTTTATTGAAACGGTTGAGGGGCTTTAGTGGGGCGGTAAGGAAATTTCTTTATGTGACTTCGCAATAGTTGGAGCGATATTCGCTCAGTTGCAGAGCGTGCAGTAAGTAGCATTAAAATCTTAGTGCCACAATGTAGCGATTAACTTGCTATACTAATGAATGGGTTTAATTAACATTATCCATACTTATTATCCTACAACCATGTGGTATCGGCAGAGTAGAATACAATTGTCACCACCCCAAATCTCTTTACAACGTCGTACAAGGCGACTAAGGATAAAACAGTGATGAGGAATGGGCAACATCGTTCCTCTTATACCACCAAGCAATGTACTGCGATAAATTTTGTGCCCGATAAATGGCAATAGGCTCCCCACATGGGACCTAATATTATTGGCGAAACGTGGGTGTTAATTCACCTCTGCCTACCTCTTCGGGGATATAGGCGTGATTTATGTATGTGAATGTATGTATCCTTCCCTATGGATGGTAGAACATAGGGGACATGGGCCATAACCCACCAAACTGGCCCAATGCAGATTGGTGGGTGTTAACGACTGCAGATGAAACCGAGACCAAAGTTCAACGTGCCTTCCGAAGCACGGAGGAACTCGAAATAATATGGTTTTGGTCATCCTTCCTATTCTGTGCTTTATTTTGTCTGTGATTACATCGGTTTCAAATGAAATTGTGCCGAGTGGTGATGACAGACCACAATACAATTGTCACCACCTCCAATCTCAATCGCGGAAGTCGTACAATGCGTCAATTCATTTTAATGAATACTTAATGTTAAAACAAATCATTTATATCTAAGTAGCGACTATTTTTGAATTGTAATTTTTTACATTAAGTACTCATTAGCGTTAATTTACGTCTCTCTCTGCGGCAGTAAGGGTTAAAACAGCGATGAGAAATAGGCAGCGCATTCCTCTTATAATATACGTGCCCGATATATGGCCTGCATGGGTCCTGACATAATTGGCGAAACGTGGGTGTTAATTCACCTCTGCCTATCCCTTCGGGGATATAGGCGTAATTTGTGTATTTACTTATGTAATAATATAGTTAGCTTGATGTGGGAACAAATGAAATAAAAAAAAGCTTGATTTTTTTTATTATCTCGTAGCAATCGTAGCATGCGCACGCGCATATCACGCGTAGTAGCGATACGTGCGTGTAAAAGAATTCAACGACATATGCTACGACACTTTCTACGTGCATACGTTCTACGTGCTACGGAGACTTTTCTAAGTGAGTTTTGATGATTTTTTTTACACACCATCCAGCTATATAGCTTTCTAATTGAATTTGTTGAGAAGCGGAACTATTATTTTGATTTCATATGAAAATTAAATAATTATTTCTCTTCGTGTAAAAATAAGAATTATATGCATAAATTTACCTTCAAGAAGTAAATAAGAGACTGTTGTTAACATAACTCTTTTTTTAATGTTGCCTAATTAAATTGATATCAAACAAATATAGTTTTGTTAGTAAGGTCATATGTATTAACATCTGCTCACAAAATGTGTTGTTTCAGGAAAGGCAACTTTTAACCTTTTAGCTGCAGTAATAGAAACCTTTTAGGGTTACTCGAGCTACTTTTGCGTAAGGGGGAGATACAGATGTACAGAGACATATTTGTCGAAAATTTTTTGGCAGTGGCAGCCTGATAGCGTCTGATTTAAACATGTGTAACCAAAACTCGTCGAATACATTTATTTTTTGTAATAAAACCATTTATCTTTTCAAAATCTTTGATAGCTTAGTGAGTATTATTAATCATTTATTGGTCAGAACAAAATCGATACAAATCGAATTATGTATTTTAATGGTTCACAAATTTTAAAATTAATATCAAAATGCAAATTTGTTGAGAGCATGTCGGTTTTTAGCGAATAGACCAGACTAGCTCGGAGAATCCCACATAATCCCGGTCAGGCCCCACCCAGGCCGGGATAAAAAAATTTCCGACAAAAAAAAAGTGATCAGCTAAATACAAGCCAATGCTAATTGTAACCTTATGAATTGAGTATACTGAAGACGGATATTACGGTGGTGTCATAGCCGTGTGGCAATGTACTGCGGTTTACGTGCCCGATAGATGGTAATAGGCTCGCTACTTACGTACTTATTACATGAAAATAACATAACTGGCGAAACTGGGTGGGGGGGGGGGATAAATTAGTGATTTATGTATGTGGCAATACGGTTACAGGTAACCAACATTGCTTATATTCGTTATCCTATTGACTATAACGTAAAAACTATTTTGTCTATAGTTGGCACGAGTGAAAGGTATGTTAATTAGTCGATATTGGCTTGCGCCAGGCGTTCGCATTGGCACTTTAAACGAAAGTTTATGTGGAATTTTAAAATAATTGACTATTCCTCTCGTTATTTTAAGAAGTTAAATGTGATCGACAATATTGCGTTTAACAATGGGTGGTAATAAATTAAGCTAGCTGACGTTCACCAGACACCATTTTTGGAATGTTAGATTTTCGCCGTGTGGTGACGGCAGAGCAGAATACAATTGTCACCACCCCCATCTCTCCCGTGGGTGTCGTCGGTTAGTCGCCTTGTACTAAGGGTAAAGACAGCAATGAGTAATGGGCAGCAGCATTTCTCTCATACCACCTAGCAATATAAATTTGTACTGCGATTTATGTGCCCGATATATGGCAATAGGCTCGCCACCTGTTACATGGGACCGATAATTGGCGGCATAATTGGCGAAAAGTGGGTGTTAATTCTCCTCTGCCTACCCCTTCGGGGATGTAGGCGTGATTTATGTATGTAGTAGTATGTAGATTTTAAATTCTTTTGAAACTTCATTGGAAATAGTGTGTACCTACATGGCACCAAGCTGTTTTCTCCGTAAACGACAGTTTCGCACATTTTTATTCTATTCGTTCGAATGACAGGCCAGTTGTCTAGACTGCCGTCGTGTCAAATGTAAAAGAATCTGTTAAAAATGTACATTTGTTTTCTATGCGTTCGAACAGATTTGGCTAGAAGGGGTTGTCACAAAACTCTCAAACGTTTTCCCTTACCACAGTTCGACGCTGGCACCTCCTGTCAATCGTCGGGCCATCATTCGACTTGAGACTCCTAGTCAGTTTGACAGTTTGACGCTGGCACATCTTGACTGTCCATCGTCCGGCCATGATTCGACTTGAGACGCGTTCGAACGGCCAGTCCTCGTGTGCAACATTCTGGCACGGCGGAGGCAGTCCCACGTATCAGTGCGGAACGCATCTGCGATGGCTCCGCGCCGCAGTGGCGCGTGAAGGCGCACCGATTGGAAATGCTCTCCAACGCCTAAACCAACACTAATACCTACTCTAAACTCTAACACTTAAAGGTCATAATTCTCTCAATCTAGTCTTCTATCTGCGCTCTAGAATACTGAACGTTAAATGCAGCATTTTAAGGTTGTTAATGGTAGAGCTTCAAGCGAGTATAAAGAGTGTAAAGAACTGTCTGCGTAACACTAGCGTTCTGGTCTGCGTGGCGCGACGAATCGCCATCCGGTGTTAGACGTGATTTCTTGAAGAAAGCCGAATCAATGGAACGCTGTGATGTGGACGATGGCCTCCGATTGTTATCCGTGGGCCAGGGAAATGGCGGGTAATAAAGTAATAAAAATACAAACAAAAATGTGGTTGGAAACAGTTGGAAACAAAATTATAGTCTTGGTGCGGGAAAATTCACATTTTTTAACAATTATTATAATGTTCAATAAAAAATATTGGTAAATATGTACACACACTCCCACATCCTTTGTAGAGTATGTTAGGGATTCTAATAGAAACACAGGAAAGCACTAGAAAACAAACGCAATATTCTAACGGCTTTATTTTTACGGTAACTATGACAACCTGATCAACATGAATTCAAAATCAGTCGGTGTACAAAACTCAATAAAAACAACATGGCGACCGTCCGTCGTGTCAGAAATGCACGAGCAACTGTCAAAATTTGACAATTGTATTCTATTCCTTCGAAAAGATATTGACCACTAGTCTAGGCCCCGATCAGTTTTCATGGCCCCACCTCGTTTGCGAGTGGGACCGCTCACTCGCTGATGAATCTCGAAACCGTACCGATCTACAAAACGGGGAACTGGTTAATAATTTCGTAATTCCGAGAAAAGCAAGGCGTTAGTTATCCACTAGCGTTTTCCATGTAAACGCCTTCTTTTTGTAATGAGCACGGCTGGTGATATAATTAAAACGAAACAAAAGAACAAACGCTTTCTATTCAATTGCTGTTCTCGGAAATGGTCGAATATCTTCTAGTTACGGTAAATTATCTATAAGTACTTGAAGTTTAGTGTCCGCAGGAACGTAACCACAAAATAAACAAAGCTTGTTATGGCATGACTAGTCTAGATCAGGACCTCTATAGAATTGGACAATCTTCTTCTTTTTCTTCTTGTGCTGTTCCCTGTCTATCTGGGGTCGGCGCAGTATGTTTCCTCTCCCATTCATAACGTTTAGACGTCATCAAGCCACCCACTCCCTTTTGATTCGTATCATCCATCACACCGGAAGGGTGCTAGTGATGAATGAACGTATAGAAATGAGACGGAACGGACCATGTCCAGAGACCGATGAACGGAGAGAGTGATTGAAATGAGAACATTCCAATCCATATTGCTCAAAGTTTTGGCTTAGGTTTTACCGACGGGCGCCTGCCTGACACCAACCATTTGAGTATAGACAGACAGGGTATAGACATTTTTTTTTTAATTCTCCCTATATTTTTGGGGAGGCAAAGGGTCTAGCCCATACAACCAAGTCTTTAGTGTATATTTTATCTGTAGTCTTATGAAATAATGAGTGGGTGAAAAGTATGAATGAAATGAATTTTACGTTAAAATATGGGTGCCAGATATTTTAACGCATCTAGGGAGTGCTTGGCGCGAATTGCATGGTAACAGAGTTAATAATGGTGCTTGATGAAATGGATAAAACCACTTTTTATAGTGATCTTCACCACAACATCAAACACATCATGAGACTTATTTTCGATGATTCTGCATAATTGCACATCAACACGGATGCTTGTGCATCAAAATAACACCACTTTCACTGCACAAAATCCACTCTGTAACACATTTTTGAATTAGTGAAAATAAATCTGACTGACACCACGAGATGCGCCAAACCTGGAGTGTTTAGACATCAACAATTTTTTTTTTAATTCTCCCTATATTTTAGGCAATGCAATAGCCCATGACTGTATGGGTTTGGTGGTGTCTTTAGTGTATATATATATCTGTACTCATATGAAATAATGAGTGGGTGAAATGTTTGAATGAAATTAATTAAAATATGGGCGTCACATATTTTATCGCATCTAGGGAGTCCTTGGCGCGAATTTGATGGTAACAGAGTTCATGACGGTGCCTAATGACAATACGAATGTAATTTTTTGACAACTTCTCTTTATTTTAATTTAGTTAGTTTTAAATTCTCCCTATATTTTAGGGAAGGCAAAGGGTCTAGCCCATACAGCCAAGTCTTTAGTGTATATTTTATCTGTAGTCTTATGAAATAATGTGTGGGTGAAAAGTATGAATGAAATTAATTTTACGTTAAAATATGGGTGCCACATATTTTAACGCATCTAGGGAGTGCTTGGCGCGAATTGAATGGTAACAGAGCTAATGATGGTGCTTGATGAAATGGATAAAGCCACTTTTTATAGCGATCTTCACCACAACATCAAACACATCATGAGACTTATTTTCGATGATTCTGCATAATTGCACATCAACACGGATGCTTGTGCATCAAAATAACACCACTTTCACTGCACAAAATCCACTCTGTAACAATTTTTGAATTAGTGAAAATAAATCTGACTGACACCACGAAACGCGCCAAACACTCCCCTTATTTTAATTTATTAGCATTAGCGACGAGGCCATCAGCTTAACACGAAACAATAAAACTTAGCAATAGAAATATTACAAAATAAAGTGAATGAAAATAAATCATTTACAAACAAAATATAAAAGACAGAGAAATCATACAAAACAGAATAAACAACAACTTCTCTTACAATTGATACGGCGATCGCCATGTTGCTTTCTCTGTAATACTCCAGTTTCGTACATTTGTATTCTATTCGTTCAAATAGATTGGCCACTTGTCTAGAGGGGCATGTGGATGTCGTCGCAAGGCGTCTTCATTCAAATAATTGTTGTAGTATGGTACTCTGTTTGAACATATTATTTTGTTTTTTTTTTATTTCTCCCTATATTTTAGGGAAGGCAAAGGGTCTAGCCCATACAGCTATGTCTTTAGTGTATATTTTATCTGTAGTCTGATGAAATAATGAGTGGGTGAAATGTATGAATGAAATGAATTTTACGTTAAAATATGGGTGTCACACATTTTAACGCATCTAGGGAGTGCTTGGAGCGAATTTAATGTTTAATGATAACAGAGTTCTTGATGGTGCCCAATGAGGTGGACAAAACCACTTTTTAAAGTGGTCTTCACCACAAAATCAAACACATCATAAAACTTATTTTTAATGATTCTGCATAATTGCACATCAACACGGATGCTTGTGCATCAAAATAACACCACTTTCACTGCACAAAATCCATTCTGTAACAATTTTTGAATTAGTGAAAATAAATCTGACTGACGCCACGAAACGCGCCAAACACTACTCTTTTCTTTTTTTTTTAATTCGCATTCCAGATGACAACGGGAAATTGATACGAGTACAATTATGATTAACATAGCTGTAGAGTTTTAGTTTTTTATTCAAAACCAATGAAATATCGCTGTTTCGCGTTTCAATGCCTTCCTGGTTGGTTTTGAAGACATCAATCTGCACCGTGGAAATAAAAAAAAACATCCTACCTACCAATGATGTCGGGCTTGGTTGAATGGTCAGCTCGCTGACTATCGGCCAAGAGGTCACGGGTTCGAATACTGGTAAGGGCAAATCTTTGTGATGAAAACGGTCATTTGTTCTAGAGTCACTTGTTTGTTTATTATTACAAATTAATATTTACTATACATCGTGCATATCAAAAATCTGTCTATTAGTATTCATAACACAAGTGCTAACATGCTAGTTGCTTTGGCCTGGGTGATAGGTGTGAGTGAAAGAAATGATTATTAATTTATTTTATTTTTTACTTATTTAGATAATTACATACATGCTCAAATCACGCCCATTTATCCCCCCCCCCCGTAATGTATCTAAAATGTATCTAAATGTTACCTAAATACTCTTGAAGGTATCAATAACATAACGTGCCAATTCAATCTGCCAATAAAGCTAATTCCAAAAGAATAAATCCACCACAATCGCCAAATTATATCAACGACAAAAAACGCGTTGAATTTGCGACACAGCGTAAAAAGTCCGCTTCTAAAAAGGTAAGTTATTAAATATCACAAGGGTCATCAACCCCGCTTCTAAACTGCGATTCCATTTTTAAAAGTGCAAAGCTCCAGTGACCCCGGTGCTCCTTTTTAATTTCAATAGTGGGGTAGCGCTCAAGGTCGCCGCCCGGAGGGGACAGTTTTACGATCAGCTGATAGCGCGCCGTTATTGTGTCCGTTTTATAATCTGTGCGGAACAGGAGAAAAAAGTTGGGCTATTTTCCCGTGTTTACGTTGGAAACTTTTTGGTGGGAACTTCGCGGTTGTTTTTTTTTCGTTATTTTTTTTTTGTTGTTGTAAATGTCCTTGGTTGGGTGTTTTGTTTTGGAAGGAAAGTTTTGTTGCGATTTCAAGGTTTGCTAAATGTTATTTTTGATTAGTCCTCAACTACCTATTGGTCAAATCGTTTCTGTATTAAATTAGGCCCATAATTATACCAATGTTTTGCAAAATAAATCGTTGACTCACTATCATCTAGCCCAAAGTAAGTAGCTTAAACACTTATGAATACTAGATGACGGACAATCTTTAATATACACAATTTTGTAATAATTATACTACATAAACATATATGTTACTTACAATCATGACTGGAGAACCTAATTTCTATAGCCTTTGATAGTTCAAAATAACATTGAAATGTATCAACGATGACTTCATGTTTTCCATGAGGCGTGACTGTGGTCAAAATTTTGATCTGTTTAGTAAAATTGATAAAAAAAGCACCTAAGCTTTCTGGCGCTATTTTATTAAAATTCAATTGTGCGGCAACTTCCGCGCCAAACAACGCCGAAACTAAAGACCACCAGTTGCATAGCTAAGTTCGGGTGACCGATAAAAGAAGCAATAAGCCGCGGTCGCCGCCGGGGCAGGGTGGCGGAGGGGGGCGGTCATCTCCCCCATTTTATCTCAAGTCAAGGGCGCGTGGGGCAGGTTCGGCTGGCCGGCGGCTATTGACATTCTGTTTTCAAATTTACCTACTTCTCCCATTGTCTGTAACTTTTTAATATTGCGACGAAGGTCGCTGAACTGAGTGGCCAATAGCGTGACCCGATTGGGGTGGTTTGTTGTTTTTTTTTTTATTTGGATAGTGCAAAGAGGTTTTTGTTAAAGTATTTGCGCAGCCGGCCTGAGTATTAGGTATCTACACATAATGTAAATTTAAAAAAAATCTCAATTACTAAGCACATGTCCATTCCTTTAGGTATGTTTAGTCTGTAATTATGAATATGCCAGGAACGCAACAAAAATATGAGGCTGAAAAACTAAATATATAAATATAATATATGACTAATACATACATACATACATACATAAATCACGCCTATATCCCCGAAGGGGTAGGCAGAGGTGAACTATCACCCACGTTTCGCCAATTATGTCAGGTCCCAATATATGATATATGTTATTATATATGACTAATGTAACATGCTAATTAATTGAAACATTTTTCTGTTAGTCTACCTACTTATTATTGAATGACCGTGATTAATTTGATTATCTTAATACAAGAATAATAAAACTCTACCATTCATAAATACTATATTTCAATGCATCAGTCCTGTCTTTAAATGATCAAAATCTTATAAAAAATAACTGTCTAAATAGGAACAGTAAAATCAGTCTTCAAATAGGAAACAAATTTATTAATATTATTTAGACATTATTTCGTAATTACAAAATGAAAGAACACTGCAACGGCGGCAAAGGAAAACAACACCTGACACAAGCGATACGAGATCGAATGGAGATCTGCCGAAGTCTTTACACAACTTAATAACACAACACTATCATATATCTGTTGTAGATAAAATGTAACTTCGGACTTTTGTGAAATGGTCCTTAATATATATTTTTGTTTTGCCTTAGATTTATAGTTCTTGTAATAATTACCTTAGTTCTTGCCAACAGTTTATGATATCTCATAATTACCTGCCCTTTTATGACTACATACATACACATAAATAACCCACCACGCTGATCCAGTGCGTATTGATGGGTATTAACGACCAGCAAATGCAACCGGGACATATGTGCCTTCCGAAGCACGGAGGCACTCGAGACGAACGTATCTAAAATTAATGTAATAACAACAGAAAACTAAACAAAACATTGCATAAATAATAATAATAAAAAAAAAACAAAAATAAATTGGAATTTAGAACATAATAACAGTCTGTTAATTCCCAGTTACACTCCAACACAGACATATCGACGCGCGCACAAAAACCACGACCGCTTGAGTGACAGGACCGCCGAAAATCCGATGTCGATAGATGGTCGATAACAACAAAGCACCCGCCGTCTCTATCGACACGACGCCGGTGCGTGTGCGACGTGTGAATGTTATCGATAATCGAGATGTATCGATTAACTTGCCCATTACTGGTAAAATCGGGTGAGAATAGAGATGGGATTGATGTAATCGAGTTTTTGTGACATATATGTAGATGGCTTGTGAAATGTCGATTGCTTTTATAATGTAATGTAAGTTTTAATTTATAGCTTGTGCTTGGGAGTTTTAGCGGGCTGTTATACTGCCGCGTTTACGAAGAACGCATTATGTACGATTTTTGACGGTATTGAGGTATATACGAAAAAGCAACAAAAAACAGCTGTTTCATACAAAATGATAATACCTACTTGACCCAAATGTATGAAACAGCTGTTATTTTTCTCGTGAATTTGGAGTTGCTCCCATTGTGAAATTTGTTCAGTTTGATGGTCTAAACGAATTCCAAAAATTTTTGCAGTGACCAAAAAGTCTCCTGGTATGGTAGCCAACTAGCTTAATTAGCCGTTCAATCAACAGCCTAATAGCCTCTTTACTAATTCTATAATAGCACAAATTACTGGCACTCGCCGACCGCTGCCGCGACACGCTAGTAATTGCACGGCGCTGTTTAGTAAAGAGGCTAGGCTGTTGATTAAACGGCTAACTAAGCTAGTTGGCTGCGACATATACATATTTAAAATTATAAAAACTAACTCTATAACCTTTCCATAGAGACCATATCATTATATTCCTGGTTCGATTTTCACATCAATAGTTCCGGAGATACAAGTAAACTAAAAAAAAAAACTTTATCAGAAGTTGGAAAAAGGTTGATAATGCGTTTTTCGTAAGCGCGGCAGTATAACGCAGTTTGATAAATTGTTTTTTTATTTGCTTAGTTTACGACTGCTTAGCCGGTAACAATGTGCCTTCTGAAACACAGAGCGACCGAACCTTGTCGAGCATTGCTCAGTTTACGCAGACCGAGCACGCTGAGCTCACTCTGCGATTATCTACTGCCCCCGTAATATAATATGTGAGCCGATTTCAGTTGCTTTAGTCTAACCGTCACCCTCACACTTTGCTAATATTCTCAATGAGTGAGAGAGACAAGTAGACAAAAGTAACTGAATCTTTCAGGTCACGAACGGAGTCAGTTATCTTTATTATTTGCAGGTATCTTTATCGACATTCGCATTCCCGGCAAATTTCTTTCATCCGTCTTTTTTACGGCCCAGCACTACGATCCATATATGACGACAAGTCATAAAACAGGAGGCCTACCGCCTAACTCGGTTGCTGATGATAGCTTTAAAGCATTTCTTACGGCTATCAATTTAGCAAGCAACCATCTATAATTTTCAGGCGGTAAGGATTTTATTCCAAATTCATACAAAATCATTTGATGATCATTTGTTCAAAGCTATCGCTGATAGTTTAGGTACATTTGGTGCGAAATTACAGCATGACGTCATAAACTATAGCTTTTGCTTTAGCAATCGAGTTAGGCGGTAGGCTCCCAGATCCCAAATCAGATCCAAAAACATATCCACAAATCCGCACTGGGGGGCTATGACCCCATGGGACATTAAGGGCTGATGATGGTGATGAAAAATCAAGTTCGTAGGCTGGAGAAAATAATTGTCAAGCAACCAAACTTCTTTAATACAAAAAGGTCGTATGTATTTGTTTATTTTTTATTGCCTATGCCTACACTTAGACAACCTAAGCACGAGTAATCATGCCACGGAAATCTTCTGATAACAGTCGCCTTACAAAATAGAATTGTAGCTACATTGTACAGAAATTGTAAACAGAAATATGTCTTCTTCAAAATGACAAACATGTTTTTTTTTCAAGTACCTACAGATAAAGCGTGCATCGACCCCAGGCTCAAACATTTGGCGGCGCGTGCGCAGTTATGCGAGTCACCTTATAATCGTAATGGCGGACGAACACAAAGACCAATCGAATCTTAGAGATATCTCTGAAGGATTACGTTACAAATTTCAACCACAATTATGGTACAGTGCACAAACAGGCGGTGTGTAACCTTTTTATTAAACTACAAGAAGGTGATGATGTCTGGTCATGGCAGAGCAGAATATAGATATTTTATGTCCCCACGCCTACCGTCGACACGACTGTGTTACAAGGACGACACGACTGTGTTACGAGGGCGGGTCAATAAGTCCGTGACTTTTGGAATAAAACACAAATTTTTGGATACATAAATAATTTTATTTTTCAACGTAGTCTCCATTTGAGCTCTATACACTTTGTCAAACGCTTCTCCAATTTTTTTATCCCTTCCAAAAAATATGATTTGTCGAGGTTCAAAAAGAGGTTCAAAAAATTCAAAAAGTCACGTACTTATTAATCCGCCCTCGTACTTATCTTGTGCATTTCTAGTGCACAATCTTGCAATACAGCGGACAATGGCAATAAGTTTGCCCTTATGGGGGGCTTAATGTGAATTAACTTAAGAAACGTGGGTATTAATAATTGATTTTTATTTGAACGTAAGAAACATTTTTATCAAGTAAAAAAGTATGATGAAGAGAAGAAAGTAAGTTAATTGTCGTCGTTTGTTTTTTAATGGGTTGAATAGCACGTAATAAGCAACATGCAGAGTACAGGAGGGGAGGGGGGTTAAACCCTCTTGAGTTGGTTCTCCGCTGACGAACCAACCATCAGCGCGTTGATCAATATTCGTTACTGTTTTTATGTGACGGCGTATCAAGTGAGCACATGGCGGTGCCAGCAATGGATGATGTATTAGTTGTAATACCTCTTGGTCAAACTTCTATAATATAAACAGGTCTTACGTATTTCTTTAATTTTTATGGCCTATATTTACACCGTGCCGTGTGGTGACGGTAGAGCAGAAAAAAGTTGTCACTACCGCCATCTCTCCCGTGGTTGTCGTATAAGGCGACTGACCTCCGAATACAGAAACGCTACTCAAATTTAGGGGACTGCTTAAAAAGTTAAGTGGACACTACCTGTCAGAATTTGTTTGGAAAAACGTCAATTTTGACAATACTTAAATGTTAAGCGGGACTCAAACTTTGAATAGCATTTCTGTATTCGGGGGTTAGGGTATAAAGAGCGATGCGACGAGTAATGGACAGCAGAGTTACTCTTATACTGCGATGTAGCAGCAGCCCCCGTAGCACGGGACGTGGACAGATCTCCTTCGGGGGAAAGATAATCTTTTCCTCGTGCTCCAACTCCCACTAAATCCTATGTCTCGACAAAACACTGTCAAATGGTGGAGAGAGCTTTGTCCACGTCTAGGCCCGCAGGAAAGAGACAACCTACTGAGCACCTCTCCACTGTGACACCAACTAGATACGCTGTTATCCCGGGCTGTATGCGATACCCAGAATAATGAACTCGAATTTGATGTAATGGAGATCAAACCGACTGACAATAGATTAGCTCTTTCCTATGTCAGTTAAGAGACGAACATCGAACAGTATCATTTTTGTTCCTTTGTCTTGCGTGGTCACGATGCGTGCGATAGCTTAGTGTAAATAAAAGGCTGTATTTCGAAACTGTAATTTAACAGTGAATTCAACAATGTTGTTATACCTTCGATGATGAGCTGGTGGCTGCGTGGCGCAATAGTCTGATGATGAGACGGTAGCTACGTAAGGTAAGCTAAAGCCGGATCCAGGAGGCCTACCGCTTAACTCGATTGCTAAAGCAAAAGCTATAGTTTATGACGTCATGCTGTCATTTCGCACTAAATGGTACCTAAACTATTAGCGATAGCTTTGAACGAATGATCACCGAATGATTTTGTATGAATTTGGCACAAAATCCGTGCCGCCTAAAAATTCAGGATGGCTGCTATAGCCGTAAGTAGTGCATTGCAATATAGCTATCATCAGCAATCGAGTTAGGCGGTAGGCCCCCAGAACTGTTACATTACACATTACATTCGTCTGGATCCGGCTTAAGATCGCCAGGTTTCTTGACACCATCATCTCCAGCCTTAATGTCCCCATTGCTGGGGACCCTTCTCTATGCATAGAAGCATATACCTAATAAGTAGGGCCATATCCCACCAGGCTATTACGGCGGATTGGTGGGCTCAACGTGACTCTTAGAGCGAAAACACTTCATTCCTAATATCTATAGCACGAATGCACGTAACTAACTAGCAGATTAATTCAAGTCATACACAACATACCTACAGAAATCACGCCTAAATCCCCGAAGTACCCCTTCGGGGATTCACTTTCACCAAAGCACCAATAAGCCCCAAGGTGCTTATTGGTCTACACTCTCCCTTAGTCGACTTTTACGACACCCATGGGATGAAACGGGGCTGGCCTGTTCTACGTTATTTGTTCGCTCCCAGGCCAGCATGGAAGACCCAGGTCAGCATAGAAGACCCAGGCCAGCATAGAAGACCCTATACCTATAAAAGGCCCTATACCTACACAAAACTGTGATGCGACGTCACATCGTTATAAATCGCAGTATATTGCTAAGTAGTACAAGAGGAATGCTGCTACCCCTTCCTTATTGCTGTCTTTACCCTTAGTCACCTTATACAACTTGTTGTGATTCAAGTCAATCATTAAAAAGGCTTTTAAATGACCACTAACAGTGGGATATTAAAGAGCAGGTGATGATGATGATGATATTTCGGATTAGCATGCATTCGGGCTGAGTTTGATACGCTAAGTGCTTTTAGGGATACAGTGAATCGCGATTTCAATGTTCGGTATTTAAGTTGGTAAGACTGAATACGGTTGCTAAACTTTACCAATTACGTCTTTCAAAATACAATTTTTTCGGCAACTCAGCTAGATTTTTCAATTTAATTAACTCATGGCGAAAACAGGCGGACGCAACAAAAAACCAAAACACAATAAACAACTGCAGCGCACCTTAGGTATTGGGGCAACGATTAAAAATAGCAAAGCAGCCGCGAACCGTAATCGATTGAACAAAACGAAAATCAATTTAGAAATCGGGCGACGCAATCACATCTCGATTATGCCGCCGACGACGCGACGGTTGCCGCGAAACAGAGGGCGTGTGTAGCCGACGAAAAAAACATATCACTCCCACTCCGACCGGTTACGCGCAAGTAACTCGACGCATCGCTAACGAGCGAAAGACGACCCTAACTCTTCCGCACAAGGGTTAACACAACTGCACAGCTACGTTGGCATCCGCAGTGTCCGCACCACGCCTCGACACCCGTCATTGGCAGAAATAAAAACGGCGACCACGCGTAACTGTCACGTCCCGCCGGACAGTGTGATCGTGAGCTCTGTGACAATGTGTCAGCGGCCAGTTTATCAAGAGCCATCCGGCCTTTCAGCGGCTGGTCAAAGCAGGGTTCAAGTTTGACAGGGCAAGTCACAATAAACTGTGTACTCCGTTCGTGCCTCTCCGCCGTGGCTTATGAAACGACAGTTTCAATAAGCCAACGCAAACGGAAATTCCATTGATCATGCGCTCAAATTGCTACGTAGCCATCGAGATGTAAATCGCTTGAGCTACCGTTATTTTGAAAATTCGTTTCCTGGTAATTGATTGGTCGCAGCGTTCGGCCTGCGCAGAATGTCCCACGGTCGGTGCGCGACTCGGCATGACCCGTGTGTCGGCGCCGCCGCGTCGGCCAATCGATTCGGTGCCGAATAATCCACTGGAAAATCGGGTGCGACGGACAATTAAATTTTTCACTGAAAGGAAAAATATACCTACAAAGGAGTCGATGCTTGTCGTTCATATCTTCTAAAACGCAATTAGTCTATTTTTTATAATTCATCCGATTATAGTAGGTAGGTCATGATGCCCACTTTAAAAAATACTGACAATTTTGTACGGGCCTTTCGGCCATACGGAAGTTCTATGTTCTCTTTCACCTTACATACATACATAAATCACGCCTTTCTCCTCTAAGGGGTCGGCAGAGGTGTATCATTCAACGGAAACTTTTATCCGAAATTCGAACTTACCAATACAGAAAAAAATATCAATTGGTGTACTGTACACCAAGCCCCAAACAAAAATCGCCTTTAGTCTAAATAGCGTGAAGGTATGTAATTAAGTAACGTGAGCATTACAAGTCATACACAGACAGAGCACACGTGAAGACAGGCGGCAATTACACAGGGTGCGCCCGGCGCGGCCTGGCACCGAGCCTGCCCGAATTTTCGCCAACCTCTAATACTCATCTACGGAGTGTTCAGAAACATGTAATGTTTTTTTGGTAGTTGTTAGGTCTATGCATTCGAAAGCCAAAGTTACAGTCAGCTAAGTAGATTAACACTTAAGTACCTTGTCATAGTTGTCCGTACAAATTTGTGGCGATTACTACTGCGCATGCGCTGTCTTTCGTATGACAGAAGACTTAAGTTGTAATCGACTTAGGGGGCCCAAATTGGGTATCCTGCCTAAAGCGGCTTCTTCCTCCTATGCTGTTCCCAGTTTATTAGGGATCGATTCAGTATATTTCCTCTTTCATTGCTATCGATCAGACGTCATCAAGGCTCATTTTAATTCATATTATTAATCACACCGGAAAGGTGCTAGTGATGAATGAATGTATAGAAAAGACATGAAAAGGACCAATGTACAGAGAGAGTGATTGGGATGACAACATTGCAATCCATACTGCTCAAGGTATATAGGTTTTACAGCCGGCCGCCTGCCTGACACCAAGCCTCTTTGGGTACGCTGTTGTTTGTGGGTTTCCTTCCACCATTCAGATGCCCGAAGTTTCTTATTGGTATACACCGGGCAATCTTCCTTAGTCGACTTTTACGTGAGTTGGAGTTTTTTCTAACATTTATATAATGTTAAAATTAAAATCAAATAGTTTATAAAGCAAACCCAAGTTTAACCGAACGCACGGTATTTGTAAAAATATCTGCTTTGGAATGTTTGAAATTTTTTTTTACATTGCGAGGGTACCCGTTGGCTTACAAAGTGAAGTGTAAAGGTTAGAAGAATTTCGGCAAGTTAATATAAAAGTAGTGTCTTGGGTGGCCGAGCGGTTAGGCACCTACCCGGATAGCAGCGGACGCGGGTTCGATTCCCGCCTCAAGATCATAATTTTTCGAAATTCTTTTTCTAACCACCAAAATCTTTGGAGACAGTTTTTTTCGCTCCCCAGCCAGAATAGAAGACACTGACACACAAACTAAAAAAATAAACCTATTTCTTTCCCATACTATTACTAAGAAATTGCACCATTCAATTTTGTGACTTACTAAAAAAAATAATTTCGTCGTCCACTCTTTAAAAAACACTCTGTACCTGCTTAATATGAAGGCATATTCATTTGCATTTGTCGTGATGAGGCACGTGTGTTTGCTCGCGTGCCGCCGACGTATTACTGCTATCGATGCACACCCTGTATACGATTACATTGCAGACACAGACGGAAATAGGTAAAAAAGCGAGCTTTTTCGGCAGGCTGTCTGTGATTGACACGTAGGTATCGTACAACCTACAAAGTTTGGCGGGAAACTTTTTGAAACTAATAACGTGTCGAATTCTGGCTTCGACTGATTTGCGGTTCTGTGCAAAGACTACTTGTAGATTGTCCTGTTTTTATTCTAAAATTAGTCTTGTCTTACAATTTTCTTATCGAAATGAGACGAAAGTTCTTAGCGTTCCACGGATTCACAAAGTGTGGCAGAGAAGGAATGTAGGAATATTTGTGACCCAAGTGTATAATGTGCAAATTGTATTTCTGCAATAAAATCTTAATGTCTTTTTGAATTCGTCGTAAGTCTTCGTACGTGTTTCTTGTGATAAATGAGCGAAAAAATTAAACATTATTATCCAAGAAATGTTTCGCATCGTGACATAATTTTAAAAATGTTACATGCATAGGTAAATTACGCCTATTTATTCCTGCCCGCCTAGCATGACCACCGAAACACGATATGATATAGCCATTCATCGCGTTGAACTTCCGAAAATCATTGGATTTTCGACAGTTAAAAGCGATCAATGGCTACATCTTTATGTTATAGCCTTAGAGGCTTATTCAATTATTCAAATCAGGCTTATTCAAGTGTTAAAATCAATCAATCAGCCGTGTGGTGACGGCAGAGTAGAATATAATTGTCACCACCCCAAATCTCTTCCGTGGGTGTTGTACAAGACGACTAAGGATAAATCAGTGCTGAAGAATGGACAGCAGCGTTCCTCTTATACCATCTAGCTACTACTGCGACTTTTGTGCCCGATAAATGGCCTAACATAACTGGCGAAACGTGGGTGCTAGTTCACCTCTGCCTACCCCTTCGGGATATAGGCGTGATTTATGTATGTATGTAAAATCCAATGATTTTTGTAAGTTCAACGCGATAAATTGCTATATCATATCGTGTTTCGGTGGTCATGCAAGCCGGGCTGAAGCGATAGAGGTGAATTGACTGACACCCACGTTTTACTAAATATGTCCCATGTCACCTTCCCCACTCAAACTTTTGTATCTGTCCAACGGAATCTTACCAAATATTACTTATTTGGTAAGATTCCGTGAGAGCCGCCTTAGACACACGTGCCAGTGTAGAACTTACGAAAGCTCGCATAAAATCACACAACTATAAAGAAGAAGTACTGCGACTTTTGTGCCCGATAAATAACAATAGGCTCGCACCTATTACATGGGACCTAACATCATTGGCGAAACGGGGGTGCTAGTTTACCTCTGCCTACCCCTTCGGGGATATAGGCGTGATTTATCTATGCATGTATGTGAAAAGAAGTATACTATTTTTTTATTTGCCCGGTTTGCCTATTGTATCCATCTTATGCGTCTCACTCGCTAATCTTTTATTCTTTAAAAAGTTACAAAAATGCATAAACAATGACTCAGTGCATAATAGCCGCGACAACACTCACCCTCGTTTGTGTTTATTGAAATTGCTTCTTAACGTTTTTGTGTTAGAAGCTAATAAACACATTCATCTACAACACACGAGAACAATAGTAATTTTAATACCACGTTCTTTTTATATGAGTAATAGTATCTTTTACTTGGTAATTCTCTCTTTATCTATTCTACTGTTTTAGTTAAGCTATACGCTTATTTTAATACGTTATCTTGAAAAAAACAATTGTTATCATATACTTACATAAAATTTCTTATTTTCTTCTATCCATGCTGGCCTCTGAGTAGATATGTATATTTGTGGTGAATTTAAGGTTGTTACCGTAGTGAAGTTACTGTTAAATTTTGGATTTTCAAATGGGTTTGAGATTATTCATCATTGTCATGACAAGTCCCTTAATGTACCCACGGCTGGGGATGAAAGGGTATATAGGCAGAATGGGTCCTAACCAGCCACGCCCCCCCCACTACACGGCACGCCTGAGCCGAGGTCCGCGCCTTTAGAGGCACCCTCAGGCCTGCCGATCCAAGCTCCGACTCGGGCGCCCTGCGAGGCTCTCCGCGGCAGTATACCTCCCTCGGGAGATGTCGTCCCCACACGGGGGACGCCTGCTGTGAAGGCACCCTCACAGGGAGTGCTCGACTGCAAGGCTTGAGGACACGTTTGGCTTTAGGTCAAGGTCTTCGCCTTCCCCAAAAAACCCGGTAGATGCTGTAAAGGCCTCTCGGCCAACAGCCTAGGTACATTAAAAAAAAAAAAAAAAAACCAGCCACGCTGGCCCAATCCGCACTTGGTCAATCCCCAGTGCAGATTGAGCCAGCGTGGTGGGTAGTTAATTAATACCCAATATCAGGAACGTAAATTATGTCCATAAAAATTATAAGTAATGGACGATTAAAATACTGAAATGGGAAATTAATTCTCTACCCGGTTAGTATTATTGGAAGTGACTGACGTTCTTTAGTCTGTAGATTTTATTAGAATAATATTCATTTATTATTAGCCTTTTTCTTCAATATAGGTTTAGGTCAGAAAGATTGCGAAGAACCCGTTCCAATTCGTAGCGCCCTGAGAGGCACTTACGGCAGCAGGACTACCTCGAGAGATGCCTGCCGTAGAGAAAGGCACCATACAAGGCTTTCGCCTTCCCCAAAAAAGTCGTGTGAATGCTATAAGGTCACTCTGGCAACAGTCTAAGGTCTTTAAAAAAAACGCGGCGGGTTCGACACAGAATCGCTAGCCAAGTGACTTATCTATTCGAATGCATAGAAAACAAAAGCATTAAACTGACGTTATGTTTTCTATGTACTACGTCAGTTTCATACATTTTGTATTCTATGCCTGCGATAGATTGGCTAGAGGGGCTGGAATCTTTGGAAATTTCTCAGATAACTTTTTCTGTGTCAGTCGATTATGAAGAAAATAAATAAAAACCCAACCTTTCATAAAAGAAGACAAACTCAGAGGCGGAAGGCGAGCCTCTAAAACGGGGTTTCCACCGCTGAGCGGTGAGGACGCCCCGTCATTTCCGTCACTCAATGAACGTATTTTTTTTCCGACTTCTCACAGAGTTCGTTCAACTTTCACGGTGTTGGGCCCTTAACAATGTACTTAGACATGGCTACACCTAAGGAAGATTCATTCACAGCCGCCGCGAGACAATTTTTTGATGAATAAACATTTTTTGTTGATAGACATTTTGATGAAGTGTTCGTGCCGAGTAAGTACACATACATACATAAATAAATCACGCCTATATCCCCGAAGGGGTAGGCAGAGGTGAACTAGCACCCACGTTTCGCCAGTTATGATAGGTCCCATGTAATAGGTGGCGAGCCTTTTGCCATTTATCGGGTATAAAAGTCGCAGTAGGTACATTGCTAGGTGGTATAAGAGGAACGCTGCTGCCCATTCCTCATGACTGATTTATCCTTAGTCGCCTTGTACGACACCCACGGGAGAGATTTGGGGTAGTGACAATTGTATTCTACTCTGCCGTCACCACACGGCCGCGAGTAAGTAGGTATCATGTTTAGTTTCTTTTGACTAAATTTAGGGGCCCGATGCTGTAGTCAAAGTGATTATCACCTTCCAGGGGTCTCAGTGGTAGTTTATCATCATTAACTTGCTGCCCTGTTTCTAGGTTTTCGCAATATGTTTTCTCTTCCGTTCAATCTTCAATTCTCGTCGTCTTGGATGGCTGACTTGTTGACGTCTGACCAACTTCAATAAGCCATCCACTCTCTTTTGAATCATATCGTACAACACACCAGACATGTGCTAGTGGTTAATGAATGTATAGAAAAATGATGGAAAGGATCACGTAGAGAAACTGGTTTACCTTGGGGCACCTTTGGTGGTAGGGTGAAAACCACCATCAGCACATCAGCCTTCTATGCTGGCCTGGGAGCGAACAAATAACGTAGAATAGGCCAGCCCCAACTCATCCCATGGGTGTCGTAAAAGTCGACTAAGGGAGATGGCCCGGTGTAAACCAATAAGCACCTTGGGGCACCCGAATGGTGGAGGGCAAACCACCAACAACAGCGTACCCAAGGAGGGTTGGTGTCAGGCAGGCAGCCGGCTGTAAAACCTAAGCCAAAACCTTGAGCAGTATGGATTGGAATGTTGTCATTCTAATCACTCTCTCCGTTCATGGGTCTCTCGACATGGTCCGTTCAGTCTCTTTTCTATACATTCATTCATCACTAGCACCTTTACGGTGGGATGGATGATATGAATCAAAAGGGAGTGGATGGCTTGATGACGTCTGACATATGAATGGAAGAGGAAACATACTGCGCCGACCCCAGATAGACTGGGAACAGGGCAGGAAGAAGAAGAAGAAGCACATCAGAAGAAAATTGGTGCCAAGCAGGAGGCTAGCTGTAAAACCTAAGCCGAGACCTCGAGCAGTATGGATTTGAATGTTGTCATCCCAATAACTCTCTCCGTTCACCGGTCTCTCGACATGGTCCTATTCATCTCTTTTCTATACAGTCATTCATCACTAGCACCATTCCGGGGCGATAGATGACATGAATAAAAAAGGAGTGGATCACAGAGGGATATGAATTGAAAAGGAAACATACTGCGCCGACCCCAGATAAACTGGGAAGTCTGGGAACAGAACCTAATGATGACGTCAATCTAAACGAAACTCAAATATCGCCAATCAATTGTCAGCCCTATATAACCTGTTTGAATTTAAAGTCTACTTATTGACAAAATTAGACAAATTGTCCGTGCAGTCGACTACATATATACATAAATCACGCCTATATCCACAAAGGGGTAGGCAGAGGTGAACTAGCACCCACATTTCGCCAATTATGTTAGGTCCCATGTAATACGTGGCGAGCCTATTGCCATTTATCGGGCATAAAAGTCGCAGTACTATTGCTAGATGATATAAGAGGAACGCTGCTGCCCATTCCTCATCGCTGATTTATCCTTAGTCGCCTTGTACGACACCCACAGGAGAGACTTGGGGTGGTGACAATTGTATTCTACTCTGCCGTCACCACACGGCCAAACGAACATATACACACAACATATAAACACATAACATTAAAATATTCCCCCAAATACCAAATGTGCCGTTTATGACTCAGCCCCGGAAGATAATAACAATTTCACAAGTCCACACATAGGGTAATAAACAAATAAAACAGGTAGACACAATTGTGTGTACTGTTAGCAACACTTACCAGGCCGACTCGCCAAATAGAACTTTATTACCAGGGCATAAAGCGTAAGTATATCGCAATGAAATGAAAGGTGACAGAGAATAATTTCTCCATGGTGTTTGTTTGTCGGTGCGTTTGTTGTGACACAAGGCAATAAAGGATAGTTGCTACAAGGTAAAGGAACCTTTTTTTTAATGAACGAGCTCATAATTTGGCCGCTTTAAGAGTATAATACGAAGGTACTTACTTTTTTTAATCCTTCATAAAAAAATGGTACTATTTTCTAGCGAAGAGCACTGTGGCATAAGCTATTGCTCTCTTAAGAATGTTTTTTCCTAGTTCGATGGTTTATTTAATTAGTTAGAATGAATTTTCATATTAAAGAATATGATCCAATGATCAATTGCAATGATCCTTAATTCATCATCTTCCTGTCATTTGTCTGGGTTCGTATTTTCCAGTATGTCCGCTTCAAATCATCAAGCCAATCAGTCGCTTTTGATTCATTTCATCCATCACACTGAAGGAACTCAATAGCACTTGGCTTGAGATTGCGTAAATTATACAAGGTTCGCTAAGGCCGGTCTTTACATTTTCTCGAGTTGCTCCGTGCTTCAGAAGGCACGTTAAACCGTTGGCCCTAGCCTGCATCAGCAGTCGTTAATACCTACTCAATCCGCACCTGGGGGCCTACCGCCTAACTAGATTGCTAAAGGAAAAGCTATAGTTTATGACGTCATGCTGTCATTTCGCACCAAATGTACCTAAACTATTAGCGATAGCTTTGAACGAATGATCACCGAATGAATTTGTATGAATTTGGCACAAAATCCGTACCGCCTAAAAATTCAGGATGGCTGCTATAGCCGTAAGCAGTGCATTGATTTTAAGCTATCATCAGCAATCGAGTTAGGCGGTAGGCCCCCAGGCCAGAGTTGTGGTTTCTGGCTCATTCTCACTATAGGTACTCTGCCATCCACAGGGATGCCCTGTGCCCCGCAGTGGGTTATAGGGCTAGTGATGATCGCATCGTAAAGGTGCCAGTGATGAATTATTTGTATACAAAAGTGTTTGAAAAAACCATGTCTAAAGACTGGTTGAAATGAAACCATGCCAATCTTTGAGTACAACAAGGATCCTTAATTAAAAGTTATAATTATATTCTTCGTCTTATCCCTGTCTTCATACGCCCTTCGTTTAGGATACCCAGCCACTTCGCATGTCAAAACGAAGCCCACTGCTTACAGTCATGAATAAATTGTTTACATAATACGAAGGCTTATCGAGGAACCGTTAAAAATCGCGTGCCCCCAACGAGCATTAACACATGACCTCAAAGACACGTACGGCCGAACACTATCGAAAAATGCTAATGCGTCCGATCACAATCTCGCCTGAACGCGTGAGCCGGCCACGCATACAACACTAAATGTAACCCTTGAACTATCTGATAAACCAGCCACAATAACCACCAACGCCGCAAGAGCCCCCAGCCCCTCCACTTGTATAGAAAAATCGAGTTAACACCTCCAAGTACATGTGAAGCCGAAGGCCAACTTACGCTGGTCACTTCTGGCATGCGACGCCTGAAATATGTGGAGTGACGTCACATTTATGTCAGCCAATCCATTAATGCCCTTATCTCAACTTCCGAAATTCGTGTGTTCGTAAAAGTGGGTTTAAAGTGTGTACGCTTTATTGGCGCAAGACATGACACAGCGGGATTTGGGACGAAGAAGCACTTCATTGGTTTTATGTGGGCGAGCAGGCTAGCGGATTAGGCTGTTTTTAAGGACCTAGGCTGTTGGCCGACATCCTTAACAACGTTGGATAACTACTTGGATAACTATTTGGATTGAGAATATAATACCAGAGAAAGGATTGCACAGATAAAGTCTCCAAGGTGCGTAAACCTTTTTTACAGGAACTACCGGGTTAGGAAGTTTGGTTAGGAAGAGCAATGAGTGGAAAGCTAGAGGAATCTCTAAGGTACAGATACCTTTTTACAGCATCTGCCGGGTTTGGTTGCGAATGTAATGCAAGGCGAGAGGAAGGGATTCAAAGCTAGAGGAGTCACAGTGCGAAGACTTTGGAGGGCATTGCATTCGAGCATTCCCTGGAGAGTTTTGAAGCTACGCGGATGTCTTTCGAAAAATGCTATGGTAGTATATTTCCCTATGAATGGGTTCCCTATGCACGGATGTGTGATGGATTGGTGGATATTAACTACTGCAGATGCAGCCAGGACCAACGGCTTAATTTGCCTTCCGGTGGATGGATTCCGATGATGATGATGATGGATTCCGATGGATCCGAGGATCACGGGATAATATATCTTTGGTCGCCTATATGCAATGACCAGTCTTAACGAACATTGCTTAGCTTGCTCAATCACAGGCCGAGCGCTAAGCCACTGTGCCATCGAGCTCCTCAGAATCTGCCTAGAATGGTTCAACTCATTTTTTTCCACCTAATCAAATCGAGTATAAGTTCGATATGAAATTGAGACTGTGTCTCAAAGGAAGCGAGGCATACAGGTTAAAAAGTACGATTCACAGCTTCAGAATAACAATCTCCAAAAAGGACGGTTTGCTCCCACCAAACATGTAAGCTACCCCAATTTTTTCATACGCCATAGGTACTTACTTGTTCAAAAACCAGGAAGGTCCAACAAACAAACCTAGCATCCAAGGCCAACATGTCATAAAACATTATAATAAAGCTCATGCAAATCCCGAGAGCGGTTGTCTGATCCTTGACAACTTAAAAATAAGGTAGAAATTCGAATAATGGATGCGAATGACATGAAATTAAGCAAGTACACTAAGTAATACCCACTTATCAGTTCTCGGAAGCGACGTGTGCGCCGGTAAAAGCCCAGGTAGACTGCCTTTTGTTTTTGGGCCACCATGTGATAGCTATTATATGGACGTGTCCGATTATGTTCCCTCTCCATTGTTTAATACAATACGGCTTTCGGTAACAGTAACTATTGGCACCGTCTCACTTACGCATGCGTGACTCAGGCGATATACCTGCGCGGGAGTCGACTCTGTGTTTCTTAGCTTTCCTGTGCGTAATAAAATAATATATGTTAGTTAGTCGTTGATGAATATTTGAAAAGAAAGAAATGGCTAAGGGTAACACGCAAATATTTGGAGAATTCACTCATCACGATCTCATGTTGAGAACCTGTAGTCAGTTTAAGTAAAGTATTGATAATGAAATTTTATATTGCTTGCTTTTATAAATCTTCTTCTTGCTCTATAAGGCTTCTATGCTGGCCTGGGAGCGGGCAAAATTACATTGAATTTGCCAGCCCCGACTCAGCCCCAGGACTGTATTAAAAGTCGACTAATGAAGATTGCCCGCTGTAGACAAATATCCCCTTTGGGACAACCGAATTGTTGAGGACAAACCACCAACAACAGCATATCCAAAAAGGTTTGGTGGCATAAACAGGCGGCCGGCTGTAAAACCTTAGCCAAAACCTTGAGCAGATTTAAATGTTGTCGTCCCAACCACTCTCTCCGTGAATCGGTCTCTCGAGGTGGTCCTTTCCGTCTTTTTTCTAGACATTCATTCATTATCACCTTTCCGGTGTAATCGATGATATGAATCAAAAGGGTATGGAAATGGATCCTGCGAAATGGATACATTCCACAATTCTTAACATGGATAAACTCTTAAAAAGGAATAAACATATTAACTTCCACATTACGGAGGCAAGTGAAACTTTTTTAATAAACAACCGAGTAGTGCGCTGGCAATTTCCAAACACGGCTGGGAACGAAAAAAAGGAACGATCCGCCAGCCGGCCGACTAACAAACTGGCGCACAACAAAAAGATAAAAAAAACACGTGTAGGAGTAGGAGTTAGTTCCAGGGTATCGTGTGAACGAGCCCTAAGCGAGCCCGCTGTGTACACGGCCTAACAGCGCATAATCGTGTATAGCCATTAGATTTCGGCAGGCCAAGGACGATAGAAACGCGAGGATATGACATTAATAAGTTGTGCTCTTACTGCCGTAAGTTGTACTCAGAGACGTCAGATAGGTAACGATAATGAGAACTTAATGTCAAAAAATGACAATTCAAAACTAGACGCTATTCTTGCTGGGTCTATGGTCAAAAAATGACAATTCAAAACTAGACGCTATTCTTGCTGGGTCTAGATATACACGATTTTTTTTTGACATTAAGTACACATTAAAGTTTAATGACGTCTCTGAGTGCGGCAGTTAAATTTGCAAAGCACTACACTTTTCTATACTTGTGTGATTGGCATTATTATTTAACCCGACGTTTCGATCACTTTACAGCGGCCGTTGGTCACGGGCAGTCTGACCTCTGTAAAGCGATCTATTCTGGCTGATCACTTTACTTATAAAGTGATATCTTCTGTTATTTATACATAATACATTATAATAAAAATACCAGGCGACTAAGCTTTAGTAAGCTTACTTTTTAACTGTAGATAGAATATTAGGACCCGAAGTAGGTAGGTAGGTAAGTAGGTAGGTAACTATCACTCATGTGATTTATTTTGTTTTAATTCAACCTTTGTTATCTTAAGGATTAAAAGGTCCAAAATCTTTTATAGTTCATCCTTTGGACAAATTAAAGATTGCACAATCTTTACAACAATCGCGAACTCGTAAAATTCCGCTACGACATAACGCACAAGCAAGACGGACTTGGTATTTCCAGAAGCTTCTATTAAAGCGAGACGGTTTTATGTGCGACGTAAGAACTCATCTTCTTGTCCGTGTGTCATTACGTGCGAGTTTACACGTAATGACACACGTACAACGCAGGTACGTCGTGAAGTGACGTACGAGTACCACGCAGAGCATAATAATAAAATGAAACTTTATTACAATGCCGTGTGGTGACGGCAGAGCAGAATACAATTGTCACCACCCCATCTCTCCTGCGGGTGTCTTACAAGGCGACTAAGGGTTAAGACAGCATTGAGTAATGGGCAGCAGCATTCCTCTTTTGCCACATAGCAATGTACTGCGAGTTCCGGGCCCAATAAATGGACCTAAATTAATTGGCGAAACGTGGATGTTGATACATCTCTGTCTACCCTTTCGCGTATAAAGTGTAAGTTTCATTCAAAAATTAAAATAATATAAGTTTAATTTTCTTGTCCAGGCGGCCTAGAAAATAAGTCAATCTATTCGAACAAATAGAATAAAATGTATGAAACTGACGTATTTATCTATCTACCAGTGGCGGAGCGTCCATATAACCCGATTCCCAACAGCCGTACCAAACGAGCGAGCATAAAAAAATCATTACCATAATTCAAGTACAATACCATTTTATAAGCAAATAAAAAAAATCCATCAATATAATCTTATCATAACAGTATTAAACGCGCGCGAAACAATATGCAACACAGGTACATACAATTCGCTCCCGCTCTCTAGATTCCTTCAACTAACTCGCTAAATATCGAGTTATGGACGCCTGCTATACAGCGCCTGCACGCACACAGACAAGCGTAGTCTTGTCAGGCGCACGCAACGCGAAATAGTACCTAAAATTTGGCTACAAGCCGGCATCAAGCCGGCATTTCAGCAGCCTACGCGCTTATGCATCGATACACTACGACACACGCACACATTAGTAATAAACTCCCACGAAAACAAGTTCCGTCAAAAGTAAATATTTTAGATCTTATTGCAATAACCATAAAAGCGGAATTTCTTTTGTGAACTGCACTCAATATCGCGGTCGTGCGCCGCTCCTGCAAGCCGCTCCGGACCGGGTTGAATCGTCTTTCTGGCTGTATAAAACAAAGCACAAGCACGCAAAAGTGGCAACGTAGTTCTCCGCTTCGTCACTAGATGGCGTTGAACAGTTGTAGCCGTGTCCTAGCAGGCGGTGTTAAAAGTTAATGCTTAAACCATAAGAGGCTTCATATAGTTGTGGCTTGCCTAACTTGTTCTTTCACGCCACGCCACTGCTATCTACTAAGAAAACATCATGGCGACCGTCTTAACAAATGAAAGAGGTGAAAAATTGACATTCAATTTGGTTCGTATAAACGTAAGGAAACCAAATTAACCGAGTCCATGTTTTCTTGCATCGCTGACCCAAGCATATGTGTATAAGTATTTAGGTGTGTGGAAGCTCGGTGAAAATGCAGGGGAAAACATTGAAAATTTTGCCGCTTATCAGACGCTCGTTTAACTTTTATTTCGGCCCCGAGCGAGTGGTTTGGCGCGGCCACGGCCTTAGAATGGGGCAGACAGGGTTTAGTTTTAATTTCACCATTTTTTTTGTTAGAATATCTTGATTATTATAAATGTCAAATGAGAAAAACGTCATAAAAAGAACAAAATCAAAAATTCCTTCATATTATTTATCTGGTACAATACACTTTGTACAGATTTTTTACGTCATATAGAACCATCAAGACGGTAAACATCGATAACATGTGTGTCCAAAGGGAGGAACACCATGCCAATTGTATTATTTATTTAAATATTCTTACAATCGAGTTTCTACCTTATCTTTTTGGCATCAGCTACAATTTGCCTAACCCAAGAAGAGAGCAATCTTTCGGAGCTCTATTTACTATTTTTCTTCGTAATAACTATATAATATTGTACTAACGATAGAAATCGTTAATACAATATTCAAAAATGTAAAACCACAAACAAGTTAATTGATTACACTATCGTCGTAAATTACAATGTAATGTCATTAAACGGCAGTCTTTTTCTTAATAATAAAAAACAACTAGCCGTGTGGTGATGGCAGAGTAGAATACAATTGTCACCACCCCAAATCTCTCCCGTGGGTGTCGTACAAGGCGACTAAGGATAAATCAATGATGAAGAATGGGCAGCAGCGTTTAGTTCAGCTATTACATGGGACCTAGCAGAGTTGGCAAAACGTGGGTGCTAGTTCACCTCTGCCTGCCCCTTCAGGGATATGGGCGTGATTTATGTATGTATGTATGTAAAAAACAACTAAGGCATCTCTACACTACACCACAAGCCGTTTCTAGCGCATTGATAAGGCAGACAGTATCGCACGCGAGGCCTTATTTACTGCCGTTATTTTGGCCGTATGTTCTCACACGTCAGCCGATACACATCTGATTCATTACCTCTCGGACCGCACTCTACATTGTCTATGCCCGAACGCCATAGACAACCCGCGGCGGCCATACACGTCTTTATCGGCCATAGACAAAGCTAAACGCGCCATACACTTCCATATAAGTGGTGCTATGATTTAGTATTCCGATTTGCGCTCGCCGTAAATATATTAAACTATCGTTTATACTGGTCATAAGGGAGCATTTTGCCTTACTTTGCAATGTATTTATAGGTAGATGAATTCAATTTCCAAGTAATGTTGTTATGTTATTTAAGACCCAATTACTTAGAGGAGATCGATTGCGTAAACTAAACAATAACATAAACTTTCCACATAAAGCAAATTTCGGATTTGTCATGATAATATTAAAGTAACTAATATCCGAATACTTAATTCTTAAATAATTTAAAGATTAAATTACTCTCTATGTCTCCACTGCTGGGGCTTAGACCTTCCCTGTAGATGGAAGGATATATTATGGAGAATGGGCCATAATCCACCACACTGTAGGCCTATTCGCTAACTTTTTTTGACAGTTGAAAGTGATGATCACCGAACTATTTACGAATACATTGCTGTTATCACAGGACAAGTGTCACAATAGCATTATAGTAAAGTAGTAATGGATAAGTAAATAGTTCGGTGATCATCACTTTCAGCTGTCAAAAAAAGTTAGCGAATAAGCCTACTGGTGGGTTATGGCACCATATCTAGTGCGGATTAGTAGATATTAGCGACCGCATATACAACCGGGAAAGCACGGAGGAACTCGAGATAATTGTATATATTTGGTCACTCATCCAATTACCAGCCATAGCGTACATAAGCCTCGGCACTATCGAGCTCATTTACAATAAAGAGGACCTAGCCAAGTGGCTTACCCCCGAATACAGAAACGCTACTCAAATTTAGGGGACTGCTTAAAAGGTTAAGTGGACACTATCTGTCAGAATTTGTATGGAAAAACGTCAATTTTGACAATACTTAAATGTTAAGCGGGACTCAAACTTTGAATAACGTTTCTGTATTCGGGGGTTATCTATTCGAACGCATAGAAAACAAAAGTATGACACTGACATCTTGTCTTCTCTGTAACACGTCAGTTTCATACACTTGTATTCTATGCGTTCGAATTGATTTGCCACTCGGCTAGCCCCCCCAGGTAGTGGGGGGTAGTAGTATCCAGTGGGCATAAAATGTCTTTACTATTCACTCTTCTTCTCCCTGCCCTGTTCCCAGTCTATATGGGGTCGGCGCAGTATGTTTCCTCTTCCATTCATATCGGTCAGACGTCATCAAGCCATCCACTCCCTTTTGATTCATATCATCCATCACACACAAAATGTCTTTGCTATTATAAAAGAGAATAAACAAACAAAACTACACTCCTAAAAAGGCCCGCACAATAGTGGAGTTTCCATAAATAACTAAGCTCGCAAACATTACCTTTTTGCTGAGCGGTGGGGACGCCGTTCAAACTTCCGAACTAATCTAAGTGCCGGTACAACTTCCCAGACAAGTGGCGACGTTGATGCTTTTTTCAGTTTTCAACCTTCGCCGAGCAACTGGCGGTGATATGGGCATCGCATGCATGGCGGACTCGCAGAGTAGAATCCGCTGCTGAAATTCGACGTATGAAATTGGAACGTATGTTAATTCTAATCTCGATTTACACCGTACTGGTATGTGCATCTGCAAAGCCCTTCAGGGTTTTTTTTAACTCTTCGTGTATATGTTTATGTAGTATATTTTCAACATTTATATACATAATTATATTGAAAATATGTCCGTCATCTAGTATCCATAACACAAGTATTTATTATTTATTCGTTATAGAAGGGAAATTTGTAAGAAACAAAATAATATATAAAAACTATTCGATTTTAATTTTAACATTATATAAATGTTAGAAAAATTAGTTTCTAACCACCAAAATCTTTGTAATATATAAAAACTTATTGCATGGGATCACTACAATCAGCATACATAGGTACATACATAAATCACGCCTTCGGGAATATAGCCGAAGGGGTAGGCAGAGATGAACTAACACCCAATTAGGTTAGGTCCCATGTAATTGGTGGCGAGCCTATTGCCATTTATCGGGCACGGAAATCGCAGTACATTGCTAGGTGGCATAAGAAGAGCACTGTTGCCCATTACTCATTGCTGTCTTAATCCTTGCCGATTAATAATAATCGGCTAAAATGATGATGATGATGTTATACACCGGAAAAACTACGGCAATATCTACTGTCTGCAAAATTAGGAAGTTATTTAGTTAGTCCAACATACTGCACTGTAGTTACAAAAACAAAAATAAGCAAATTTATTATTAAACATAAAACACAACTAATAGGAAGCAAAACGTGACAAGAATGCCAAAAGTATGATGATAGTGGAATGATAAATTGTTATAGCTATGAATATTGCCATTCATCGGGCACAAAAGTCGCAGTACATGGCTATTGATAGGTGGTAATAAGAAGAACGCTGCTGCTCATTCCTCATTATTGATTTATCCTTATTCGCCTTGTACGACGCCTACTGGAGAGATACGGGGTGGTGAAAATTGTATTCTACTCTGCCGTCACCACACGGCACTTAATAACTCACATTACTTTTATTTGTTGTTCAGTAAAGTAGCGTCCCAGTGTCTTTGTTGTTTCATAGTTTTATGTAGAGGAACATAGAGTTTTACAAAATGTATGCCAAACTTGCAACTAATTTCGCTCTTACAACAATTGAACGTATAAAAGCTGCTTACATGGATGATTTACTTCTTGATGATGACTAACTCGTAATATTACTGTAGACCGTATCTTAGAACCACATACGAGTATGGTAATCTTGTAATGGAGCATTAAACAATTATATCTGAAACAAGCAGGAAATTCTACTTCGTTATGGTACCCACTTAACTTTCTATGCTCGACAACTTTAGTATGCAAAAGTGTCAAACTCCGCATAAAACATGGGATAGCGGGCATCTTGCTCACACATTAAGCGCGCTAGTGGTAATAAATTCAATTACAATCTGAACTTAATATTCGATCTAGATTAGAAAATAACATTGCCAGCATATTTTATCTGCCTTTAGTTAGAATCGCGTTATTAAATAAAATAAAAATAAAATAAAAAATATTTATTTCAGACTGAGTCCATTATGTTAGTAACAATTTCTCTTATAGTTATTAGCGCGCTGGCTGCATTTGCGTAACGCAACTAAGCAATGTTTACTAAGGCCGGTCATTAATACTCACCAACCCGCACTGACCCAGCGTGGTGGATTATAGCCAATTCTCCCTATATTCTTCCATCGATATGTACAGTCTATGCGGACCTGGGAGCGAACAAATAACGCAGAATAGGCCAGCCCCGGCTCATCCCATGGGTGTCGTAAAAGTCACCTAAGGGAGATTATCCGGTGAAGACCAATAAACACCTTGGGGCACCCGAATGGTGGACGGCAAACCACCAACAACAGCATACCCAAAGAAGGTTGTCGTCATCCAGGCGGCCGGCTGTAAAACCTGAGCCAAAACCACAGCTTTCTTCTTTTTCTTTTCACAGCAGGAAAAATCCACCAAAGCTGTGCTGAGCGAGCCTAGAAAAATGGAGTGATTCTATTGGTTCTCCTCAAACACATTCCTCGCACAGCTCTGGTGGAAAAGCACCCTTAAGGGCTATACCCGATTCACCGATTGGGATTGATTGGGCTTGAGACACAATGTAAACAATCTTGGTATGTCTCTAATATATAGTATCTACGAAATGCTCTTAAAAACATAGACAAATTAAACTGTTAGCTGCTTTGAAATAATTGGTGTTACACATTTTTAAATATTGTATTATATTAAAAGCTATTCTAAGTAGCTTACTTCGCAGATCATTTGACAGTTGTAATATGAAATATATGTCAATTGCACTGCCAAGTAAGCTACTTCGCACTTACTGTATTGTGAAACAGATCCATAAAGACACATCAAGATTGTTTACATTTTGTCTCAGGCCCAAGTGAATGGGGTAAAGCGATGATGATGATGATCTACATAATAACATATATACATACATAAATCACGCCTATATCCCCGAAGGGGAAGGCAGAGGTGAAATAACACCCACTTTTCGTCAATTATTTTCGGTCCCATGTAACAGGTGGCGAGCCTGTTGCCATATATCGGGCACATAAATCGCAGTACAAATTTATATTGCTAGGTGGTATGAGAGAAATGCTGCTGCCCATTACTCATTGCTGCCTTTACCCTTAGTCGCCTTGTACGACACCCACGGGAGAGATGGGGTGGTGACAAAAGTATTCTGCTCTGCCGTCACCACACGGCATACCTATATGTGATGATCTTAGCTTACGAAATCGTGCGCTCGCCACTCAACCACCAAATCCCTCAACATCGTAACTAATAAAACTCGCTTAATTACCATAATCGAACAAACAAGACCAATTTCGTGAATCGCGTGCCGACACATGTAATGGGGCACTTTTGTGAAAACAAAATGGCCGATTCATTTTCACGCAACGCTCATATTAACTGAATATAAACACAAGTGGACAAATTTAAGTGAAACGCCCGGACCGCGGTGTAATTGCTAATTGGAATGCATGTTTGATTACTGTAACGAGTTGATTAAGACAGATTTATGACTATTAAACGTTCGACGGCCTTGTTGGAAGCAACAATGGGGTTAAGAAAGCATTATTGGGTTGGGTGTGTGGTGCCAGTCTTGCGTAATTTCCGGGAGTGGTTTCTCGATATGTTTTATGTTTAGAGATTTGTGACTTACGTCCATTATTATACCTATCATTGATTTAAATGAATAGCGCAGACAGTAGCTGAATACATTTATACCTGTATAACCAAGCATATGGCGTATAATCCGAATCCGACAGCCTGGAACAAGCTGAAGACAATATCTCACTGCACTATTAATTTATGTCTTCTGCGCAAGAGTCTCTCTCTGTAGGAACCAAGTTTAAAAAAGTACTTTTAGGAAAAAGGTTCCCTACGAAAAATTGTTTCAGTTTTGACAATAAAACTATCTATTCTTTCAGTTGGTTTCGTTCGCGTGCTAAGACTGATGGATACATACAGTAAAATTACAACATTTAGTTTAAAAGACTGAAATCCAAATATAATATAGGCGACCGTAAATTATTAGAAAATTAATAAAATTAAAGGCATTTTACGCACGTGTAGGCGGCAGAGTAGAATACAATTGTCACCACCCCAAATCTCTCCCGTGGGTGTCGTGCAAGGCGACTAAGGATAAATCAGTGATGAGGAATGGGCAGCAGCGTTCCTCTTATACCACCTAGCAATGTACTGCGACTTTTGTGGCCGATAAATGGCAATAGGCTCGCTACCTATTACATGGGACCTAACATAATCGGCGAAACGTGGGTGCTAATTCACCTCTGCCTACCCCTTCGGGTCTTTTATGTTTGTTTGTTTGTTTGTTATTTTACGCACATTAAATCACAAACGATACCTAACAGACAAAGTGAGAATAAACGCAATACAAAGAGATGATACATATTTGCAATTACCTACATTGTATAGATGACTTTAGATCAAATTAAAAGTAACTATTTTTTAATTTACTAGATTCTTTTGCCATACCTACGTACCTAATCACCACTTAATTGCTTATATGACGCACTTCATAACTAATTAATGAACAAACACTGTTTTTCACACGCATCCACTTACAAGCAATAACCATTTTGCAATTCACATGTTAATTTGTTAATGAGAGCTTCGTACTAAGGCATAGGTAATTACATTGTAAATACATTGAAATTAATATAATATGTCATTAAGAAGTTAATCGTTTTCTCCGGAATTCAGACGGTAGAGAACTTGTTTATCTACACGACTAACATTGGGTAACAGTTGACAATGTTTGGAAAAAAAAAATTGTGGTTTATCTGTCCCTCTGTTATCCACAAAATTACAGTTCTTATCCCAGTTTCAACGGCCCACTTGTCTCTAAAAGCGAGCAAGTAAGGTAAGGTGTAATTTTAAATTTGCTTATGTTTCCTTCATTTGTCATATTATTTATTTAAACTTTATTTTACACAATACCTAGTTACAAATGGCAGACTTAATGTCATAAGTCATTCTCTACCTGTCTCTAGCATTTTCAATCATTTTATATATTATTTTCTATAGGACAAGAACATTGTTTTTCATACATTTAACATACTTATTATAGGTATATAGAAAGAGGTCAGAATAAAATCAAAATAGTTTCAGTAATGAATTATTAAAAATAAACTCTACCGTAGGGAAAATGTAAAAACATTTCGGGTGAAAATTGATGCCTAACCAAGGCTTCAATTTTCACCCGAAATGTTTTTTAACCATCAATTTCGTTTCGAAATCTTTAGTCTCATTGTAAATTGCATCTTGTTCTCATCTTCCCCTAAAACACAATCGGAAAAAGAATACCTACACGGAAATTACCATTTTCTCCCATTCAAAAGACAGAAGTTTTAAATGTCCCAAATTCTCTAAGAATTATTATTTTAAATTTTATTTGAACATTATATAAATGTTGGAAAAGCTATCACAAAAACAATTAGAAATCAAGAATTATTATTTTGATCTTTATTTGAACATTCTTATATATTATATATTGAACATATATATAAATGTTGGAAAAGTTATGAGTTATCACAGAGATATTTATATTGTGGTTAGGAAAAGCATCTACCAAAAATTTTAGTCTTGATGCGAGAATCGAACCCGCGTCCTCTGAATTCCAGGTTCGATTTCCACATCAAGACAATAATTTTTTAAACTTTTGCCCACTACAAATTTCTTTGTCTTTAATAACTGCCGCACTCAGAGACGTCAAATAACGCTAATGAGTACTTAACGTCAAAAAATGACAATTCAAAACTAGTCGCTATTCTTGCTGGGTTATTGGTATTTTGACATTAAATACTCATTAAAGTTAATTGACGTCTCTGAGTGCGGCAGTAAGAATTGTTATAAAATTAACATTTTTAACGTTCTGCTTGGTCGAGTGCTCGCGTTAGGAGTAGGACATAGCTGATTATTTAGGTATATAGGCATCTATGTAGGCACTCGCACATACATACATAAATCACGCCTATATCCCCCAATAATCAATTCAATCAAGAACTTAATGTACTTGACCACAAGGTAGACCGACGATCTGGTGAAGGTTACAGGAAGCCGCTGAATGCGGACAGCGCAGGACCGACCGGTTTGGAGATCCTTGGGGGAGGCCTATGCCCAACAGTGGGCGTCTCTCGGCTGAATGATGATGATGATGATGAAGTACTTAATAAGACAGAAAATTTTTATTTAAATCTAAAGAGGGTTAGTGTGAGACAGGCGGCTGGCTGTAAAACCTAAGCCAAAACCTTGAGCAGTATGGATTGGAATGTTGTCATTCCAATCACTCTCCGTTCATTGGTCTCTCGACATGGTACGTTCCGTCTCTTTTCTATACATTCATTCATCACTAGCACCATTACGGTGTGATGGATGATATGAATCAAAAGGGAGTGGATGGCTTGATGACGTCTGACGACCGATATGAATGGAAGAGGAAACATTCTGCGCCGACCTCAGATAGACTGGGAACAGGGCAGGAAGAAGAAGAAGTTCATTTAAATCTAGACCATAGACCCGGCAAGAATAGCGACTACTTTCGAATTGAAGAAAAGCACGTTAATGAACTCTTTAATTTAAAGTCATGTCTTTAAGTGCGGATAGTATATATTGAAAGCTGATATCCTTATTATATATATCGTACTCGTGTGTTTTTTTACATAATTATCATCAAGTTATTTTATTAGGTAGCTAAGTCATCTCAATCAGCTCAAGGAAATAGCTAAACTCGTATTACAGTAACGTGAGATGAACGGGTGGCGCCATCTCTTGACGTAGTTTCACAGGAGATAACACAACCTTAGCCGCTCGCCTCTACTTAATCCTTTCAGTGCGATGGCGTATATTATTAATTATTTCTGTAAGTACATGTTTAAATGATATGAAACATTAATTGAGAAGTAAGTTAATTAAAAAGTTAGTAGAATTACCTAAGTAGAAGGTTTTATATAATTTATTTTTTTTACCTACTCGAGATCTATTATGAATAGGCCCACTGCGACAGCTAAGTAGTTAATTTGGAAAAAAACTGGAAATACTTACTACTTTTTCAAAACAGAATTTCCAGTTTTTCCCAAACTTTACCTATATTGACGGACTTGTCAGCAAATTTTGATAGAGGCGACTACCCAAACTTCATGCCTATTGACGCACCTGTCAGCAGGTTTTGATATGGGCAAATGCGTGGAACTAAATAGAATAGAATACTTACATAGTCATTTTTGTCCGCGGATGTCTATTTCCAGGTCCTCCCACAACTTTGCCCCGAGTTATTTATAAGTTCTAGCCCTGACAAAAGAACCTACCTATAAGATACCTATACCTACCTATAGATAGTTAGTTTGACTCAATAAACAGGTAATATAACGAACACTACTTATATTGAGTATTGGCTATCTTTATTGTACAGATTCTATTTTTCTTTTATTTTATATCTTTACACATTGTTTTATTGATATGCTTGCATGCATTTATCACGACTCATATATCATAGGTAACATCCTCTTTAAAGAACCCATCAAGGGCCTGCAAAACTGATAGATTTCTTAATTTCGAGACTCTGTTTTTGAAAGAACTTTTGATAAATGAAAATAAAATTTCGCTATTTTTCCTGAAAATTTTTACTAAGTCCAGTGGACGTGAGACATACCTACACATAATTCGTTGTATGGGAACAGGGAAGTTGTTAAAGAAGACAGAACTGAGCGTAGAATATTTATTTGCCATAATTGAATAAATTCTTTTCGCAGGATTATTGACTCATGTCATGACTGTCAAAATATTAACCGGTATGGGAAAATATTTAATAAAAAAATTGGTGTGGAGAACCTATGTTGATTTAGTTAGCTATAATACTGAGTATCTATGTATCTATGTATGTATAAGTACACCTATCCACTATCTATCTACCCACATATTTACAATTACGATAGTAGGAAGTGAAAAATGTTTCAACGTTATACCTACGAAATGATGATTCTTCAGCATAAAGTTCAACTTTGTTATTTCCCTGCCGGCATATCGGTCAGTAACCCAGTTTCGACGGTCACTTTTATTCCGATGGCATTAGCCGAGAACTTCGTATCTGCAGGCGAGTCAGGGAGCAGTAGGTATCCCAAAAATACATACAGCGGCCGTAGGAGGCGTCACGTGTGTAGGTATGAGCGCTGATGTGACACATGTGGGAGCGGGCGCGGGTGGCGGCGCACAGTGGTCCGGATTTAACAAAATGCGGCCCTAGAGATAAAAGTCATCAAATTGGCTTGAAAAAATTCCATATAATAGGAAATCAGATTAATAATAGAATTTACTATGACCATTTTTCATTATAAGCAATGGAACTTGGTAAAAAAAATCGGATCGGAAAAAATGTATGGAGTAAAACTGAAATTTTTTTTTTTCTCGATGTTTACAAAAGTGTTCACAAATGTACTATTTTTATATTAATGAGTGATGCCTATTCTTGTATTTCATAAATAAATTTCAAGCAGAACCTTGCAGTCTTGGCGAGCATAAATCATCTAAACTCAGTTTTATAATTTTAAATACCTACGTCTGTTTCTTAATTATATTTGCAGGTATGCAGTCTGTTTTACACATCAGACAGATGTTGATGTAGTTTAAAATATTAAAATTAATTTAATTATAAATGCGTTTCCTTCCCCCGTATAACGTGTATGTTACAGAAATTTGTTCTTTTTTGAAACATTGAAAACATTTGCTAGCTCTGAAAAGAGCTTTTAAAAAGCCCTAAAAAGGGCTGTTTAATAACCCATAAAGAGGCTTTTGGATAGTTTTGAGAATGAAGAAAAGACAAGAAAATTTTATTTTTTAAAAGATTTGGAAAATCATGAAAATTTCATTCCAAAGGATCAGGAAAATTCCAAAGGATCGGGCACATTTTCTGTAGTATTTGCCAGATCCTCAACTTCTATCAATTCATCACAGATCAATAACTGCATAGCTTCGGGAAACAAGCTTGATGTCTTGAGTTTTGCATATTTAGGTCTTATATGAGATATATAAGGATCCGATGTAATCAAAAAATTATGTAGAATGTCTTCATTGTTTTGTAATCTTCCTATTTTTCTTGTATGACGCTCCCTAGTATTGCGAAAATCTTTGTTTCTCGATTCAGCTGCTTCTTCTGATAAAATTCCAATTGGGAGGCAAGAGAAATGTTTACATATATCAGCACCATGAACGAGCAACTTATGTATGCTAGATGGCATATTGTACCAGGGGTAATGATGTAAAAAAAGCTCAGCTGTCCCTTTACAGTATTCTCTGAATCTTTCGATGTTGATAGCATTCCCAGAAGATATCACTTGCAATATAATTGCAAAGCGCTTAATCACATCTACATCTATTTTTGTGATTTGAGCTGTCTTCTCGTAGTTCTGAAAAAATCTTCTTGCCGTGTTTCCATCATTGGTAGTTCCGAACCCCTGTTTGACGAAATCAATTAAAAGTCCCATTTGTTCTTTAAACTCAGATTGCACCATGCTCTTTCTAAGCTGCCTGAGATTCTTATTCTCGCCTCGTGCACACCACATTTCAAAATCTAAATTATATGATATGTGTAAGATACACTCCATGCTTCGGATCCACATATGAAGTGTTGAGAGTCCATACTGATACACGTCATCTCGAACAGGTCTCGAATACATTTGCGATAGGTCATTCATCTCACTAGGCTTTGCAAGACATATATTGCAAGTAGCCGCAGATGAAGTATCGGTAATTATAGTACTCACTTTGCCATCAATCATAGTCATGTGCAGCTCGTGGCTTATTTCAAAGTTACCGCATCTTGAAACAGATAAATTTCTTATTTCTTCCTTGAGTTCAGCTTCTTCTTGCTTAACAAAGTCAGTTGTTTCCTTGGCAAACTGAAACTTGACGGGTCTGCAGTAAAACGTTGAAGAAGGCGTCGGATTTTCCCATAAAATCACATCGTCCGACTCGAGCTTCAAAGGAACAAGACTTGTCATGAACACCGATGAGTCATCAAATCCACTTCGCTGCTTATAATTGCTCTGTGCTGAAGAGCCATCGAATCCCCACTTGCTAGTTAGCTTCAAACTTCCACTGGAAATATTGGAGGTATCACCAACAACTTGCAGGATCCTTTGACTAGTCAAATTAAGAAGTGCTTGTAGGTTAACTTTAACTCCGGCTTCTGATATTTCAATGTCTCTGGAATCTGGATAGCATCTTTGTTTAGCTTCTAATAGTTTGTGGTATGATGGAAACTGCAGAGAACTCTTGCAATGTGAGATCGCAGACCTTAAAGCTAGGTACTTCCACTTTGATAGGTCCAATGATGTCGTTAGAGCCAAAGCTTGATCTTCTTGCATTGTATCCTTCTTTTCTTTCTTGTTTAAATATGAATGAACGTCTTCAACTTCTTCGGGATTTTTTATGAGATGATCGATGATTCGGGCAAGTACGTCCTTCCCGCTAGATTTAAGTTTTGCAAGCAAAGCAAAACACAACTCCTCTTCTGGATAGTCAATTAATGAACCCGACCGCCTTTTCTTCTGCTTATTCCCCAAGTCTGTAAATGGTTTTCTTGTTTGAATTTCAGTAGAAGTTCCCGTTTCACGTGAGGTGGAAGTTGATGCAATTACGAGCTCATTGCGGCCTGATGGTTCGGCTGAACGTTGATCTTCTTCGTTAACTTCTTCATAATTTTCATATTCTTCAAAGGCTTCGTTGAGGTTGACGGATTTACATTTCGGCCACTGGATTCTTGTTTCTAACCACTCCTTATGTTTGTTCATGAATGATTTCTGGACTCTATGTGCCGCAATCCATCTGCGGTTTAAGTTGACTGTGAAAGTTCTTGCAAATTTCGATAACATCTCAGAATCTTCGTGTGTAATTTCGAGTGAAATGCAGTCCAAAATTGCTTGATGTAGTCGTTTGTGGTCCTTGAGGTCCCCTTCCCGTAGTAATACGTAGAAGTCCAGGTAAGTGCAAAATCGAGCCATGATTTGAATTGGTAGGTTATTCAGGAGCGTTTCAGTAGTTGTTTCTTCAAAAGTTGGATATCGAATGATGCGCTACTACGATATCCCGTTTGTTATATGTGATTCATAGGTTTTCACTTAGCATGAGTTTCAACCATCTTATTCGGCCAATCAGGATCAAGTATTGAATGAAAAAGACAGAGT
>OZ008354.1:3567464-3642660 GCA_963931975.1 Cataclysta lemnata
GTCCGCGCTCGCGACTCGTCCGCGACACACGTCCGAACCGCCGTTTCCGCCCGAGGACACAGTGTGTACCGTGCAGTGCTCTCCAACTTTCGGAAGCGATATTCAAATACGATGACACCGCGATCCGGCGGGAAGGCCACTCTTTGAGCGAAAGGGTTGGAGTGCGGGGTGCCAGCGGGCGGAGGGCGGCGCGAGCCGCGCACGCGCCCGCCGGCAGAGTCCGGCGGCACACGCGGCGACACCGGCGCGCGCGATGGACGACAAGCCGACCGCCGCGGGCGGTGAGGAGCACTACAGCCTGCGCTGGAACAACCACCAGGCGCACCTGCTGCGCTCCTTCGAGGCGCTGCTGCACGCGGAGACCTTAGTCGACGTGACTCTGGTGTGCGCCGAGCGCCGCGTACGCGCGCACAAGGTGCTCTTGGGAGCTTGCAGCCCCCTGTTCAGGCGCATCTTCAGCGAGAACCCGTGCAAGCACCCGGTGATCGTGCTCAAGGACTTCCAAGGATGGGAGGTGCAGGCAGTGGTGGACTTTATGTACCGAGGCGAGGTGTCGGTGGCGCAGGAGCAACTGGGGACTGTGATTCGCGCGGGAGAGTCGCTGCAGGTTCGCGGGCTGGCGGACCAGGAGCGTGAGGGCGCGAGGTCGCCCCCGCCGACGCCGCCGGCGCGCGCGACGCCTGCGGCCTCCCCGCCGGCTAGCCCCGCTAGCCCGCAGCCCCGCCGCAAGCAGGCTCGCCCACGCCGCCGCTCCGGCGAGTCCGACACCCCCGAGAACCTCTCCATGCGCCGCTCGCCCAGCGGTGGGCTTAAGGCGGTCCGCCTGGCGCGTCCACGCTCGCCGCCTAAGCAGGAGATGGACGAGCGCGACGAGGAGCCCCCGCCGCCGCCTAGGATGTTCCCATCACACCAGGACATGTTCCCGCCAGTGCCACCTTCAGTCTCCGCGCTCTCGCTCACACCACCACACAGTAAGTACCCCCAACCACCTTCATTCTGTAATTCGTGAATAGTCATGCATTCTCCGTTAGTGCCAATCGTGGTGTAGGTATTTTGTGTAGATACCTACCTACTTCATTAAAACTCGTAAAACATAAAAAACAAAACCTACTCGACAGCAAAACAATCGAATGTTGGCAAAAGCTCGTGGATAACTACACAGGTAACTGCTTGCCATTAAAATTAACCCTTTCAATCCTTCAAAGCGTTTGCTGGATTGAGCGAGTTCAACACCACATTCGCATTCTTAAACTATTTTAATGAGTTATTATGCAAATTACTCACACATTCCGGTTACATTAGTTAAATAATGTGAAATTGCTTACTCATTCCGGTTACATCAAATAAATAATGTAAAATTTATATTCGCTGTAAGAGTAGGTAATTACAAATGACATTTATGGGTATTTGTTTCCGAAAAAACAAAAGGTCGATCACATCAATGCCGTTGTGGATGAATAAGTAATTACTAGGTGTAAACATAATCACGGGCAAAAACTGACCTCGATCACTCATTGTCATCACTACTGGCCACATTTTTTACGTCAATTCCGATTCGGAGATATCAATAACAAAATGTTTCTGCAACTCATAATAAATAATAGTACCTAATTACGCAAAGAAAATATCTAGTATTGCATTGCGGCTGGTAGGACTAATCTGTTATTTCAAAAATAATAATTGCTATTTTCGTAGTGCGAACAATCATGTTTGGTACTTTTACGTTAGTATCATGTCTAAATTTTTTTTTAAATTGTATTACTTTGCACAGATCTTTTTAATAGATGTTAATAGATTTTGTTTTTTACTATAATTAAAAATTCATTCTTCAATTCGTACCAATTCAACTCGTTTCTCTAATTATTATTATTAAGACTCTTAATTAACCTACTTTTTAAATCTCTTTACCAGAAGGCTAAACAATTACAAAAACATTAAATGATGAATAGGTATTAAAATCTAACTAAATTAAAATTTCGAATAATTTGCTTGTCTTCGTTAATTGAATCCCGCACAAAATCCACACTAACCGTTCCATAATCAGCGGCGGCTTAATCATTAAAGGATCCGTTAGATAGCAATCGATTCTGTTATCGATTCCATAAATCGCACGCATGTTATTCGATTAGTGGCCGTGTTAACCGGAACCTCTCGGATAAATTAAGATCACCTATTCATACGTCGGGAGCATTATCTCCTCGATCGCGTGAAAGGTTTTAAGTCCATTAACGTTGTGTCGCAAAGGTTAGCTGGGATGCCGTAAATAAATATCGGCCGCAGTGGCCAAGGATGTAAAATGAATTTTATTAAAGTTATTAATTAAATTGGCATAACAACATTAGATTTTGTAATTTACAAAGGACACCTTTTCAGAAAGTAAAGTCTTTGTCAGGCACGTATGAATCTAATTATTTCACAGTATAGTAATTACATATTAACATTTCAAAGCTGTTTAACAATAGAAGGTATAACTACTTTGACTAAAATTAAGAAAATATTATGTCCCCCAATGATAACCCTTTTGTTCACGTATTCTTACCTAAGTACAGGAGTAGTAACATAAGTCGAGAGAGAAACGGTTGTGGACTTCTGACCTAAATGATCTATAGGAGATAAAAAAGATTGAGGGCGTCTGGGCTAGATGATAGGTTTTAGTAATACTTACTTCATATATGCACTTAATCGGTAGCATAGTATGTTTGCAGTTGTTAAGTAACCCATGTAGAATCGCCAACCCTGTGTGCCGTAATCCAGTCTACGTATCGTCTTCATAAGCATGTGTCAGTGTAAATTTCACTGCCCAGTAATTACCACACGGAGTGCATGAAAGAGGAAGCCATTAGAAACGTCATCTTGTTTTATGGCCGGTCTTGATTTCTGAACGCATTCACGGAAGAAATTGTGGTATTAACTGACTGTAATTGTGGAACGAAAAACAACCTTTACGGTTATTAGTATGCACAAGTAGCGAACAAATAATAGTAGGTAGACTAAATACCAAGGGCGCTAAACAAAAAATGACTCAGATCGCAAGTGTTTGACGCCCAAGCCGAAGACGAGAGCAATAAATATGCAATCTGAGCCTTATTTTATCGCCTGAGGTATGACCTTTTAGTTTTATGTCACCCCCTGACCAGGTAGTAGGATTTTCGGTACGCGTAGCGTAGCGGGCGAAAACGTTCACTTTATTGTCAGGTGAGACATAAGAGCATTTTTTTCAAGTGTCAAGCAACTTGGGTTGGCTTGGAATTTGTTTGATGATGATGATGACACTTGTATATCAGTTTAAGTCCAAATACTTATTTAACATATTGTCTTGATTCGTAAGTTGGTTTCTTGAATTAAGACAATTTATTATTGTATTTTAATGTAGTCTTGTAAAACTATTATTTTTCTATCTCTGAACCAACATGTCTTCCTCTTCCATATTCTTCTATCAGAAGTGAACTCAACAAGAACTCCCTTCTTTTTAAATCATCTTTCACACAATCCATCCACCGCTTCGTCGGTCTTCCTCTCACTCTAGATCCATCCAGAGATTATTTTTCAAACTTATTTAATTACCTATTGCTAAAAAAACGATAATGTTTTTCTTCTTAGTAATTACATGCCACCACAGCAGCAACAGAAAACAGATTAAACACATACCCATATTTACCACTAATAGCTCGTGTAAGTGTACCTAGCTGCCAATATAAAAGCAGATTATCCCAAAAAGACTCTACGTACAGGTAGGTAATGTGTTTTATACGGCAGCCTAGGGACTCGAAATTAGTTCAAGGAGTGATTTTATACGTCAATTTTGTTTTATTGTTTCCTCAGTTTCGCGTATGTGCCGAGTGCTTGATTGCGCCGTAATGGTTCTAGGTTATAATGAAGGGTTGCACGCACTCGCCCGCCGACGTGCGTCGTGGGGAAACTAAATACTGGGGGGAGCTTGTGAGCGTTTCCGCACTTGCAAGCCCGTGCCGAAATCTAATTGCTTCGAGGGGCTACCGTGTCGGTTCTTGTAAAAAACAGATTCTGTCATATTTAGGTATTAAAAAAACAGAAAATTTTCGGAAAAGCACTCGGTCAAGTGGTATAGGCATCGCCCCCCTAGCTAAGAGGCCAATCTATTGAACGCATAGAATACAAAATGTATGAAACTGACGTGTCACATAGAAAACAATACGTCAGTTTCATACTTTTGTTTTCTATGCGTTTGGTCGGATTGCAGAGGACGCGGATTCGTTAGTCGCATCAAGTCAATTTTTTTTCTAAATTATACTGACTTTAGTTTCTTAAATTTTTTTGTGACGTTTATTATTGTAATTTTCAATTAAAAATCAAATTATAATGTAATACATACATAAATGTCGCCTGACCAGGCAGAGTTGAATTCACACCCACGTTTCGTCAATAACGTTAGGTCGTATGTGAATCTATTACCCAAAGATGGCCACTTATATCGAAGTATATGTATTGTAAGGTGACATAAGAGGAACGATGCTGCCCATTACCTAGATACTCACCGCTGTCTTAACCCTTTGTAGCCTTGTACGACATCCGCGAGATAGATTAGGGTTAGTGCAATGATATTCCTCTTAATTATTTAATATCATTGGGGTGGGGACAATTGGAATCTGCTCTGCCGTGGCCGCAAGGCATATAATTTATTTATATACTCTGTAAATTGGCAACATTGGCATTTAAAAAAGGAAGTGGAATGGGCACAGCATGGCATAGACAACAGGTACCTTCTAAGTATGCAGACACACGTACTTTAACCTTTTTCAAGCAGGATGAGTTCTGTGACAGCAGGGAGCAAATATCAAAAAGCGGATAGGCATAGAGTTAATACACTACGTTTAGTAAAAGGGTTAAATCAATAATGACAACTGTCATGCGTATTTTTTTCCAATATTTACGGCTTGGCATCTAGGCCTTTGAGCCATATCTTCTTTATTTTCCTTGACTTCTTTCTTCTGCCATGCGCAGGTAATCATCCTACGGTGAACAGACTGTAGTGCTGAAATTCAGCGAGAGCAAATTGCGCAAGACAAACACTAAACCTCCGCGTAGTTTTATGACAAGTGTTCGCTTTATTGTTTCCTTCCATCTCCGTGTGTGATGAGAGCTTGATTATGGTTAATAGTGGTGCGTAAACGTAATGAGGGGTTGGCGGGACTCGTAATCTCGGAAACGGTCGCTTCCTGATTATGCCACTTCGAGTTGTCAAGCAATACCGAATTCTGCCTCTCGTTTTTTCATTAAGCCCGCTTTTACTATCGTGTCATTGCGTACATTAAATCGTAAACGGTGGATTGAAGCAAATTCAAGATGGTTTATTGCTTGTCGCATTACATAATAATATATTATACAGTGAAATGCATAAGCTAGATCTACATGTGACACCCTTTTAACGCCACTTTTGATCTTATAAAACTTTTTTCGTATTAATATTTTTGTTTACTGTTATTGATTCATTGTGCAAAAGAATTTACGACATCTTTTGCATTAATTTAGTCAATCAAATCAATATTAATTATAGAAATATAAACGCTTCAGTAATCTTATTAATGAAATATTATTTCAAATTATTTAGATATTTATTTGTCTCACCACAAACTAATATGTTGTTGTAATATGAAAAAGGATTTTACATGTAGCTTATGATGCATGGACGTTTTGTGTTTTTATCAAATTTATTTTTCCATGCTACTTTATAGGGTGTTAAAAGCCTCCGCGGCAGCCATAAACCGATTATCGCTGTGAAGTATTGTTAAAAAGTCGCAAAAAAAACACAAACCTTGACGAAACTTGCAATGCACAACATTGAAGAACCATTTTCCTCTATCAAGTACAAATCTATCGCGGAGAATCATATTGATCGTTAAATTACATTGATTTACATAAATCTTACTACTTACCTAACCGTAAAAACAGAACTTGATACATTTCAACGAACAATGACAGACTGCAAAAAATTAGTAGTACCTAATGAATATTAGGATCCGTTCACACAGACCAGCTCGGAGTAGAGAGAATGTTATGAAAGCTTATAAAATAGAGTTTTGTGTCTTTGTAATAAGGTTTGTTATTAATTTTACTTATTTTTGTATAGAAATGCTCGATAGCAAAATTTATGATACAAAATTTAACAATCCGCCATATTTGGTCAAACGCTACATGATGTCACTATGTTTTGACATTTTATTTGCCAATCAAAATCACTCTCAACTGACATTTATTTTACGCTATAGGGACGTTATACTGACGCCATTGCTGTTTTGGCGTTTTAGCGGAAATTTTAATTTGCATTATTCAAAACATGTTTATTCTATCAAAATCTTATTTTTTTTACAAAAATATAATTTATTTTAGGTAAAGTACCTAGCTACGTAAAAATAACATGTGTAGTTATTCAAAAGTAGTCTTCATTACTAGTCAAATTACTAGACTCAATTTTAAATGCGATATATATATAGGTATCTGCTCTCGTCCAGTCTGAACGGACACTTAGCGACTTGGCCATTGTTTACACAAATTCGTATCGATACACGCGATGCCAGCACTGGCGCCCATCGGCCACGTGACCTTCAAGGGTGGCACAAAAAAGGAAAACTGTATAAGCGTGTGACATTGGCACCGATCTCCGAGCTGCGCACACGCAAGGGTTAGGTATAGTAGGTACAGCTACGATTGATCCACGCGTTGGAATTGACAACATTTTGATGGCTTGCTTGGTCGAATGCTCAGATCGCTGGGTATTAATAATAATAATAATAAATAAATATTTTTACACTCACACCTATCAGTATTGGCCGAGAGGTTCCGGTTTCGAATCCTGGTAAGGGCAAATTTTGTAATAAACACATATATTTGTTCCCGAGTCATGGTTGTGTAATATTTATGTAGTATATTTACATAATTCTTATGATATTAAAAATATTTTCCGTCATCTAGTATCGATAACACAAGTGCTTAGGGTACTTTCTTTAAGCTAGATGATAGGTGTGAGTGTAAAAAAAAAATTTTTTTAATTACATTTTTCGTAAGGTATACTATGTTTTTATTATACGGATGTAAAATAGACAAAGATTTTGGTGGTTAGAAAAAGAATTTCGAAAAATTATGATCTTGAGGCGGGAATCGAACCTGCGTCCGCTGCTATCCGGGCAGGTGCCTGACCGCTCGGCCACCCAAGATACTAATTAACCTGCCGAAATTCTTCTAACCTTTACACTTCACGTTGTAAGCCAACGGGTACCCTCGCAATGTAGAAATAAATTTCAAACATTCAGGAGCAGATATTTTCACAAATACCGTGCGTTCGGTTAAGCTTGGGTTTGCTTTATAAACTATTCGATTTTAATTTTAACATTATATAAATTAAATGTTAGAAAAATTAGTACAAAGATTTTGGTGGTTAGAAAAAGAATTTCGAAAAATTATGATCTTTTTGGAAATTCTTTTTCTAACCACCAAAATCTTTGTACTAATTTTTCTAACATTTATATGATGTTAAAATTAAAATCGAATAGTGTAAAATAGACATTAAAAGGCTCGAAGCGTATTTTTTTTATTTTATTAAATTTCGATTCTAAAGGGCCTGTTTCACAATCGGCGGGTAGGTAAGTTCTGAATAGCTTACCTACTTGGCAGTTCAATTGACATAATATTTAATATTACAACTGTCGAATGATCTGCCTAGTAAGCTATCCAGATCTTACCCGTCGATTTTGAAACAGGCCCTAAGGGCCAAAACAATATTCGAAATATTAGCATTTAAAAAAGCATTTAAAAAAACCCACAGTCACAAAACCGGTCACTAGTACTGAATTAACTAAATAAGGCACTTTTTTTATTAAAAAAGTTGTTAGACCTCTTTAAATTAAATCCCATTTTATTTTAATAATATAAAAATTACCTCTCGGTTTTATGATTAAAATACACAAGCAAAACATTAAGATGTATAAAACACAAAAATCACACGTCATGCAGCTACTAATTGAAGGAACCATTAATAGATACAGCACTTATGAACACGAATACTTGCAAATAAAAACCACGATGTGAACAATGGTAGGCGAGATGGCACTATGATCAGCGCGCGCGCATTTACATTCAATCGACACATCTGCCCAGTGACCCAGATGAAACACTCTTCAATGTATACTCTTTGGTATATACAACCTTCTTGGTGCTATTAAAATGTAATGACCCAGACGAAACACTCTTCAATGATACTCTAGGGTACACAACCTGCTTGCTGCTATATATTTTTTTTATAATTGGCTTAACGTTCCTGGATACAAGTCCTTTAGGAACTTTCTTTGTATACTTTCGTTTACTTTTCTTAATTTTGAATGAACGATAAATGAATGAATGAAAATAATGTATGAAATGAATGAATGATATTAATGCATGAAATGAATTTTACATTAAAATATGGGTAAAACACATTTTAACGCATCTAAGGAGTGCTTGGCGCGAGTCAAATGGTAACAGAGCTCACGGCGGTGATCGATGAGGTGGTGAAAACCACTATAAAATTCTCAACGTCAAACACGGCACAACACTTTTATTTCAATAATTCTTCATAATTAAACATTAACAAGGATCCTTATGCATCAAAATTACACCACTTTTACTACACAAAGTCCACTCTGAAACAATTTTTGAATGATTGAAATAAAAATTTTACTGACGCCATTGAAAGCCCGCCAAGCACTCTGCTGCTATTAAAAATGTAAAGTTCTACAGGAGAAATAATAATAATTATGTAATACCTTTTAACTTAAATAAAAAGAGGAAATAAATGCCAAGAAATAATAGGGAATCATTTATTCTCCATCACAATCAACTTAATTCTATAACATGATTTATTGTGTTTGGTTTACAAATAACGCATTAAAAACTTTCTTGTTGTTCTGAAAGCCTAGCCTCTGGAGAATCTCATCACATTATTTAGTATTTTACATTCAAATGAATATTTTTAGCCCACCGCGATATTTCATTATGTTGTCTTCAATACAAATAATAATCATTATAAGCAACAAAAATATTCTGATCTAAATTGATATTTTTCTACTTCCTATAAATTATATCACTTTAAAATGTGCTCGCATTATTACATATTACCTACCTTCCTATTAAAAACTGCCAAAAAGGGTTAATGTCAGGCAGGCGGCCGTCTGTAAAACCTAAGTCAAAACCTTGAGTAGTAAGGATTGGAATGTTGTCATCCCAATCAACTCTCTTCGTTCATTGGTCTTTCCAAAATGATCTATTTTGTCGCTTTTCTATGATTGTACATACATTCACTCATCACTAGCACTAGGTGTGTTGGATGATATAAAATAAAAGGGAGTGGATGGATGGCTTGATGACATCTGACCGATATTAATGGAAAAGGAAACGTACTGCGCCGACCCTAGATAAACTGGGAACGGGGCAGGAAGAATTAAAAATGGGTCAAACGTGTCAATAAGAATTATTCTAGTAGGAACAATAACAATTTGCCTACTAGAAGAAAAAAACAATGGAATAAAAAAACCACTTCACTGGCACAATCGAGTGTCTATGGATAATTAATAACAGCGGACACACGTGGAGCGTGTGTTGTGATGCGACTACGCGAAGCCGTAAATAAAAAAAAAACAAAATAAAAACAGAGCCCCGCAGCGCGGGAACTAGATTATCGGTACTTCTTAATAAGACCTGTGTGTAACAACAATTTTAACTGGACTCTTAATTTAATCGATACATCGGACAGCTTGGAAAAAAGTGAAATTGAATTAGGGGAAAGGCCCCGAAAACTCCTCCGAAACGGCTTGACCGATAGTTATGAATTTTTTTGGGTATATTTGGTGGTCTGAGAATAGGTCGTGGGCTTTTTTTTATACCCCTAGATGTTAGGCAAAGCAACGTTTGCCGAGTCAGCTAGTATACTATATTATTTTCACTTCTCATGCTCTGTAAGTGCTTGTTTGTGCAGGATATAGGCTGCACAAAATCGAATTTTGTGCTCTAGAGCATTAACGTATCTGCTCATAAATGTGTCTATATTAAGACAAAGAAAATGAGCCATGCAGCCAAACTCAATAAGAAATACATACAAACATAAATTACCCCTTTATCCCCGAAGGGGTCGGCAGAGGTGAACTAGCACCCACGTTTCGCCATTTATGTTAGGTCCCATGTAAATAGGTGGCGAGCCTACAAAATTAATTTAATACTAGGCTGTATAGGTCTGCACTCTGCATTCCAAACCTAACATCAATGGGAAAAACAATTTCCTTCAAAAATGTTATGATAAACTACTGTTTTATTTCCTCGCAATCGAAGTGAAAAGCAGAGTTTCTAACTCGTCCACAAAACCATTTTTATCCTCGACATTACTATCATAATGCTAAATGTCTCGGACAAAAATGATTCGTTTTGTGCACTTGTTGGAAAATCTACTAAATCTTTGCTCGAAACACTTGTACATTATAGGCGTGGTTTTTTTACAAGTTTATTTTATTTTATTCTTATATTATATATTATTTAAGCCAAAAAAATTTGATTTGACCGTTTTGGATCACGCGATGAGTTGCCGAGTGTACATGACTCGTAAAAACGCGGGTGCTTGAGTGTAAGTAAACAATGTCTGATTGCTGATAATTAGTCGCAAGCATGCGCGCCACGCGACATCATGTTACGGTACGATGTGCATACACATACGTCGTTATAGGGTTCCGAGACAGTCAATCAGCTTGGCGCCAAACCCGTCGATTTTAGCTTCAAGCATTTTGATCGTCTATAACGCTTGCTTGATGCTAGCTTTGAAGAGCTTTTTTATGTCTGTTCGATTTGAAATAAAACAACTTTTACGGATTAGACTCGCGTATATTTAGATGTTTGGCATTATTATTTATCCCGACGTTTCGATCACTTTACAGCGGCCGTGGTCACGGGTGACTAAAGATGACAGGTGTCTTCATCGTAGTTATAATTAACTACCGTCAAATTATTTAATATTTATGTGGTCCGATTTAAGCAGACGGAGCTCACTGTGTCTATGGATTTGGCAGTATGAGGACGGTGTTGGGATTTAATTATCCTGATGATCGGGTCCCAAGCAGGTGGTATATTCCAGCCAATGAAACCATGGTCAGTTTTGATATACAGTCCTTATTTACTTGCCTACCAGTCCAAGATTGTATTGATATTACTAAAAGAAAACTAGCACAAAATAACATGCCTATTGAATATGCAGATCTACTGGAACATTGTTTAACATCTGGTTATTTATTGTGGGATGGAGAATTTTATATACAAATAGATGGTGTAGCAATGGGTTCCCCTATATCACCTTTAGTCGCAGACATTTTTATGGAGGACTTTGAGGAGAGGGCCCTAAGCACATCACCTGTAACACCTAGATTCTACAAACGATATGTAGATGATACTTTCACAATACTACCAACTAACCAAATATCTGCCTTTTTACATCATCTAAATTCCATCCATCCTAAAATTCTTTTTACTATGGAGTTGGAGGCTAACAATAAACTAGCTTTTCTAGACATCTTAATAATTAGAAATCCTGATCAAAGCTTGAGCCACACTGTGTATCGTAAAGCCACCCATACTGATAGGTACCTCAATGGTGACTCTCACCACCACCCATGTCAGCTATCTACCGTAGGCAAATCTTTGTTTCAGAGAGCACACGGCATCTGCGACAATAAACATCTGGCATGCGAACTTAATCATGTCAAGCAAGTACTGCGGAAAAACAAATTGCAAGTACCACGGCCCCGTCGCAGAAGTCGAGTGAAGCCCGTCACAGTCGAACGTCAGCCTGCAATACTGCCATACTTGAAAGGTGTCACTGACAAAATTGGAAACATCTTGAAGCGTGCTTCAATCAAAACCTACTTCAAGCCGCTGAAGAAGATCAACCAATTCCTAAGACCTGTAAAGTGTCACATCCCACTTCAAGATGCAGGAATTTACAAGTTAGATTGTGACTGTGGTCTCTCATACATAGGTCAAACAAAACGTAGTGTAGGCACCCGGGTGAAAGAACATATAGCTGATGTCAAACACAAGCGCGAAACAAAGTCTGCAGTATGTGAACATGCCTTCGACGGACCCAGCCATTACATAAGATTTGACAAGCCACAAATTCTAGCAAAAGAGAAACGTTACATACCTAGAATGATAAGAGAAGCTATTGAAATAAAGAAATACCCCAATTTCAATAGAGACAATGGCTGGAATATACCACCTGCTTGGGACCCGATCATCAGGATAATTAAATCCCAACACCGTCCTCATACTGCCAAATCCATAGACACAGTGAGCTCCGTCTGCTTAAATCGGACCACATAAATATTAAATAATTTGACGGTAGTTAATTATAACTACGATGAAGACACCTGTCATCTTTAGTCACCCGTGACCACGGCCGCTGTAAAGTGATCGAAACGTCGGGATAAATAATAATGCCAAACATCTAAATATACGCGAGTCTAATCCGTAAAAGTTGTTTTATTTCAAATGTGTAGTGCTCGTGCAAATATAAGAGAACATTATCTGTTCGATTTGTTTGAAAACAGAACAGAATCACACTGAAAGTCAACGCAAGCAAGAATTGACTGTCTCGGAACCCTATCAGAGACATAATTCTCCTGATAATCGATCTTCTGTCTTTATAGATACAGATAACACCAATTCAATCAGCCTCAAAACACAGATTAAAAAACACCCAATGAAAATTAAAAACTTTATATTTTCAGATATGATAAAATTTTACCCTCGAAATGGTAATTAGAGGTGTGTTGTAGTTTGGACTACCGTCACCACACGATCTTGAAATATATTTCTTAGAAATTTTCATTGTAAGATAATATTTTTTTTGTAAGTATATCTTAAACTAACTGTTTGACAAATATTGTAATTAAGTGAACGAGACGATCGTAATCGAAAGTTAGGGAATTACGTTAGATTTTACTGCCGGATAGTACCTACCGCTACAGACAAATATAGCCCCTATGCTACTTAAATTCAGTGTGCAAAATTGCGCAACCACTTCAGTAGTTAGTCGTAGCTAATTTCCCTTTCTTCAAACACGTTCACTTAATAAAACAATACTAGTTCCATAACCTATTTATATTGCAATTTGACTCAATAAACTAAATGTTTGGAATCTCTAGACAATGCAATAGTGAAATTTATTACAAAGCTATTAACGCGTATTTGATTTTTTTAACAATATGGCAACATTAGAAAAAAAAAAAAGAAGAAAATTTCCGCAACAGGGCAAATAATTTTTCGAATTTTTTTCGACTTTATTTTCTTTGTCATTATTATATTCTTGTAAAATATTTGTATTCTTTAGAGATCATTTTAAACATTAATGTAGGTACCTTACAATTTATTTATTAATTAAAACAGGTTTTTTTCTAACACAAGGGTACCACCACCTAAGTAAGTATTTTTAATTAAAAAGCATAGAGGCAGAATCAAATCGCCAGCAAATACGAGCATGTTTCTTATGTACACCCAGGCTTACTTCCAATGGTTAACAGGTGAGACTTCCAGTCGTGACAAACAAACACACTAGAACGTACGCCACTGCCGGGTAGTTGCTGTAGATATCTAGTCCGTCTAATCCGAGGTTTAGTAAGTTCTAGGCAATCTTAAACTCGCTGACAGGGTTTAAAAGTGATATAGCTAAGACACTCGTAGTTGGTACAGTCAGCAGTAAAAGTTAATGGCAATCAAATAGATTTATGTATTTGGGATTACAATCTTATTTTGGAAATGTAAAAATAATAATAAAATAAAAATATCGGAAGCCTATGACCTGAGCACAAACAGTACCTATAAATAAAATCACGCCCAGCTATCCCCAAAGGGGTAGACAGAGGTGTATTAACACCTACATGTTGCCTACAATCTGAGATCCCATCATAGCAGCGAACCTATAGTCATCTATATAACTCATACGCAGACACATAAATCGTAGAATAACAAAAACGCGTGTACCAATTCCTCAGCCCTATTTCTAGAGTAACTAGAAATATTCATTTCGCTCAATTATTAACATTAACTTATAGACTAAGTACTAATTTTAGATAAATGACGGGATAACAGCAATTTTCTGAATTACCCTTCAATTTTAAATCTGAGGCCTTAAGTGCACCCGTTTGTTTAACTTTTATCGATATTATTACACTTAAAAGTTGCATTTTAAAAATTAAAATAATTTTGTTTAATGAATATATTTTAATGAGCTTACTGTTCGAAAAGCTTTTGCGAAGACTGTCGTACATTGCCAGCGAGGCGATTGCGTGCTACGCGGAACTATTTTTAAACTTTGAGAGCTTAAGTAGTAAGTAGATGGAGGATGAATGAATCTTAGTTAAAAGACAGTTATTGGAGAACGTATTAACATCTTGCACCTGAATAAGGAATAATAGATTCCAAATTTATTTCCCATGAAGCAGTTTTGGTCTCCGTAAATATAAAATTTTATTGTAACCAAAAATATTTTCAAACTGATATACCGTGTTAAATTCACTGTAACTATAAAACATCTTGTTGCGACATACCATTTTCTATAATATAAAGAGAATTGACAATCGCCTTGTCATTATGTAATTGTACAATTATAATTTTATTAAACATAAACGATTCATACAGATACAAAAATGTTTACGAACACAGAGTAAAAAGAACAAAAAGTATTTTTAGCTAAAAATATAGAGGAAGAAATCGCCAGCCAACAAAACTGAAAAGTAGCTTCACCTGCGACAGAACCCTAAGCTAATGTTTATTATTGTCAATAAAGCGCGGGAAAGCGCACGGGTCCATTTGATTTTTATAAATCAATTAGGTTACAATGATCGTAATTAAAATCAATAATAAATTGATGCACCAATTAAGATCGGTCTTAAGATTCATGCGAGGCCTAATTAGTGTAACTGTTACCGTATACGATGGGGTTATATTAATAGTTTTTATGCGAACAGCTCTCCACGCGGACGGATATTGAGAATTTACATTTCAATTTATGAAAATCGTGTTCAAGCAAGTGGGTATAAACATACTTGGGCGACATCGGCTCATTTATACTCGATTACGATATTATAATGAAGGTTAAACTCACAGTACGTAACTAGTTTTATTATAATTTTGTTGCTTATTAAGGCATTTTGCAATAACTTTCGAAGCGGACTCGCACTTTGCCGATGCAAGTTTTTTTAATGAGTCGCGTAAATTAGTTTTGTAGTGTACCTACTAGAAATAATGACGTATCAGTAACAGTTATTTTGTATCACTCCGTAACCCTGTTCCTGTAAAATAATTGTGAATTTATGCACTCACTCTGGCAACTTTGTCGTCGTTTTTAAAGATAAGGTTATAAAATGGCTTTAACACACACTTGGCCAGCTCTTTTATTAGCTCAAGTGGTTACAATGTTAATAAAAATCTATTTTACGCTCACACTTATCATCTAGCTAGCTCAAAGTAAGTAGTATAAGCACATGTGTTTAAGGATACTAGATGACAGACTTGGATATAAATATTGTAAATAAATATAAACATATAAATTGCCCCTACCAGGATTCGACTTGTTACAATGTTACCTATCCCATCCTAAAAAGAAGTCAAAATTGAGGCATCGGGCAAAATTAGGCATCTGTGTGCCAGCTCAAAGTAGATATCTCCCTATATCTAAGATTTTTATTACCTATATTGCAATTTATTTCATATTATGTAAAATGATATGCTGAAAAGTTTTGTTTACAAATAAATATAATACTTAATATCTTATTACATACATACATAAATCACGCCCATATCCCCGAAGGGGTAGGCAGAGGTGAATTCTCACCCGCGTTTCGCCAATTATTAATATCTTATTACTTACCGTAAAATCAAAATACACATTCTGAAGAAAGATTAGCCAATACTTACAAGAATTTTGACTTCACCTGGTTGTAAATTAGTTGTTATTTATTGGTTAGCCCATCGGTGCCGGATTGTATTTCAAACATACGCGGTAGGGTTTACCGTGTAGGGCTGCCACGGAATAATAAAAAAACGATTTATTGATTTATTTGTTCGTTATCTGAAAATTATAAAAATGTTAGTAATAATATTACAAAAAAAAAAATAGGCTAAAATAAAATGAAAAACTATGTCCCACATTTTTTTATAATATCGATACAGACCAATTCAGAGATAATCTCAGATTTCCCTGGGAGAACCCCGTGGTACTTCTACGTCTATGCGGTCTCCCGAGGGGTCTTTGGCCACCGATTCCTAAGGTGTTCCCCCAAAAAGAAGAGGTAGTAGGGAAAAAGTAGGGGGTCCACGCGATGTAAACGGCGTTTTAAATCCAACCAACAGCTTATTAAATAAAAAAGGTTATTGATTTATGTAATTTTAAATTAACTAACCTGAAATAACTGAAACAGATAACATGTGGTCTACGAGATAAGAAGTTCGAGGACCTTAGATTACGTAACTCTGTTGGTAACATTTCTCGATTGAAATTAATGAAATGGTTGCTATTATGAACCTACTACTACGATTTTACAGCAGGTATCTGCGGTGTGAGGTACTGTCAAATCCTAAATGCAAAAGCAGCATTATTATTGATTTCTCTGTGGTGTGGTGACTACCGTATGGTGACGGCAGAGTAGAATACAATTGTCACCACCCCAAATCTATCCTGTGGGTGTCAAGTACAAGGCGACTAAGGATAAATCAGCGATGAGGAATGGGCAGCAGCGTTCCTCTTATATCACCTGGCAATAGTACTGCGACTTTTGTGCCCGATAAATGGCAATAGGCTCGCCACCTATTACATGAGACCTAACATAGCGATGCGTGGGTGCTAGTTCACCTCTGCCTACCCCTTCGGGGATATAGGCGTGATTTATGTATGTATGTATGTATTATTGATTTCAATCGAGAATTGTTAGCAACAGAATAGCGTAGCTTGTTGACGTGCCCGAACTTCTTATCTCATAATCCACTTGCTATGCCAGGTTATTTGGTATTGTATTTTTGAATATTAATAAAAATAAACTTGTTTTTTGTTAAGTTTTAAGTTAAAAACTAAGCATCCATTCATCTAATCAGCCTGCTGGTACAGACTATCCAATTCCTGGTCTAGCTAGACTATGGAATGCGAACGTTGTCTCCTAGCCATCAATATTTCAAATTAAATTATTTGGTACACATATATAAATAAATTACTTAGTTGTCTTGTCAAATACAGTAGTTCCTTCCCGCTGAATTACGCCCAATTAATTCGACCAATAATTTTTGTCAACTACCCGCAAATCCACATATCGGCTGACGGTATGGGAGTCAATGGCGGTCGTTACTCAGCCTGCTGACAAATGCGCACAGTTAATTGGAAGGGCTGGTACCACCGATGCTCTTTAACGTCCGAGTAGTAAATAAGGCCGTTTACGACCCAGACGAGTTATCAATAATCGCATTGAAAGCTCTAATGAAATAACAATGGGGCTCATATCCAGTGAGGTCAATTAACGTGACAAATCCGAGCGCGGCCATGGTTTTATGGAGTCGTTGCTTTTTAGCAGTGCCTATCCAACTTTGACTTGTTATGGAGGCTGGAGTCACGATCCGTGTCTTGTGTGAGATTTGTGTTATCGGTTTCTGTGCTCACTCGTATTTTATGTAACTACAGGTAAAAAATAAACACTGTGACAAACAAAACTGTGATTAGTAAAAGTTAGAGTCGTGTCAAAAAAAATATAGTCTGAATGCGGGTAGCGAAGATGCCTATGTCGTGGCCAAATCGTAGAATTGATCACTTCATGATGTGGCCGACCATTTCATGATATGGTGGCATTTCATGAAATGGCCAGCTAAAACTGACCATATCGTTGAAATGTCAACGTTTTATGATATGTCCATCCACGTTTGGCCATATCATTACTGTAGTAAATGTTTGGTATTTTTACGTTGCGCTCGTTTTTTGAGTGACGTAAAACGTAAAATTCTAGTAATTTGATGACGTAACGACATTTCACTTCACTTTTATCTTCCATTAGAACAATATTATTAGTTTGTTTAATAGGTTAATTGTTCGCCGCCATGATGCATCACAAAAACAAATCGAAATAAGTGCCTCTTACGATGGTTAATGTAACTATTTAACGATAGGATTAACAATGTTTGGCCATATCATGAAATAGCCATGCGTTTAGCTGTTCATATCGTTGAACGTTGTTTATTCATTGATCTGGCCAGACCATTATCATGATATGGTCAGTTTTAGTTGGCCATTTCATGAAATGCCACCATTTCATGAAATGGTCGGCCACATCATGAAGTGATCAATTCTACGATTTGGCCACGACACCTATACTACTCGACCTGTAAATAATTTTGGTGGATATTCTTAAATTAATGTTAGATAATTTTTAAACTTTTTGTAATCACAATTTTCTATGTTTCCTTAGATATATAAATAATAAATAAAGACTGAGAGAATGTCTAACAAGCTATTTGTATTTGATAAAAAAAACACACAGGGGAATTAGTTACCTTGACAGATGGGGGGTGGTGACTATTGTACTCTGCTCCGCCGTTACCACCACACGGCACGGCACTAAGTTTTAGAAGTTTCTTGTCATAACAACGAAAGCATTCTGGTAGTATCATAGCAGCCGTCACATAAGAAAAATAATATTTTTACTGCACAATATAAGTAGTGAATTTTTTTTCGAAAAATTATGTCCTGATACTGACCTGACCTGAGACTCGAACCCGCGTCTTTCGCAATCCGGGCGGGTTGCCTTTATGCCCAGTTAAGTTTTAACTGGTAATCCACCTAAGCAAGTACCTAGAAAATGTAATTGCGGAATATTTACCGTCTTCCGAATAGAGTAATTTGCTATTGAGTCATAACAACACGAAACAGTTTGGCTTTGAATATAACCTACACTTACTTTTAATAAGTATTTTGTACTGACCGAATATGAGTCTTACTTTATCAGTATAAAACTACTAGGTCTACACCTCGGTCAACTGTCATACACATTACACACATTTTCGTGTACTTCATATCGTCTTTCATGCAATCCATCCTTTCGAATGAGTCGTGTTGCTTGAATCAAATAAATATTTTCAGAAAATTAGACCAACGCTTCAAATAAAGAACTGTTAGGTTCCCATCACGCGAACGGGACCTAAATCACACATTAGAATTAATTTTATACGAATTTAATAACAAGTGAGGTGTGCGCTTGCTCATTGTACGCCCGGTGCCATGAGAAAAAGCACTGCCCGATTTTTTGTCGAAGGCAAAGAGGTGCCGACGGACTATACGGACCGAGATTGATGTGCACGTATGATCGTATCTGCCCGCTGTGAGCGCCGGCTGTTATAATTAATATTCCATAATCCATTCAAAGTTCAAACCTGCGCGGGTTTGCTTCGGTCAACTGCTTCGGAAGAGTTACACCGGGAGCCGTGTGTCCTCGTCACACGTCTGGTAATTGATTCCGCCCGTAAAATTCGGAATTTGAATGAGTGCTCGTGAATGGACGCCGAAATAGGAACGCAGCTCGCGGCCCGCAGTCGCCTCTCACTGCGCGGCACAATGCCCGCCGTACTGCCAGATCTCTCTCTCGATAAACACAAAAAACGCCACGAAAAAACTACATGTCATGCATCTACGTGTGCTAGTCGATTTCACAGCGACCGTCATGGGAATCGAGCGACGAATGGGACTAGAAAGCAATTAAAATCGGTAGGTACCCACCGAAACGGGCGCGATCGATGCACGAAACCTCCGCCGCTCGGACGTCCACTCGATTAATCGAGCACTTCTCGGAATAATCGACAAAAACTGCAGTGACACTGGCCATTGGCAAAAAGAGCGCGGAACGCCGACGTTCAACGATGACTTTAGTCATGCTTCGGAGCTGAGCATCAGAGTAATTAAAAACTAATAATCAAGAAGAAAAAAACGTTTTTTGCGACAACACAACTAAACAAACAAAAATGCCAAACAAGCTAATTACTTGTCTCGTGCTTCGATCATAAATAATAACAACTACATAAAATGATCGAAGGTCTCACGTAATCAACATGTTTGAAGCACGTCAAATATCGAAAACTAATACGTCTAAAACACCATCAGGATTTACCCATGACCTTTGGAAAATCCCGATCGTATCCCGGCATTTCAGAATTGGGAACATTTCCAGGCTGATCTTGGTTCAGTTTAAAGCCAAAATATTGTTTTCTTTCCGCTTTCCTCCCTTCGGAGTACGAAAACGACAAAACACAGTCCTCTAAATAAGCCCGTAGGCCGTGTAGTTACGGTGTTCTCTTAAGATTACGAAGTTAGAAGAACTTGAAGTTTGGATCCTCAAAATGTTTTTATCATTTTTATATCTTTACCGCAAAAACGTTCATGTATCTAAACCAAATGAACTTAATTAAATCTCATCTTATCTGCTAAATCCTCCAACCAAGTTTAAATAACTTCCTACTAGAGTGGGTTTAACTCACAAACAAACACACACGCCACAACAAACCACCACTAACACAGCACTATTGTATTCCGACAACTTAAGCTAAGATAACCTAGTGTAGTTGCTTAGAGTTCCAGGTGAAGCTCAATACCGTCTTCGGCCCTTGTCGTCACTTACCAGGTGAGACGAAGGCCGTGTGGTGACGGCAGAGTAGAATACATTTTTGTTCCTCTTATACCACCTAGCAATGTACCTACTGCGACTTCTGTGCCCGATAAATGGGAATAGGCTCGCCGGCTCGCATTACATGGGACCTAACATAATTGGCGAAACGCGGGTGCTAGTTCACCTCTGCCTACACCTTCGGGGATATAGGCGTGATTTATGTATGTATGTACGAAGGCTAAGAGATTCCCTGTCTAGCATAAAAATAAACCAGAACCCACACAATTCGTCTAAAGACGCGCGGAAATCCGGGAATCGTACAAAATTACCACTGTTAACCACCGAGAAAGGTTACCGAGTTTCGAGCCTTACGACAAAAGAGGCAAAAACAGACCTTTCCCGGGACTTTTATCGTCACAAAAAGCGGCAGAAATCGAAATCAGATTACGAGTCCTGTGATTACAAAGTTCCAGGACGTCTGACCACAATATTGTTGAGGGGACTTGTCGTGGTAACCACACACGTGTTTTATGCTACTTAGGTAGGTACGTTACGGCAGACATCTTGTTTCGGACGTGACTTCCGGAACAATTTCGTGTTTTGTTTTTACCGCCAAAACTATTTCGAAATTAACGTTGTGAAGCACTTTCATTGTTTTATTACTGGTTATCATTAAAAACGCGTGAAATTTGTACAACATTTTTATGTTTAGGATTGATTCGCCTCTGTGGTCTAGTGGGTTAGTCACCGGAATTAGATCCCGAGGTCCCGGATTCGAACCCCAGGTGAGTATTTTGTTCTCGATTTGGTTGATGGTAAGACTTGTTACAAATCCGCTAGCTATCACCATCTTATCACAATCTGTTGCCATAATAATAATGTTCCGACAAATAACGATTACATTTCCAGACCTAACCTTATTGGCGAAATGTTAATTGCTTAATTCACTTTTGCCTACCCTTGGGATATAGGCGTGATTCATGTATTTCCATCCCCTGTAGTTGAGGATTCCAGGTGAATCTCGACTCCACCGTCGGTCCTTATCGTCACTTGCCATCTAGGTGAGATGACGGCCAGGTTACCTGATTAGCATAAAAATAATCAAATACCGAAAAGAAATTAACTTTTTGCAGTCTCTACTAGATAGTTGGTAACTATACGTTTTCCTTCAAAACTTTTCCAGTGTAAGCCGTGGTCATTCCCAATCCTAGTCACTGTGCCCTCAGCGCACCGGTGCCAAAGTAAATTAATTACACACACATAATATTTACCGGGAATCGCTAATTGACATTTGCGCGTTCCAAGTAATACATTACAAATTACCATGCAGTATCTGGGAACGCGTGAGTCAGTTAAACATATGAGTAATGCGAACAGCCTCGCTGGAGCTAACCATCGTTCGCGGTCAGCCACACACGTAAACAGCAATTTGGTATCAATCAAAACTTTTTTCGCTTCCTACCTCATATCGGACGGTGCTATAATCTGTGCTGTGTGTACACAGGTAATAAAGGGTTTGGTTTTGTAGGTACGCAACTTCTTCAATCCAGTTTCTGCTAGAATCGCGAACTAGGCTTGCATATTTTTTATTTTAAATACTTATAAACTGTGTGAATACTTCTTGAACAATGACACAAGCGATGGAGTTTAAGATTTTTCGATTAAACTTTTCGTGTTTATAAAGAATAATCAGATGGAAAGTCCTCATTCGTTTTTCAAATATTTAAAAAAAAATCTCACTTTTTGCTTTATATTCGAAAAGTTAACAATAAATATTGTTGTTAAAGTTAATAAAACGCTGTAATAACATTTCATTGTCAATCAAAAGAGCTGTAGAAACTTCTATGCAGTAATTAATCTGAATGAATTGTTGGTGAGAGTATTCCTACATACATTTATTAGGTATAACATACTTAAAAAGTACTAAACCATGAACGCAAAATAACAATCAACGTGATGTTCCTCATTAAAAATTTTCAATCTGAATTGATGTGGACTGTAATCAAACAACTATTGCTTTCCGTTTCAATAAAAACTTCACCTCCAAAATAAAGTAAAGAAAAACACATTGGTCTATCTGACTAGGTACAAAAATCAGTCTGTGTCCAAATAAAAACATCAAAATGTTTTATAGCGTGTCAAACTGTAAATAATTCTGTCGCAACTTTCGCTAGATCAGTGTTACTGTTTACGATTCTAACACACAAGGAACTTGTACGACAGAATTAGGAATTGAATTATAATTCAAATGTGTTATAGCCAATAACAATATGACTCAACATAATTTGTGTTGCCTATTCTGTATCACTTTATTGTATCGGAAGAATTGAATCTGAATCATAATATGCTCGGTGGGATTTGAGGAATTATTTTGTCATTGTTGGGCGTTCAATTGTTATTGAATTGCTTAGATTAGAGGAAAGCGGGATCACTTTCAATTCTTTATACTGTTATCACGTATAATCTAACACTTCTCTGATAAAAGTATTAAAAAAAAATTGCATTAATTTCTTCCTTTTTACGTAACAATTTGACTGGTACTGGACCAGTAGTCTCCAATCGATTGTCAACCGTAACTTATTTGATGTAAAGCAAAAAGTCGAATAAGAAAATTTGACACATTTCTGCATAAAATCGAGCAGCATCCTCATTTTCACCGACTCCTACCGATTTGTACGGTGTAAATTGTGCCTCGTGAAAAACCACAATCGTTTTGTGTTATTTCACATGGAAGATTACATACGACGTGGAAACGTGACTTTATCGTTGGCAGCACAGATCACCGCAGAAAGCAATATGTTAATTGGGAGAAAGCCGTAGGTAGGTACAGTTTATTTCTTGGCAAATACCTAAACAGCGTAATTCAAAACAATAAATAAAAGTTAGTAAAACTTTTTCAACTTATACGGGCAAAAAGTATTCAGGCTCAAACCATATAGACAAACCCAAAAAAAAAAACTTTATGGATGCATATTAGGTATATTTAGTACAACGGTACTTCCTTAAATTGAATATTCTCTAATCTAAACTTTCATTATCATCAGCCGTCTTTTGTTTCTATTGAAAACAACGGGGGCCAAACAAATAGACCTTCGTTATGGATGGACCCAAAACTGTAATTGATTGTCAACCTTAACTTGTTTGCAGTAAATCACAAAGACGCTTGAGTAAATTTGACTTTATGTGGTAGGCTGACGTACTGTTGACTGTACCATAGATAACCCACCACTTCTCGCCCCAATACCAACAACTCAGTAAAGTAACTAAAATTACTGCCCGTTGTAATATCATTAAAATTATAAGAGTGCCTTATTAGTGAGAATATTGTTGTTGTGATGTGAATTAGGGAGAGAGAGAGAGAGAGAAAGACAGAATTCTCCTTATTTCCTTCCATCCATAGGGAAGACCCGTGCCCCAGCAGTGGGGACATTAAAAGGGCTGGTGTGGATCAGAAACGATCTACCTATAAATGTAATGTTAGGAAATAGAAATCAAAAAGTGCCACCGATTTGTGTACATATCATAATACTCGTAATAAAACCACTTCCGGCAAAATGTACTCTACTCGCAGCATCCCACGCAATGACTCACGTGACACAGTCATAAGAACATATCCCATCTACGCACATTACAATAAATGTCCGAAACATGACGACTGACGTTTCACGTAATAAACTTACTGCATTTACCTGTACTCGTCAATTAGTTAGTCAAATTACGGTAATTATTCATTGGACGTCACATTTTTCCCGTATCAGCCAAACAGGAATCATTAATGTAGGTAATGTAGCCGACACGTCGGGTGAGACAGCTGGTCAATAAGTAATACAGAAACTAGGGGCTCATATACAGCATGTAACAGAAATAATGCGCATCCTGAATACTACCGTTTTTTTATGACTGAGTGGAATGCATTTACGCACTATATCAGCCGCTAGCTGGACGGCTGACGTGTGACTCGCCCGACTCATGTCATTGACTGGATCGGGAATACGCCACTAAACCACTGCGGTGTTCCCCAACCACTTTGAATGGGGAGAGTCTGGGATCCGCCGCGAAGCAATGCACCAGTCATCCTGAATACTACCTATGCTAACATAGTAATTTAGGTATATGTTAACGGTGATATCAAAATTTCAACGAATTTTTCATACATTTTGCTTTTTTGGCCGAACAATTTGTATGAAGGAAGGGAAAATTTGGATATTTTGATAATCACCACAGTAGGTACCTACATATTTATATGATTTTATTGCCGCACTCAGAGAGGTCAAATAACGTTAATGAGTACATAATACAAAAAAATTAACAATTCAAAACTAGTCACTATTCTTCTTGCTTGGGTCTATGATCTAGATTTAAATGATTTTTTTTTGGACATTAACTACCCATTAAAGTTATTTGACGGATCTCTGAGTGAGTTATTTCTGTGAGTTATTTCTGCTAAGTATATATTATATAATTTGCAAAGTAACAAAATGTAAGGTGGAATCAATTTGAATAGGTTCAATCATTAATACAGCTAGCTAATAACAGAGCATAGACAAGCAACCACAGCCACCCCTATGGAAAGTTTCGCGGTTATCTATGGCACCGTTAAAACGTGTTTATATAACAAACAAATGATCAAACTTTCCCATTCACTGTTACTACAAAGGGCTTACAATCAAGGTGTCTAAATACTGATTCCGCGTTTAAATTTGGAAGTTCGTTGTCTAACATTAGTTCTCACATACATACATACATAAATCACGCCTATATCCCCGAAGGGGTAGGCAGAGGTGGATTAACACCCTCTTTTCGCCAATTAAGTTAGGTCCCATGTCGCGAGCCTATTGCCATTTAATCCCTATATCGGGCACATAAATAGCAGTACATTTCTTGGTGGTTTAAAAGGAATGTTACTGCATATTACTCTTCGCTGTATTTACCCTTGGTCGCCTTGTACCACACCCACGGGAGAGATGGGGGTGGTGACATTGGTAATATGCTCTGCCGGCACCACATGGCGTAAAAACAGATAGTATGTGTCTAAAAGCTCTTTTTCAAATTATACAAGCAGACAACATATTGGGTACAACAATAATAGGGTATTCTTTTTAATTTTTGAAAATTTCTAAACACAATTTTCTTTGTAACTACACGGTATTCATTACAGAACATGGTGTTGTAATGATATTAAATTCACAATAACAAAATTACATATTATGCACAGGTTCTAGAAACAATGGCCAATTCGGCCTCAAACGAATGTGGTCACTGCGCCTACCCGCGCAACCATAAATCGGGCATAGAGTGCAATAATTAGATTATTTATTATAATATACCAGAGACAATGCGCGGCAATCCGAAAGAAAGTGGCCTGCGCATTCACACGGGTGGAAAGCTAACTAAAATACATTTCAATAGATAAAAGGCCGAAATGGACGCGAGCTTGCGGAATCAACACGTCGTCGACCGCTATAATTCATTTGTACAAACTCTCCCAGGCCCCGTGTGAAGCGTGTGTGGCTGCGATGTGTTCTTGTTACAATACCAATTGGTAGGTACACGAATTTTGGAACGGCGCTGTCATTGTGTTACAAGAAATTTTAATTGCGTCTCACATTTTAATTCACTATTTTATTTTTTTAAAGTGACACGACTCACTTTGTAACTGCCGCACTCAGAGACGTCGAATAACGTTAAAGAGTACTTAACGTCAAAAAATGACAATTCAAAACCAGTCGCTATTCTTGCCGGGTCTATGGTCTAGATTTGAATGAAATTTTTTGACATTAAATACTCATTAAAGTTAATTGATGTCTCTGAGTGCGGCAGTTAGTAACATTATTTGGCTAAAAATTATATTAGTAACTAGTGGACGCCCGCTCGCTCGCGTTAATGTCGGTTATTATATAGCCTATAATAGCCTTCCTCGATAAATAGACTATTCAACACAAATTTTTTTTTTCTCAATTTGAGTCAGTAGTTCCTGAGATTAGCGCGTTTAACCATACAAACAAAATAGATTAAGTATGCAAAATTTAAAAGAATTACTGCCGCACTCAGAGACGTCAATTTATTTTAATGAGTATTTAATGTCAAACATTTGCATTCAAATCAAGACCGTAGACCCGGCAAGAATAGTAACTAGTTTTGAATTGTCATTTTTTGACGTTAGGTACTCATTAACGTTATTTGACGTCTCTGAGTGCGGCGGAATAAGACACTATTATACTATAACCTGAAACCTGTCAGCGTGGTACGGGCATGTGGTGAGTAGGGATGAATAATGGGTTTGTATTTAAACGATCAATAGATTGACCTTTTTGCGGAGATCTAAAATGCTCTCTTTGCGCATAATTTCTGCAGGCTAGTAATTGAAATTTTTAATAGCGTCTATTCAATCATTTGTGGCTCTGGCTACCTCATTAATGCGATGTAAATTAGTATATAGATCAGAATGTTGTCATCCTGTAATCACTGTCCGCTCTTTGGTTTTACACAATGTATGTTACATCACTTTTCTATACATTCATTCATCACCAGCTGAGCACTTTTCCAGTGGAAAGGGATAATAAGTAAAAGTAGGGGGTGAATGGGGTGAATGGCCGATATAAATGGGAACAGGGCAGAAAGATGAGGTAGGTGATAGCTGTTATGGGAATTGAATATGCGAGGTTTGTATGTCTGTGAAAATTAATGTATGCCTTAATGTAACCTAAAATAATTATTTTCCACTCAAATCAGTCTTAAAATGGTCTCCGTTCTTGAACTTCTTTTGCTCTCGATCACAAATCGTTTTCTGTTGAAAACTGTACACGCACCTCAGATCTGGGCAGTCCATCTTACTCGTCACGGTACCCCGAAGTCAAGGTCTGCAAGCCTCATAAATATGGAGTCGCGTTTCTGCGCGTGCGCCACTATCTATATTCTACACCCTGTAGGTATTATTTATGTATTGGGGACTTATATTGACACGCGATCCCACGAACAATGCAAGGATAGGCTGCCCATCATAATCACGGCCTAGACTTCTTTCCACGAATCACTCATATCACACCGCGGCGCAGGTTTCATTGAAACAATAGATCAATCGGGTAGGTACTCCATAATGGCCACGATCTGGTCGCGCGATATTATTGCATTCGTATCCTTGGCGTGAGACGCTATCTATCATGTGATCTATTGTACGTAGGTACAGTCGACATCGGTCTTAGATTAAAGCGATAATTAATGCTGATTCCATACGACCTAGATTCGGGTCCGCTCGATAAAGTTAATTTACAGTTATAGTTGTAAATCTCGTTGCAAAATAAACGGGCGAGCACGCGCGGCCTGACCGTGGACAACGCGAGGCGACTCCCACTCGCCGGGCCCATTCACAGCCGCACGTAAACACTCCACACCATACATGCGCACCTACTATAACCCATTCACCGAAAAAGCCAGCCTCACCCCTGATAAACCTTCCCGCCCAAACGCTCTTCTTTCCCGCCGGGTTACGCGGACGCACGCATGTGAGACGAGCGAGACACAACAACACATGTGCGTGTGAGGGAGACAGTGCGTCCCAAACTTTTGTCTGAATGAACGGGGTGAACTTTGACAAGTTGTGTACACATGCCCGTGAAAGGGTTGCTCAACAAAGTTTTGCGGGCGCTTTCGATTTCGACGCGTGTTGCATATGGGGCGAGGGGCGATCGATCGACAACTTTGTTGCTGGTCGAGTTGGGCTCTATGATTACGCTAAGCTGTATCGTTTCTTTAATAAACAGCTGGGTGCATAGCCAAGAGGCGAACGCTTCAACGTATCTATCAAGAAAATTACCAAAAAATGTCAATTCGAAACTAGTCGCTATTCTTACCGAGTCTATCGTCTAGAATTAAATGATTTTTTGTATTATGTACTCATTAACGTTCATTGACATCTCACTGCTAACAAAACATGTAATTATTTGAAATAAAACAACTTTTACGGATAGGTGTTCCGATTTAGGTGTTCCAAAATATCAAATATTATGACGGTAGTTAATTATTACTTTATTGTGAGGACACCTGTCATCTTTAGTCCCCCCGTGACCACGGCCACTGTAAAGTGATCGAAACGTCGGGTTAAATAATTAATATGCCAAACACCAAATTATACGCGAGTCTTATCCGTAAAAGTTGTTTTATTTCAAATGTGTAGTGCTCGTGCAAATATAAGAAAACATTATGTAATTATTTTATAGTAAGTAGGTACAATTGGTAACCAAACAAATTTTTTATCTGATTAGATGGATCACTTGTCTAGGCATCTTGGTCAATTTGCGCCCCATGATCACGCTGAGCTGCATCGTTTCTACAACTACAAACAGGTGGCAAGAACACGAACAACAAATCGGCGTGGATACAACATTGTGAAATGTGGACGCGGCATTTTCGTGGAACTTGCGAAAATCGTTGGAAAAAAGCGCCGTGACGAATTTTGGTGCGAACGTAGGTATTGCGGGTCCAGTTAGCGTTGGGTGTGTTTCGTAAATCATTGTTTATGCTCGAGTAGTTCGCTGAAGGAGTCCGCGGTGCGGAATTAGAAAGCGTCAAGCCGGCCCGCCGTTACGACTAATTGACCGCAAGGCTTACGCTGTTCAGCTTGAAAATGTTATGTAATAGGTACAATACAGCCAAGCCAATTTCTCCCAATTCCGTTTTGTTTATGTACAAGATGGAACAGAAATAATAACATACTTACATAAATCACGAATCACCGAAGGGGTAGGCAGAGGTGAATCAGCACCCTCGTTTCACCAATTATGTTAGGTCCCATGTAATAGGTGGCGAGCCTATTGCCATTTGTCGGGCACAAAAGTCACAATACCAATTGCTAGGTGGTATATGAGGAACACTGCTGCCCATTCCTCATCACTGTTTTATCCTTAGTCGCCTTGTACGACACCCACGGGAATGATTTGGGGTGGTGACTATTGTATTCTACTCTGCCGTCACCACACAGCTGACACGGCAAGCTCAGAAATAATTAACATGCTTATATATAGTCCAATAAATACTATAGTTTTAATAAAATATCGCGTAATAAAGATGTTTTGGTCATGTTATGCGAGGAGATGAAAGCTATGTTGGCAGAAGAATGTTAGGCATGATCGTGAAAGGACGTAGTCCTGGAGGATATTTTTCGCTTTGACCTTCTTGCTGGCCTGGGAGCGAACAAATAACGTGTCGTACAAGTCGACTAAGGGAGATTGCCGGGTGTAGACCAATAAGCACTTTGGGGCACCCGAATGGTGGAGGGCAAACCATCAACAACAGCATACCCAAAGAGGGTTAGTGTCAGGCAGGCGGCCGGCTAAAATCTAAGCCAAGAGCAGTATGGACTGGAATGTTGTCATTAAAATCACTCTCTCCGTTCATTGGTCTCTCGACATGGTCCGTGCCGTATCTTTTCTATACTATTCATTCATTCATCACTAAAACCTTTACGGTGTGATGGATGATATGAATCAAAAGGGAGTGCATTGCTTGATGACGTCTGACTGATATGAATGGAATAATAAACATACTGCGCCGACCCCAGATAGACTGGGAACAGGGCAGGGAGAAAAAGAAGAACTATCAAAAATCCAATGATCTTTTACAGTTCAAAGCGATAAATGGCTATATCATATCTTGTTTGGGTGGTCATGCTAGCCAGGCAGGCATTTAATATTTTCATATTACCTACTTACGTATAATCACATTACGAATGTGCATAGATCCAACATTGAGTACATCGACTGATTTTTATGTTGATCCGATCGGTTTGAATGTGGACTTATTGATTGTCGGTAATTATGCAAAATAACGAGTATAGCTGGGCCTAACGAGTGGTTTAACGAGTGACACGAATTAACGGTTCGTTAGATATTCCTATGGATGTAATAAAATCGAAGCACAGTTAAAGCCGTAGTATCCACATGTCGTTAAATGACTGGCTTAAGCCTATTATGAGCCTGGCGGTCTAGCTCTGAATGCGTTTGAACATATCTAGACCGAGATACTCCTGGCGGACTTAGGTTATGTACCTTATATTTATATGCTGTGACATGATACCCTTTATGTCTGCTACTGAATTAACTTGAGTTATTTAAATAAACAACGACGCTGTATTGCTTCCTGGAGACTTTATTTATTTTTTGTTATTGTTTAAGTTTGGTATCCAATTTGGTAACAATACACTTTTAATACAAAAGGTTGATTGGTATCTACGAAGAAAACGTTTCTTCTAACATTTGTATAATGTTCAAATAAAAATCAAATTATCGTACCAATTCGAATATTTTGAACGAAACTTTAATAGCACATAGAATGTTGACGTTTCAGCTTTTGCTGTCACATATCACGTGGACAGAGTAATGCGGGGATTACACTAGTAGGGCATGCCTGCCAGACATGCCCGCGCGGACAACGTATGTATAGGCCAGACTGACTGTGATACACTAGACGAATATCGCACAGCTGAAGACATGTCCGTGTAGTGAATTCCCCGCTTAAACAGTGGTAGGTACAGTCATCAACACACCAAGCTACCACCAATTAATGTCAAAATTTCTCAATCAATTTTGTGTTTTATTACCATATTAACATAAGGTTGACAATCGATTGGAGAAATATTTACAGTTATGGGTAGCGCTGAAGTGCCGTTGAACGAACACAATTTTATGTGTTTAAATAAATTATAAATTAACCACAGCAAAAGTATGTACCTATGTAAGTGACCTTTGTAACAATGTGTGTGTGTGTTGCTAGAAGATACAATTGATACCTACTTTTAATAATTAAATTAAGCAAAGCAAAACAAGTAATAAAACTTTGTGTCTATCTTAACCGTTCTTCTCATTACCTACACATCAAAGATTTTAGGATTTATTTACTACTTTCTTATTTAGATTTAAACTTTATTCTCGAACTGCTAAGAAACATAATCAAAGGCAACAATGTTCCGGGACTTGTACTGGATAGTTCTTCGCCGAGATAAAAGGTCGCAATAAAATAAGACAGCGAAGTATCGATTTGTCGCATTTGGTTCAACGGACTGAGATAGAAAGTGCCTACATTTACATTTGCGTGTAAGAAACTTACTCCTACATGTAAACCTATAATAGTGTTTGTATCGAATGTTATGATCAATTTATTTATTTGACCAAACAGAGAGATTAATGAATGAATGAAATGAATTCAAACAAAAGTAAAAGAGCGATAAATTAAAAAGAAATGAATTCCTAAATAAAAAGTTTACTCCTTTTCACTACATGCTTCGCGCATCTAACGCCACCTAGTGTCGAGTAGAGAAACTAATTGCGTCGGTTTTCCATTTCTGGACCGCGGGCATATTAGGATTCATCTTAATAGTATTACGTAAATATTTATTATGAAATGTATTTGTTTTATTTCATTGATTGATTAAATACAACTAATTATTCTTTTTGAATAAGTTGCAAGTTGAATCTTAGTTTCTCGGAAATCTGAACTATTTTCTTGTATCATAGAATACCAACCAATTTTGGTTTTTATAGGTACCTACGAACTTTCGTATTACATTCTCTCAAACTAACCCCTTTAGATCTAAGTAATCTATAATTTTATATCTATCTATAAATTTTATAACTTTTATAAAATTTTGGCTTTTTTTTACTCTCAAATTTTAAGCCTTAAAATTATCGTCAGTAACTTCCACGTGCAGTCTTAAGATCTAAAATCGATTTGACGCTCGTCTCATCGCCTAGCAGGTAATTGACTGATTTGACGATTTCACACGATAACAGTGTTATGTTTTTGTTTCAGTGTTCGGCATAGACTCGCCCCTAGGCCTGTTTCCGCCGGGCATGGAGCACAAAATGTACCCGATGATGGACGTGGAACACCGCGCGCCGCCCCTGGACGCACAGCTATTCACCAACGTAAAAAAGAAATGTGAGTTCTTTTTTTTTAAAATCAATGTGGGCAATGCCTCCGTCTTATCACCATCCATATTCGAAAGAAAATGTAAGCTAGCTAACAAAGAGGGCGGTATATGTCGATAGAAATATTACAAAATCACGCCTATATCCCCGAAGGGGCAACAGAGGTGAACTAATACCCACGTTTCGTCAATTAAGTTGGTCCCATGTAATAGGCTACGAACCTATTGCCGTTTATAGGCCCCGAAAAATGAAGTACATCGATAGGTGGTATAAGAGGAACGCTGCTGCCCATTCCTCGTCACTTTGTACGACACCCACGGGATAGATATGGGATGGTGGCAATTGTATTATGCACTGCCGTCACCACACGGCTTAATTAAATGTACTTGCATTTAATCCATCCTCCATCCCACCACCATCCATATTTCTCCATATTCGATCCATATTCGAAAGCAAATGTAAGCTTACCTAACCAAGAGGACGGTATATGTAGATAGAAATATTAGCATCGTATGTAAGCAATACCCAAAGAGGGTTGTTAGTGTCAGGCAGGCGGCCGGTAAAACCTAGAGCAGTATAGATTGAAATATTGATATCCCATTCACTCTCCGTTCATCGATCTCTCAATGGTCCTTTTCAGTGTGATGTGTGATAATTATAAATCGTAAGGACTTGGTGACGTCTGATTGATATGAATAGAAGAGGGAACATACTGTGCCGACCCCAGATAAACTGGGCACAGTGCGAGAAGATGATGACTATTTCGACCTATATTTACTGCTGTCTTATTCGAATAAATTTTATCGCATAAATAAGCATAATAACGAAATCATTTCACAAAAAAAGCACGATATTAAAAACCTGCTTGTGGGTATTATAAACTATCCATTGTTAAGAATATTACCATGAAATACATCGAGCCGTTATTTTATGAGCAACCTTCATTTTATTAGGTATTATTAGGTCTAGGTACCAACTGTTGGCAGCAAAAAGCTCAGTTTCAATGCAGTTATTACGCCCCGACAAGGAATCAGCTGAACGTTCACGATCGAATATATTTCGCAACAATAACTGTAAGATAGTTACGCAACAATGCATCGGCCCATAATAGCGGTGTGCGGGCAGCATCACACGTCTCGGCGAGCGCTAATGTTGGTAGCCTATTGTTTCCCGCAAATGTTTATTAAGACGATCTGATAGCGTATCTATCGCATAGGGGAACAGGGAACAGCAGACGAGTCTAACGTATGGTTTGAATGCGGCTTCGTCGGGCTCGGCGCTCGGCGCGGGACAATGACGCTCGATCGATTAGGCAGGGAGACACCGACTGTACCTACGCGCTCCCTCATAACATGCTAACGAGCCACAAATGGAAAGCATCCTTTTTTAATTTGCCCCGTGCCTCCGTCGCGTGCTGCGGCGGCTGTTAAAAGAAAAACTAATTTCCATAACAAAACATCGTCGCTTCGCTCCCGCAACCCGAAACGTTTCCGAATTATCTGATCGGCATCGAGTTAACGTGCACCGTTCAAATTATAAAACTATAAAGTTAGTAGGGCGACGTCGCCGCACATGCATGTCCGCGCTTCTTTTCACAATAAGGCCCGCCGTAATAGTCGCGTGCTCGCATCGAATTAATGACAAATCGCCGCCAACGAAATGTCGTCGCAACCCGCTCATTTCTCGTGAGTACAGAGTTATTGCTCCACCGAAACACGGTTATTAGATAGTGGTGCATTCGCGTAATGCCGCGACGGGCGGCACACGGCACATGTCGTGCCGCGCGGGCCTGCCCGCCTGCGCTCCGGCACTCGTAAATCACAAACTCCACATTGTCGTAACGTAATTAGTTGACTAAACATTCCCGTGTCACCACCCCCCATCTCTCCCGTGGGTGTCGTACAAGGCGACTAATGGTAAAGACAGCGATGAGTGAGATTAATGTGCCCGATATATAGCAATAGGTTCACCACCTATTACATGGAACCTGACTTAATTGGCAAAAAGTGGGTGTTAATTCACCTCTGCATACTCCTTCGGAGATATAGGCGTGATTTATGTATACAACATTCTCGCTAGTCAGACACGAAACTCTAACAGTGCGTTTGTTCGACAGGGCGACCGAAAGGGCAGCACAGCGCGCCGCGCGGCGGCCCACCTCGATCCTGGACCAACGCCGAGCTCACGGAGGCGCTGCAGCACGTGTGGAACAAGAAGATGACCACGAGCCAAGCGTCTCGGATCTTCGGCATCCCCTATAACTCGCTGCTGATGTACGTCCGCGGCAAGTACGGCAAGAGCCTCAAACTGGAGCAGCTGAGGAAGGACTGCATCGGGGGGCCGCTCGACGTCCTCAACATGAACTCCGGCAACAACAACAACAACCACCCCCCCGGCAAGCACCAGCACGACAAGGAAGACCACCAGAATCCGGGCCAGCGGCCGGCGAGCTCCGAGCCGGACATCGCCTCCAACCCAATGTTCAATCCGTTCTCGCAAGGGTTCTACCCGGAGTTCCCGCCCGGGTTCCCGATGCCGCTCAACATGCTCCACCTCCTGCCGCCGAACGACAAGGCGAGGGAGCTGTACCAGTCGATGCCCATGGCGCTAGACTCGCTGTCGGGCGCGACGAAGGAGGAGGACTGCAAGAGCGACCGGTCCAAGGAGAACTCTGCGGACGAGGAGGGGGACACGTACCGTGCGGGGCATCCTCCCCACCCGCCCGACACCCGCACGCTGCTGCACCACAACGGGCAGGACTAGGCCGCCCCGTATCCCCTTCGTGCCGCCAGGCGACGAAGCTGATCCCCTGGACGAATCGCTTTGGTATTGAACGGAACAAGGACGCAACGTTAGGTTCTCATTAGTGCAATGCCCAATAACAGCGAGGAATTGAATCATCTGACGATCGCCCGGTCTCAGCTCGCTATCCGTCAGGCTCTCTTGTTCTGTCCCCTATTTATTCCGACGCCGTCGGGCGGCCGAGGTCCGGCTGCGATGATTGATCTCTTACACTCCACCAGAGTCGGTTGTACGTAATCTCGAGGATCGTGTAACAATATTTTTAGAGCATATTTGTCGAACACCTCCGTAGCTCACGCGAGCGACGTCCACTTTTAAATTAGTTAAATTTATATTTAAAGATGTGTTAATATTGTAAATGTATATTAAATCGCTCAGGTGATAGGCGATAATTTATTCCGAAGGAGTGCAATAAGTATGAAAGGTGTTGTGATTGTTATAGTTAAGAATTTCCGAATACTTTTGTATTGTTATCATTCCACGAACATTATTTGGTTATTCTAATTTTACGGTAGAGCGCGCGCGCCGCCGCCGCCACCGGTGTAGATATGTGTTATATGTGCGATTACACTTCTGCATTTCACCAAAGTTTGTAAAATATTTCGTAATAATAGTTATTATATTCGATGGTAAACAATTTTTAAATGTAAATAGTTATTGATAATACGGTAAATTAAAATGGGGATAAATTTGAATTAACCATTTATTAAGAGGGACATTTATGTGTCTAAAATGGAAAATTGTAGTGTATTTGTAATTGTTGTAGTTTTAGTGAAGAAGACAGTGAAAAGTTCTGTAGAGGACGCAGGCAGAGCGAGGGTCCGCGACGCACTAGTCACTCCGACAGCCGCACCGCCTTCGTTAATTTCAAACACTCCCTTATCACTCCTGAACCTTTGTAACCTAAGCTGATGAAAAAGTGACATGAGACAGAATACGCCTGTATTAATTACAAATCAATACGAAACTTCGACCGTGCTGGGCAGTAATTAATTTTCTACTCGTCTGCCAATGTGTACGGTTATACGTATACGCAGAACGAAGACGTCTCGCGAACGAGTAAAATTTTAAGGGTTGCCCGACTCGCGTTTTCCCAATAGTTACACACAAAGCGAATTCTGCTCTAGTCATGAAAACAAGTAGTCAGTTGGATCATTCGATAAAAGACAGTGCGCGCCAGGTTAGACAAATAAAAGTTTCTGCACTCAATGTTCAAATAAAAAGGAGCTTTCAAATTTTTAGTAAATAATAATGAAAGTTAGATTAAATCAAGGTTCAACCCTACCAACCTGGCTTTAGATAATTGTATACAATTTCACAATGGAATAGAGATACCATTTGAACTAGTAACATATTGAATTACCTGTTGTATATAGGATTTATTTGTATATTAATGATTTTAAACTATGTTGAAGTTGTTTAAGTATTTCCTTTACTATTTAACAGTGAATGTTCCCGTATTTCGTTGTTCCGATATTTCACCATTCGCGTCCATAATCCAATGAGACGCGTAATTTCCGCATGTGACACATTGTAATAGCCCTCGGGAGTAGATTAAGAACTCGAGTACCTTGTCACACCAACTGTTAATTGTACAAATGGCGATTGTTGTACATCCTAGCGAATTCTTTCCTTTGACATGGTACTAGAGTGATTTAGTCTACATCTGAGCTTAATATTGAATCACATTATAAACAAACAGCACGAAACTCTTTAACACAAGACTGAACACTATTTACGACTCTATTTTATAGAATTATGTACATTACACACTGAGACAGTAACCCCGGCAGCGAATCTCATGCAGTAGTACCTTACCTTACACTTAGTGTCACGTCATTTAACAATATTATCATTACAGGGATTTTATATATAAACGAATTACATTGTATAATTGAATATGTAACTATAGTTTATCAGATACCTATTGCTTTGTCTCGTTACAGTTGTATTAGTGTTTTTCTGTCACAGAATTACTTTTGTCGAGCACTTGAGTACCCGTTATATGGATAGCGTGAATTGTTGAGTGACCAACCAATGTCTATGTGGAAAATACTTGTGCCAAAAGTTTATTGTCTTTTGCTATATTAAGGCAGAAGCGAATCGAGCCAACATCCGACCACGAGATTGATGCGGCGGAAACGTAGAGGAGTTACATAAAACAAATAGTGAACCGTTGGCGACGTCATAACTACCGACCAATCGTGTCGAAGAAAACTGAACATCTTATAATTTACTGCGACGCGATTGGTCAAGAAACGTGACGTCACGATGAGTCATTATTCGCTTATCGCGTACATATTATAGAAGCGAGAGGTGATCTTTATGTTTCCTTATTGCTCCCGGCACTCCTCTACGCTTTCTGTGATAGCGTTAAGATCGTGGTCGGACTCTGATGCCGGTTTCAATGCTCACGAGACTTAGGATTTCGACATAGGCATCGCCATAACACTGTTTTTCATTATTGACATGTTTGAGTAAGCATATTCTCGAACAAATATCTTTTAAAAAAGGTATGAATTGTGATTGGCAATTACCTAAATGTACTAATTGTGCTACCTAAATGATAACTGTTTCTTTTTCACTATAATATTTCACAATGTATTTTATTTTCGGTGTCTCTCTATAATCTGTTTAGCGTAGACCTAAACAGATTATAGAGAGACACCTACTAAATTAATCAAATGGAAAAATCTGTATATTCTTAATATCTCTAAATTCTACATCTCGTTGGCAAACACTTTAAAATTAAGATATATAATCCCGGAATACACTGTTTCACCATTGTCTTCTATCACTGACATGGCCTAAGTTGCCTGTGACTTAAGGCAATAACACTTTGTCCCACGAATCCAACGTATTGCTATATCGGGACAGTACATTTTGTTGCTATAATTAGACACAATGATATCATATGCAACGTGGCATAGCATTGCATATGATATGCATACGTGTCTCTAACCATATAAAACGTACTGTCTCGATATCGTAAGACGTTACGCACGTGGATCGAATATGTGTTTCTGTCTTTATTTTTATATTAATTGTTTGTGTTGTGACCCTGTGTTGTCGGACATTTTACCTAATTCGTACAAATTCAGCAGTATTAGAGTGATTTTGTTAAAGTTTTAATTGAGAAGTTTTTAATTAAGTTGTTATTTGTTAATGGGAGCGATGAAATGATTATTAAGTAGGTTAGTCCTTTGCGGACTGAGTACGCGCCAATTGTTTTGCATTCCAGACTTCTATTGGTATATTTTTTGTCTAAGAGTTCCTCGTTGACTTGCCCTCGATGATAATTTTAATTTATTTTATTGCAAATAACAAGTGATTTTATCGATATTATCACCTACGTATATGCTTCTCGGCACTATTTTTAGGCAAACTAATGAATTTCATCTGGAGCCAAATTTAAGGACGTAAAGAATAGATAATATAAATACTTAAGAAACATTGAGTACTTACTTTTAGTTGGTATTAGATTCAAATATTTAGTTCCTTCATTTTTGTTACGAGTACTTAATTTTATAAATTGTAATTTGTTTAGCTTTTAGACAATTGTTCTCTCCGATAAAAGAGTATAATTAATTATAAGTTGTGTAATTTAATTTGTTGTATTTTGCTTAATATAATGACAAATTAAATGATATCGTTACATTAGGGTGTAAAAAAGATTATCTATTTGATCTTAAATAATACGAAAAAATATTTATGTTCTAGTATCATTCTATCGTGTAATTGAAATTGAAATGATGGAGCGATGTAGTAAAATTCGTTTACGGTCACCGACGTAAAGTGTAAAAAATAAAATTATGAAATACCATTGTCTTTGTTTTATTTACTGTCGTCACCCTGTTGTAGTGGACTTTTTGTCTGCATTTAATATAATCAGGCATACTTGAATAACTTCCTTATCATTACCCTAAGTATAGAACTAACGCTTTCTATACCTCTCCGGTAGATGTCATTAAGCCATCTGGTTTACGGTCAAGGCACATCAAGCTGCCACAAAATGACAAATTTTCTTAATCGATTCTTGTGCTTTACTACCAACAAGTTAGGGATGACGATTGTACAAATTTGACAGTTTTGGGTAGTCTTATGTGCCGTTGACCGTACGTACTTCAGTGAGGAAGCCAATGCAAAAATTATAATTTCTAGGATTCTAATTTCTCTCAAAAATACCATAATTATTAAAATAAAAAAAAAACGCCAAATGTGATATCACATGAAATCGTACCCTTTTATTTCATATCCATTTAAATACAACATTAGACATACAAAATTACACACTAGACGGTGGACGCTGAGTGCACAAATCACATCCACACTCAACTTGAGCAAAAATGCAAGCAGATTAGTTTACAGATAAAGATTCACATATAACGTGTATAGAATACATACAACTGGTCGAAACACGAGGACTCTTCTTATATGGCGTAGAATTTGATTCCTTCCTGGAACTAGGTAACTATTTATATACTTTGTAAATGTTGCGTTTACTTCATATCAATATCACACTTGTCTGTTTCGTATTAGGTAATAGGTTTATTATACACAAGATTACAGTTATTACAGCTAAACACACAACAATAACTTAAGTTGCCCAAATATAACTTTGTTCGTAACATTGTAAGTACTTAGTGCTAATTTACGATAATTCCGTATTAACATTGCATGTTGCGATAAATTATTACAGATTAAATGATAAACAATATTATTCGCATAGGTTCTATAGGTCTATATTTATACCTTTTCTTTTAACTCTGGATGGCGGCGGGTGAAAGAGTGCAGGTGAATTTGTGAAATATAGAGAGGTCTATTGGACAAGCAGTATTAATTTGAATTTACGAAGAATATCTTGTATGATAAAGACTTTCTTCTTCTTCTTCTTGCCCTTATCCTTCTCCAAGGGCCTGTTTTACAATCGACAAGTAAGTTCGAAGTAACTAACTTGGCAGTTCAGTTGACATATATTTCATATTACAACTGTCAAATGATCTTCGAAGTAAGCTATTTAGAACTTACTTGTCGATTGTGAAACAGGCCCTAAGTATGATAAAGACTTTACATTAATATTTATATTATATTTACCCTTGCACACACGGGTTTAGAAGTAAATGAATAAGAAGCCAAAACCTGCCTGCCTGAGACTGCCTGCGATCATTCACCGCCGCATTCTAAGGCCAATCTTCACAACTTCGCGGTAAGATATCGTAGGTACCCACTTCGCGTCATATAATAGTCGGCATATTATAGTGATCTTTATCCCTCCATCTGCCCGTTTATGGAAACACAATCAGAGAACGATCTCCCAGGTAAAATGTGTACTGTCAACGCTCTTAACCTTTTCATTTTGTAATAAGGTTTAAAAATAATGGAGACAATGGCAATCATTTAAAAGATTAACACGAGGCGCTACTACCCTCACGCTCACAAACCTTTGAACTGTAGGCCTAGCACGGGACGTGATCTCTCTCCACCACTTGACAGTGTTTTGTCTCGGGAATTAGTCTCTCTTAATTTCTTTTCCCCGAGGAGATTTTCTCCACATCCCGTGCTACAAGGGCTGGAGGAGTGCAACTCTGTGCCGAGATCCGTTTTCCCGGATCACTATAATCTGGGTAACTTCAAGGCCAGAGCGAACAGGGATCTTCTACGCGAGCGTGTACCATCTTAGGCCTCATCATCGTTTTCCATAAGGTTAAATTGTGGTCAAACGCTCAGATTAATTTGACATTTTAATAATATTGGTATTTTTAAACCCAAGCCTCGAATACCACTTCCTTCTAAGTATTTCTCCACTTCTGACAAGCGCCCCCACTATTGGGCAGATAGATAAATAAAGGTTCACTGTACATTCGACTCAAAGGCCGGAGAATATGGTTTATAACGAAAATGACAGTTAAAAACACATGTGCACGACCATGCCATTCTTTTTTACATTGTCTATTATTTATTTTAAATAATTTTTAAAGTATAACTTTTGTTTATAATTCGACAATTTATATTGTCTGAAAGCTTGATTTTATTTAGTTCAACTTAAAACCTATTATAGAGGCATACTAGACAATTTTCCGTATGGTCAAAAAGATACAAGTCCTATATACACCATAAATTTTCATCTCAAAACTCTGGTTTAAACCTCAGCCAACAGTTACATCACAAAATAAATGTTGCCATAATTCAATATTGAATATTGGAAAATACTCGTTGTTCTATGTATGATTGCAATATACACCGAGGAATTCTAATGGTTGTTTTCCCGCAGTAAAGTGATTCTATCTTACTAGTACAATAGATTTGTGCAGTTCTTTATTCAAATCAAAAAAAAATTGCCGTTTTATGGTTGTAACAAACGAAACTCCAAATCAACCTCGAACCAATAGTAAAGGCCGTAGCCGGGCGTCCATGTTATCTTGTAAACCAAACTATCGGGTCTCACGCTTTCGAGTTTATGATTATTTTTTTGATAAGTTGAGAAAAAAATATTTAATTTAAAAAAATAGCTCACATGATTCGATAGTACTATTAAAGGGAAATCGTTTCGCTGCGGGAAAACAACCATTAAAATTTCAGCCTGTATAAGAGAATCTCTAAATAATTTTAAATCCGTTTAAACTAATGTATTTGGTCGGTCATAAAATAAAACAGTAACTTTAAAACGAAACTGTGGACTAAGGTTATGGGGCGATTACTTAAAACAACTTTCTGAACAATCAATCACATTTTATTCATAACAACGAGTTGTATCGAACTGATATCGATGTGCTACAGCCCTTTTCAATATTCTATCTACAAATCGAGATAAACAGATCGCAGTTTAGTTACCCAACAACCTCTGGGGGCATAGCCAAGTGGCAAGAGATACAAAGTTTGTATCGCACTAATGTCAATATTTGACAACTTCTCTTACATTTGACACTACGGTCGCCATGTTGTTTTCTCTCTAGTACGTCAGTTTCATATACATCATCATCATCATCACCAGCCCTTTAATGTCCCCACTGCTGGGGCACGGGCCTTCCCTATGGATGGAAGAATATAGGGAGAATGGGTCATAACCCACCACGCTGGTCCAGTGCGGGTTGGTGGGTACTAACGACTGCTGATGCAGCCGGGACCAACGGCTTAACGTGCCTTCCGAAGCACGGAGGAGCTCGAGATAATAAATTTTTGGTCACCCATCCAATGACCGGCCTTAGCGAATTTGCTTAGTTTACGCAATCGCAGGCCAAGCGCGCTGTGCCACTGCGCTAGCGAGCTCCTCCTATATACATATATCTGTCATATACATAGTTGTATTCTATTCGTTCAAATAGATTGGCCACTGGTCTAGAAGGGCTGTTAATAAATGACGGGCAACAATACTCCAGCAAGCTTATTTCTATTTGTAGATACAATATTAAAAACCCACCAAATTAATAAATAATAAAAGAGTACTTTTTACACCGTTAACAGCATTATGTGTAGTAAAAAGAGTAAACTTACGTTTACGATACAAACGTTGGCTTTAACAGTAATAAAATTTCCGCATTCCCACTAAATACAATTAAAAAAACAATTGATACGCCGAGTAAAACATCCAATACCATAATTATAGAAATTGTGTAATAATTGTCTAATACTAACAAATACTATATTCGACATGGCCGAAATTATTTTGGCAGAAATGACAAAATCATTTCGTATATCAGTATCATCATATCAGTATATTTTAGGTGTGGTATCAGTTGTACCACACCCAAAATTGTACCACCTTTTACATTTTAATGGGACTTGTCTTTCTTGTGAGTTAAATTAAAAAAAGTGCGTTTTGGCGCAGGTTTATGTGAGAACATGTCATTGTATATTTAATTCGATTCACATTTAAAAAACGCGTTAAGGCTCGCTTTTTAAATTTGTTGCAAATATTTAACTTTCGGCTGCTGTTTTATCCTTCCGATACAATAAAATAATTCTCACATAAAACTAAATCAATTTGCATATTTTTTTTTACTTTTCCTAATTTTTAGACTACTCATACTTGACCTCAAAAATATTATGCCAAAGATGTTTTCATTAAAAATTAAATTAAATTTTCTTTTCTTAACTATCCTTTATGGTTTCGATTTCTCATACTGCCTGCCAGTGAGAAAATAAAACACTGTATTACTCTCATCTGTACCAGCCACTGCAGTACCCAGATCAGCTTTTCATAGCTGTATTCTACCAACAATAAACCAACGAGTTGCTAAATTATGGACAGATTATATCGCATGTTCAAATCCACAACAAACCAACATTTCAAGCCAGTACCTACCTACACAAAATTAATATGTGTCTGGCCGTCTAAAAAACCAATGCCAACCAATACCAGGTCGCCACAACTCCAATGTTTCGGTCATTAAATATTAAACTTCGCTCGCAATACACAACAATTCAGATATTTAAATATTTAATTAATTATATTTTTTTGTTAGTACAACCCTAATTCTATAATAAACGCGATGGTTAATTATTAACTTATTTGGTAATTAAATTCTTTAAAACATAATCAGTACGTTAATTTCCACTTCATGCCCAATAAGCCAAATTGTGCTCTCTTACTGGTATCATATAAATAAATAAATATTTCTCTTACTACATATTTCTTTTTCTTCTATCTTTAACTCCTATTATCTATGAGAAAAAAATATATTGGATACTAAGGACGACCGATATATATAAAATTATTGAAAATAACATACATAAACATATAAACAACCATGACTCATAAACAAATGTCTGTGTTCATTTGATTTGTCAGACTATTCGAGCAAACCGGTAGTCGAGTCATATATTCGCTGGCAGTAATTATTTAGAAAAGTAAATTTTAACAAAACCAAACAATAAATTATTTATGTATATTGATAGGTCGGAATCAAAATAAATTATTCGTCTTTAAAATGTAACCCGTTTCGAAGTCATAATGATGTATAATAACAAAAACGTTGCATTCAATTCACCATACATCTCCTGAGGCCATCACACCCGAATTATATCGACGAATGACACTTACAGTGGTTTAATAATTGACGTAAAAAGTTTCCTTAACTCCAAGTTATGTGCAGATTATTGGATATTACAAATTCCTTTAATTTGAATATTATGTCTATTACTATTTGGACAGTAAGGTTGTTTACTTACAGCTACTATTATGTAATGTTTATATACCTGCGAGATATACATAATTACATGTACTCTATGAAATGGTGTCATTTAGCCATATTGACTTGAATAATGTTAAAACTCTTTAAAACCCGTATCAATTAACCATTTTTGCATTTTTTTATTATTATTACGAATTATGACAATCATAAGCGGATTTCAATTGTCATAAAACTATAACCTATTTACTTATACTATGATGCATAATTTATAACAGAAACCTATAATTTGGTTTTTCTCCCATATAATCCCAAAATAATAAATACTGGTCAAGTAATGTACACATCATAATCTTATTTTTATCACAGACCAGCCTTTTTAAACTGCGAACTAACCTAAATTTGAACCGTATCACAATGGCTATAGCGACATATTTGCAATCAGTGAATTACATAAAGTAGCATTACATACCTACGCTCTTCGCGTTTGTAGAAACTTCAGTAGTGAGATTTCCAGCAGTATAGCTTAGATTTTAGCAGGATCAAACAGCTCGATTGGCGTATCAATATTAAATATTGTTTCCATAACTCTAAATTATTGTAACTTACTAATATAGTGATTTGTGTAGGATGAATTTTGTAACTATTTTTTCAACATTATAATTAGTATCAGATTATTTTTTATTATAATTATAATTAGGGAATAGGGACTAAAAGCTAAATTAAAGGTAGAAAACCTCGCCTAGGTCTTCTGAGACGGGAAGTGTACCAATAACGCTGGCTGCATTACCTCGCTGAATGGCGAGACTAATTTTTTGCGCGAAATACAGACCAGCCTTATTGTCACGTACCGTCTCACGTAGCCGCTTTGTAATGTCCCGAAAAAGTCGGTGAGCTCCTGGACCCCATGGTCCCAGAGTCTCTACCCCAAACTATTTTTATTTGTGAATATTAAAATATCATATCGCACGACATGAGTTAGAAGGCACAATTTGACTGATTAAGAACGGTCACACAATCAACACTCACTTACAATAATAATTTAAGTATAATTTATAGCCGTGCCGGCAGTGATTCGATTACTAGTTCGAAGATATGGAATGTGTTATTCCAACACCACTCTACGTAACAAAGTTATCAACAATACGAGGACAACGCTGATAGTTTCACACTGAATAAAGGTTAACGCTCACTGGACCCACGCGCAACTCGAAACAAATCTATACAAAGAATACTAGCCGCTCGAGGCGAGGCGGTGCGGGTCGGATGCCATGACACGTTGCATGGCTGTGACGCAATATTGCATGGCGCCATATAACCACTGTCTATGCAATATTGCATCGCTGGCATTGAATGTGTCGAGCGTTAACCTTAAACCTTACGCTACCTAATAAAAATATCTGTAGCTCGTACTCGACATGGGTCACTACCTACTTGATATTTATCCGTTCACTTCTTCGCCAGTTGCAAATATCGCGTGACTATCGCCTGCAAGTCGTGCGGTAACCTGCTCCGCTCGTACGTGGTCTCGTACGAGTGTATCGCCTTGCTCATTTGCGTGTGGAGGTCCAGTAGGGCCTGGAGCCCTATGGACCGCAGCGCTTTCGCGTTCTTATATACGACGTTATCTAACTCAGTCTTGTTTATCAGTACTTTCTCGGTATCTGAAAAAGGTTACAACAAAATTTACATTACCATGTGTGAAACTTGTGTAATTTTAATTACCTAATTGAATGATTAAAATCTCGTTTTCCCATTGAGGAACAGATATGGATGCATTAACATCTACACTTCGCTTATGTAGAATGGGGCGAGGCTATGGCATCCAACAGGCGCGTTACTCGTATTATTGCAACAAGAAATACTGATAAATGTCAAAAGAGACAGAGACACAAGATGACATTTATTTAATATTTTTAATACATTTATAACCATAATGAATTACCTATGTGTAAATCGTTTCCAGAACTCCTTTTCTTTGGTGAAACCTTTGCCTTCTCTGTAGACTTAGCTGGGCTGAAAACAGTAATGAAATCAGTCACCGAATTTTCTTAAAACAGAATTGTAGACCACCAATATTTGTAAAAGGGATAAGGGAAGAAAGAAGAAGAAGAGTGGGGTTTCTTAACCCGCTTATCCACTAGGCAACAATTGACGCGCAACACGTGATGCTCAACATGTACGGCAACGTTACGCAAATGCGCACCCCGCCGCCGTGTTGCCAGCTGGTAACGCAAGGTTGTGCCACATGTCGCGTGCCAAATGTTGCCTAGTGGGAAGGGGCTTTAACACAGGCTTTAAAGCTTAAAAAGCTATATAACCGCTTCAGAGGTCTACTGGTATTCCGGAATTAAGATGCAGAGGTCCCGGGTTCGATCCTCAGGGGAGTGCAAATTTGGTTGGTGGTAGGACTTTCGACATCTTATCAAAATCTGTCGCCTTTAATAATGTTAATAGTCAGCCCCTCTGTGGTTGAATGTTCCGGGTGAAGCTCGATTCCATCTGCGGCCCTTATCGTCACTTACACATCGGGTGAGATTAATGGTGAACGCACACTTATCCGAGCAGAACGCGCCGAAGTAAACGAGGCCTCGCACACCTATCCGCGCCGAAGGAATCGAATAAAGTAGATACTGAATTGACAAATCCGTCCGCATCGTGCGCACGGATTCCAATGACGTCATCCGAATTCTTCTAGAATTTCTGAAGGTTCTGACAGATTCGGACGAATCGGATGATTCGGCGCGAGCAGGTGTGCGCGGTTTTATTATGATTCCATATAAAGATTTCTTGCCTTCGGCGCGTTCGGCTCGGATAAGTGCAAGTTCACCCTAAAGAGCTGGCCAGTAAAAAAAAAGCTCCAACAAGAGTCTCCAAACATTTCGATTGGACAATCATTACCTGTCCAGCACGTGGTTGTTGACAGTGTGCGCGCTGATGTTAAACACGGTGTCGTCCTGAGGCCGGCGGAGGGGCGCGTCGTCGTCGGAGCCCGACGTCGTGGTCACCTCGCCGTTGGGCAGGGGGGTGGACGTTATAGGTTTGTTCTCCTTAGACTCCTCGTCGGTGATCGCCATGCTGGAGTCCTTGAACGACTGGAAGGTATACTGCGCGTATACATCGTTGTACGGTTTAGATGCGTAGAATGTGTTATTAAAACTTACTCACTATATACTCTTTCCAATCATTTATTTTCTATTTGACAGTTCTCATAGTGTTGTGACTAAAAAGTGATTAGTAGATACGATATCGATAATACAAATTCCCTTCTCAAGGGAAACAAAATGCTAGATCTTTTAAAAATGCATGAGCAGAATAACTGACGTAAAAAAGGATAATATTGTTAGAAGAACCCAAAATACTAAATATACAAAATTTGCAGGGCTTACGCGTGTCACAAGTTAAACGCTTGGCCTATGTCCTTGTTTTATTATATGTGTGGTAATGACCCAATCTCCCTATATTCTCCCATCCATAGGGAAGGCGATTATAATGGGCTGGTGATTATTATGAGGCACAGGTTCTATACCACTGTGTGTTTTACTTAACACATAATTATCTGTTTTGTTGTTTTGCAAAACGGGGACCTTACCACCAACTCTTGTTAAAGTGAAACAGCGTAAAAAAAACCACTTTAAGCCGAGTAGAGCGGCGTCCCGTTTTGTCACCCGCGTTTGGATCGCACTAATGCTTGATAGTACGACCACAACTCTATCAAGAAAAGTACCTTCTGAGGGTTCGCCTTCTTGACGACCAGCCCCTTGAACCAGGCGTTCATCTTCATGGTTAGAGTAAAAAATGCAAAAAAAAAAGCCCAGTAGTGCGGCGTTCCGTTTTGTCACCCGAGTTTAGATGGCACTAATACGTGATGGTACGGTCACACAGTTCTATTATGAAAGGTATACCTTCTGAGCAGTCTTCGCCCTCTTGACGACCAGCCCCTTGGACCAGGCGTTCATCCGCTTGCGTTTGCGCTTCGACGAGTGGCACTCGCTCTTGTCGCCGTTGTGCGGTGTCCGCATCGTCTTGCTGTCGCTGGCTGAACAGTCGAACGTTTCTGTTGGAGACAAAAGAACGTACATACATAAATAATTAACGCCAATGTAGCCCCAAAGGGGTAGACAGGAGCTCGCTAGCGCAGTGTCGTAGCGCGCTTGGCCTGCGATTGCGTAAATTAAGCAATGTTAGGTGTTATGGTAAGAAAAAAGGCAATAGGCTCGCCTACCAACCTACCTACCCATGATCATCATCATCACCAGCCCTTTAATGTCCCCACTGCTGGGGCACGGGCTTTGGAGATTGGGCCATAACCCACCACGATGTCCCAGTGCGGGTTGGTGGGTATGGTACGATTGCAGATGCAGGCGGGACCAACGGATTAACGTGCCTTCTGAAGAAGCACGGAGGAACTCAAGATAATAAATTCTTGGTCACCCATCCAATGACCGGCCTCAGCGAACGTTGCTTAGTTTACGCGATCGCAGGCCAAGCGCGCTATGCCACTGCGCTAGTGAGCTCCTCAAGACAAGACAGCGCACGCGCAGTAATAATCGCCACAAATTTGTACAAACAACTGTTGTGACAAGGTATGTGCTTAAGTTTTAATCTACTTAGCATGCTATAGTCCGAACACTTCGTGCGCGATAAACAATTTCCTTCAGTATTCAAAAGTAACTGTACTAATTTTTGTTTGAATTTTAAGAAATGTAATGATAAACTACTGTTTAATTTCCTCGCAATCGAAGTGAAAAGCAGAGTTTATAACTCGTCCACAAAACCATTTTTATCCTCGACATTACAAAGTCTTGGACTAAAATGATTCGTTTTGTGCACTTGATGGATAATTTTACATGTTGTAGTAAAGGGTGTTTTACACCATTTATGAAAAAAATAGCTAAGTCAGCCCAGGTAGTTTGACCAAAAATACATTGTTTTTTGACAGTTCAAAGCTATATATGGCTTTATCATATTGTGTTTCGGTGGTCATGCTAGCCGGACAGATATAATATATGGTGACTCATAACATGTCCATGCCATGTTAAACGGCTCTCTTTCAACTTTTCTGTGACGGGCGCTGCTTTTAGGCTGCGTCCTGATGTTATAGTCCGACAAAGGGCACTATGGATGTTAGCGGGGGCTGGTGATGCGGAGGGGAGCGAGTTTTCCCTCCTCCCCGCATCACCCACCCCCGCCAACATCAAGACTGTCTCTCATACCGCAGGAGGGTCGCGCACGAAGTTGTCGGACTATAATAAATAAAATAAAAAAACTCACGCAGATTCGACGCGGTGTAGATGAAATCGGGCAGATCGCTGTCCGCCATGGTGCCCTCCTCCTGCCGCTTCTTGGCTATGTCCTGGCAGTCGAGCTCGAAGTCGCTGTCCATCTCGACGTCGATGAGTGCGTGCGCGTGGTCCCGTAAAGAGCACGCCTCGTGCCGTATTTGTTTGTCCGAGGACGTCCTATAATAGTTTATATTCGGTTAGGGCCGGTCGTTCAATCGGCACTAGGCTTTGCACTAAGCCCCTTGTTATAAAACGTGGAGTGAAGTTAGTCATAGTTTAAAACTGATGCTGTTTTATTTGGTGATTGAAAGATAGAGTTAGCATCAAATTTAAAACATGACTAGCTTTAGTCCATGTTTTATAATAAGGGGGGTATCTACATCCTCACATTTCAGTGGTTGTTTTCCGCAGCGGAACGATTTCCCTTTAGTAGTACTACGAATCATGCTAGTTATTTTTTTTCAAATAAACATATTTTTTTCTCAGCTAATCAAAAAATAATCATCAACTCGAAAGCGTGAGAACCGATAGTTTGGTTTACGAGATAACTCGGCCGCCTGGCATCCCCGCAACCTGCCGAGGGGCCGGTTGCGAGGGGAATGGGAGGGGGCGGCCTTTACTATTGGTTCGAGGTTGATTTGGAGTTTCGTTTGTCACAATCATAGAACTGATATTTTTCATTTGAATAAAAGAGAACTGCACAAATCGATTGTACTACTAAGATGGAATAATTTTACTGCGGGAAAACAACTATTAGAATTTCTCGCTGTATAATTATGATCTTTATTTGAACATTATATTATGTTTGAAAAATTATTGCAAAGAAAATTGTACTTAGAAAAAGTTTACAACTTTTTCTAAGTACAATTTTCTTTAACTGTTCAAAAACTCACAACCAATATTAGAAAGATTCTTTGGCTATTTTCTATACAAATATTTGCCAACCAGACCTTGCTTTGAAACATTTTGGGGTCGGCACAGACCTTCAAAGGACCACGGATGAGATATGCACATATTTAGGAAAAACTGTTACGATACGTGGGATGTGAAAAGGGGCCGACATTTACCACTATGTATTTATTTATACATTAGCAACATTTTTTAGACGAGTTAGCTATCGAAGAATATGCGGTGTAATTAGGTCAAGGTTTTATTAATATGCAGGTACATTTTGGAAAAAGGTTTTCACGACATTTGTCCGGTCAGTCGTCAGAATAAATGAATTACATAAATGTAGGAAAACAAATCACAACGAAAAGAAAGTCAGAAAAAAAATCTAAAAATTGTTTTTAAAATTTCTCTGATCTCGAAATGCTTCAAAACGTAATTCTAATTTCATTTAGAGTACAAAAAGTTCATAAAAGTGAATAAATAGGGTTCTTCAAAGTTATTGAGGCTTGATCATAATAATATGGATAGCAAGAAAATAAAAGCTGATGTGTGTCAATAAACTTGTCATGCAATAGCTATGAATGAACAAAAGGTTAGAGGATGTAATGTAAACACTAATTTACATTATCATTGTTCGACAATACTACTAAAGCTCACCATACCTATACACCTCTCTAGCCCTTTGAATGGCCCGGAAATGCGAAAAACAAACAAAAAATATGATTGTTAAAACAACAAGTGGCAAAATAGCACGATCGTTACAGAAATATGAATAGCAGGTAAAAAAAACAGTTTCAATTGCTAACAGAGTGCAGTGTAAGACTGTCAATTTGCATTCGCGAAAGCAACAATTTCATTATGGTCGTTTGCAACAAAGTTATGCAATCAGCCGGCTGAATGGTGCTAGTGATGAATGAATGTGTGTGTAGAAAAAATATCGAAAGGAACATGCCGAGACATTGATGAACGGAGAGTGATTAGGAGGGGGCTGACGCAGAATGTGCACTTCGCAAAATGAGCACTCACCTAAAAATGTGCATTTCGCGGAATGTTCATTTCTCACAAGGGGCACTTCTCATAATGTGCATTTTAAAAAATGAGCATTTTGCAAAATGCGCACTTCGCAAAATGTGCACTTTCCTAAGATATAACTAAATGTCCTGTATAACAAAGGTAAGTCTCAAAATAATACAAAATATATGGTTCTATAAGGGTACTGGATATTTAAAATATAATTAGCACTTTTACAAACACATTGTTAATAAGACTAGTTTTTGATCGTCAATCATATATTTCTACGTAGAACAGTAACAGATACGTAATTAAAAATCAATAGAATATCTCCCTGAATAAAAAAAATGGGGTTTTTTATTTTGATTACATTGTAAGTGTTTATTACATTTATATACGCATTATCCTTATAGATTTTTTTTATTTTGAGTCTTACCTGTGTTATAAAGAACATTTAGTCATATCTTATGAAAGTACACATTTTGCGAAGTGAACATTTTACGAAGTGCACATTTTTCGAAATGCACAGTCTGCGTCAGACCCATGAGGATGAGAACATTGTAATTGCCTACTGCTCAATGCTCTAGGTTTTGGCTTCATAGCCATCATTGTATATAAATTATGTTTATTGTATTAATTTATTGGCTTTCTGCTATTGATGGGGGATCTCACAAAGCGATTGTCGTAAACTAAACATTTATCTACATTTTATTAATAGAGATTAGTACATGTAGTTTTCGGCGCAGATTTCAATTTTACAATACCAATAACTCGATTCTTCAGACCCCTAGCCATCGAAAAAAGATAACGAAAAATCCATCCACTATACTGATAGTACACTAAATAGCTGTTTAGATGAAACTTAGCAATTATATGGTGGAAATCCAGTTATTTTAATACGGAGAAAAATATTTTAAATGTTTAAGTCAGACGTAAGAAACTATAGTTATAAACTTAAGTCATAAATTGCCTGTTACGATAAAGGATGTCTTACAAAATAAGGCTGCCCGTGCACGACACTTTTTCTTGCAGGTTCGATTATCAATCACCTCTATTCGAGAACGTAACACCAGACTAAATTTCGACTTTTTGTAAGAGGCATTAATCATAAAGGAGTTCCAATGTGTCGTGTGTGTGTGTGTGTGGGCAGCCTTAATATGCATTATTCCAATAGACATAAACCTCTTCGCTGTTGCAGACTGCAACAGTGGGCTAGAAGAAAAGAAAACAATAGGATAAACCAGAGTTTAATTGCTTACACCGCAAAAATATAAAAAAATTGTTCTGTCAACATTTATGTCTTAAATTCGACATAAAAATTTAAACTTAAATAAGCTATCGTCAGAAAATTGAAACTACGATTATACGAAATAAACAAAATACGTGCCATTTACAAGGAAAACTTAAATAGTGAAGTAGAGAAAAAGTAAAGATAAAATCTGACATAGGTACTTAAAAAGTTAAAAACCATTAAATGGTGCAGGAAGACCTTTAGAATTATTAAAGTAGTGCAATAAAGAGATTAAAGAAAGAAATATTGGCCTGATGAAATGCGATTAAGTAAAATCGCAAAAAAAGGCAATTGACCATTGCTCGCTATTCAAAAACAAACCTAATCTAACCAATCCAATAGAGATAAATGACTTTCTCTGTATTTCAATTTAAGGTTCAGAATCGAAAACACACACAAAACGTACGGCAAATTAATCTCTGGTTTTCGCTAGAAAATTACAAATCAAATATGACCAGGCAGAGAGAGAGAAGGGGGTCGTCGGGGTGACGAAGGTGAGTGTTGGTCGACTAGTTTTCAAGGGATCTCTTAAACGTGCACTTGGGTCGCAAGCTCCAGGCGCTGCCACTGACCTCCCTCTCTGCGTCTCTGCCACACTATGTACCCGGCACCCGCACGGTGAATCCATGGAATGTTATGGTCTTATCGTTATCGTTGGTTATCGTTAAAGTTAAAGAGTTATCGTCGCTCACCGGTCCGGATTGTACTCCAGTGCGTTTGCGCATATGAGATCGATGTCGTCGAGGAACTCTTTGGCGCAGTTGTACTTGTGCATGTCCACTTTCGTCATCATCGTCTCCAGGTCCATTGGTTGTTTCACTATGTCCAAGTAGTCGGTTACCTGCGAATGCAAATCATACATACATAATTCACGCCAATATCCCCGAATGGGTAGGCAGAGGTGAACTAGCACCCACGCTTCGCCATTTAGGCTAGGTCCCATGTAATAGGAATGCAAATCTATAGTCCGACAACTTCGTGCGCGACCCTCCTGCGGTATGAGAGACCGTGGAGGGACACTCCAGATACAAGCGGGGGCGGGCGATGCGGGGAGGAGGGAAAACTCACTCCTCGCCGCCCCCGCTAACATCCATAGTGCCCTTTGTCGGACTATAACATCAGGACGCAGCCTAAAAGCAGCGCCCGTTACAGAAAAGTTGAAAGAGAGCCGTTAACATGGCATGGACATGTTATGAGTGGGACACCATATATTATATCTGTCCGGCTAGCATGACCACCGAAAAACGATATGATAAAGCCATATATTGCCTTAAACTGTCAAAAAACAATGAATTTTTGTCAGTTCCACGCGATAAATGGCTTTATCATATCGTGTTTCGGTGGTCATGCTAGCCGGGCTGAATAAGCTATTTCTTTTCATACATGGTGTAAAACACCCTTTACTACACCATGTAAAAAAATTAAAAAATTAATGAAAAACAACGATATTTTTTCTTAAAACCGTAATTTAAAATGGTCAAATTAAAATCAAAATAATAATTTAACCAGTCTTCAAAAATAGGTTACAGTCCGACAACTTGGTGAGCGACCTTCCAGCGGTAAAGGGGCGGGTGATGCGGGGAGGGGGGAAAACTCGCGCCTTTCCGCCTCGCCCGCCCCCGCTAGCATCTACTGTGCCTCGTCCCCGCCACCGTCTCGTCCGCAGGCTAGTCGCGCACGAACATGTCGGACTACATACATACATACATAAATCACGCCTATATCCCCGAAGGGGTAGGCAGAGGTGAACTAGCACCCACGTTTCGCCAAATGTGTCGGTTCCATGCGATAGGTGGCGAGCCTATTGGCATTTATCGGGCACAATAGTCGCAGTACATTGCTGGGTGGTTTAAGAGGAACGCTGCTTTCCTTGTCACTGATTTATCCTTAGTCGCCTTGTACGACACCCACGGGAGAGATTTGGGGTGGTGACAATTGTATTCTACTCTGCCGTCACCACACGGCGGACTATTAATACCACTAGACCTGCTCTAGTTAATGTTAAGTAGGTCTTATATATAGTTTTATATTTATTGTTATCAAATCAAATAATTTAACTAACCCTAGCTTATAAAGTCTTTTTGTAAATACTAACACACTATGCAAAGCAATTTCTGAAATAAATGATTATTATTTTTATTATAATACCCTATTGACTGCATCACTGACCTCTTCCAAGTCGACCGGTTTGGTGAACTTGTAGAAGCGCCTGTTCGAGGCGAGCTTCCGGCAGATGTCGCGCAGGAATATACGCAGTTCGCGGAGCTTGTAGTCCTCTTTGCGTCGCCTGCGCGCCATCTCGTCGGCGCTCTCGCGGGGCGGAGGGGGCGGCGGGGCTGAATATGCCACATTAAAAATATAACATACACAGTACTGGCACAAACGTTTTGGTGGTTAGAAAAAGTATTTCGAAAAATTATCGTCTTGATGCGGGAACGAGAGAAATTGAGAAATGCTCGTTTGCCGCATCGAGACCATAATTATTCGCAATTATTTTTTCTAACCACCAAAATCTTTGTACTAATATTTCTAACATTTATATAGTGTTCAAATTAAAATCGAATAGTAGTGGTAACTTTTTTTTATGCTAGACAGCCCGAAGATGGAATCGAGCTTAGCCTTCACCATTAACTACAGAGGAGCCCCTATTGATTAACTCGCGTATACTTAGGTGTTTTGTATTGTTATTATATTAGGTTGGGGAAAAAGTCTTTTCGCATTATAGTATGTATAAACTTGTAATAAAATCTCTTTGGCTATACTATTTGTATCGGGCTGGTTTTGGTATCATTGAAAGTTTAAATTTTAAAGAACATAATTCCAAATTCAAATTAGGAAAATGTGTGATTTTCATTTGTTTTTCGTACCGCAAAGATGAGTGAATCTAATGAAGAAATTCGATACATTTTAAAATTTTACTACAAAAAAGGTAAAAATGCAACGCAAGCCGCGAAAAAAATTTGCGATGTTTATGGATCTAGTGCAGTGTCTGTGAGAGTAGCACAAATTTGGTTTAAGCGGTTTCAATCCGGAAATTTTGATGTCAAAGATGCACGTCGCTCTGGTCGCCCTATTACAGATAAAATGGATGCCATTTTTGAAAAAGTGGAGCAAGATCGGCATGTCAGTAGTTACGACGTAGCTGAAGAACTGGGAATTGACCACAAAACAGTTTTGGCGCATTTGAAAAAAACTGGGTACACAAAAAAGCTCGACATTTGGGTACCTCACGAGCTCACTGAAAGAAACCTAATGAACCGTGTACTCATTTGAGATTCTTTATTACGACGTAATGAAACCGAACCATTTTTGAAGAAGCTGATAACTGGTGATGAAAAGTGGATCACGTACGACAAGAACGTGCGAAAAAGGTCGTGGTCAAAGGCCGGTCAGGCTTCACAGACTGTGGCGAAACCCGGGTTAACTCGCAACAAGGTGATGCTGTGTGTGTGGTGGGATTGGAAGGGCATTATTCATTATGAGCTGTTACCACCAGGCAGGACCATCGATTCTGAACTCTACTGCGAACAACTGATCAGATTAAAGCAAGAAGTTGAGAGAAAGCGGCCGGAATTAATCAACAGAAGGGGTGTGTGGTTTTTCATCATGATAACGCTAGACGTCACACATCTTTAGCCACTCAGCAAAAATTAAGAGAGTTTGGCTGGGAGGTGTTAATGCATCCGCCGTATATTCCTGACCTTGCACCTTCAGATTTCCACCTGTTTCGGTCTCTTCAGAATTCTTTAGGCAGTGTCAGGTTAACATCACGAGAGGACTGCCAAAACCACTTGTCGCGGTATTTTGACCAGAAGTCCCAAAATTTCTATAGCAATGGGATGGGACCTACAAGATGGCAAAAAATTATCGAACTAAATGGTACCTACATACTTTAGTTAAATGTAAATAAACTTTTAAAAAAATGTTTTGAATTTTCTTAAAAAAAGCGAAGAAACTTTTTCCCCAACCTATTATAACCCGACGTTTCGAGACTGCTCCAGTTGTCTAAATCGGAACATACAAAATATTACGACGGTAGTTAACAATTGATTTTTATGAAGACACTTGTCATCTTTAGTCTGCTCGTAACACCGGTCGCTGTAAAGTGATCAAAACTTCGGGTTAAATAATAGGAAACTCGAGTCGTTAATATCCACCAATCTTTTTTTTATGGCCTATTCTCACTATATTCTTCCACCCATAGGGAAGGCGTGTGCCCCAGCAGTGGCGACAAGAACAGTGTAGTATTCATTCATAAAAAAAGAAGAAGACATGATTTATTGACGATAGTTTACCTCTAGGTAGCGGAGGAGGCGGCTCGGTATTCTCTACGGGTGCAGGGCCCAACAAAGCCTCGGCTACCAACGGCTTCAGGAAGGCGATCACTTCGGACGCGTTCGGCTCGCGAACGCTGTACACGCAGTCCTTGTACAGCGGAAACAGGTCCTGTAGCTGCGGAATAATGTTCTGTGTAGATATTTCTAGCAATACACGGAAGCTGTGCCTGCAAGGGAGACGCACTCTAGTATAAGTTAAGGCTTCCGGCGAAAAACCTAAACCTTTAGGACTATTGCCATACGCAATGGGCGCGCCCCTTAATACATGGAACCTAACATAATAGGAAATATTCATGATAAGTATTTATATATATGTATATTTATATTCAATAGGACAAATCTCCTGAATATACACAGCATAAAGATATTCAAGGCCGATGCGCTTCTGGAAATAGAGGCATATCTGTAGCTTACGAAATATTGAAAAAAAATAACCAATAAAATATTCGCCGGCGGCCCTCGTCCGCCACAGCTTCAGCAAGAGCGCCGTGCCGGCCGGGCCCACCTAGCGCCACACATTTTTTTTTTTCCACTCACACCTATCATCTAGCCCAAAGTAAGTAGCCTAAGCACTTGTGTTATGGATTCTAGATGACGGACATATTTTTAATATAATTATGTATATAAATGTTGAAAATATACTACATCAACATATACACAACCATGACTCGGAAACAAACATTTGTGGTCACCACAAAGTTTGCCCCTACCAGGATTCGAACCCGGGACCTCTCAAGCTGAGCATTCGACCAAGGCGGTATGCAAAATCTTGTGATGCGTTTGATGCTGCGGTGAAGACTACTATAAAAAGTGGTTTTGTCCACCCCATCAGGCACCATCATAAACTCTGTTACCATTAAATTCGCTCCAAGCACTCCCTAGATGCGTTAAAATGTGTGACACCCATATTTTTACGTAAAATTCATTTCATTCATACATTTCACCCACTTATTATTTCATAAGACTACAGATAAAATACACACTAAAGACATGGCTGTATGGGCTAGACCCTTTGCCTTCCCTAAACTATAGGGTGAATTAAAAAAAAACTAACCTCAGTGGGCAAATCCGAATGCCGCGCCTCTGTAGTCGCCAGTAGAAGCGTATGCTCGCCGGCCGCCCTCGTCCGCCACAGCTGCAGCAAGAGCGCCGTGCCGGCCGCGCCTAGCGACCGCCACACGGCGAGCGCGTCGCGAACGAACAGAACACAGCCGCGGTCCGCCCGGCGGCACTCCGAGAACAGCTGCGAATATGTTTGTTTGTCAAGTATTGTTAGCGACCAGCACTGTAACAGCCTCTTTGGCAATAATTATTTAAAATTATCAGTGTCATTTTAATACTATCAGATTTGTAAAGCAATAGGGATGATGACACTAACAAATAATCACTGATATAATGATTTATAATAATAATTTAGGATAAGGAGATTGGTTAATAGCCACTTGTTATCAAGATTATACTTTTGAATGATATTTAGTTTATAAAAATAAAAGTACAAAATTTAGCAATCCGCCATATTTGCTAAAACGCCGTTTGATGTCATTATTGAGTTATCTCCATTTTGGCCTTTTTTTTTCCAATCAAATTCACAAGTTCAATATAGAAAATGACCTTTTTACGGAATAGTGACGTCACACAGACACCATTGCTATTTTGGCGCTTTGGCGGAAATTTTTAATTGCATTATTCAAAACATTTCTTCGAAAGTTATTACAAAAAATATAATTGATTTTGGGTAAAGTAGTTTCAAAATTAGTCATCATGCCAATTGGTAGTTATCTAGTGAAAATTGGTATAAAACAGCCCACGAAGTAAAAGTGCGAGATTTTATTTATTGCTCGGGCCTCGACAACTTTTCAGGAAGATAATGTCAGCGTCCTTATCTATGGGACATACATACACAATAGGCTTGTTTCTAAATTTTGAAAAATGAGTTAAAACTTTGTGTCTAATTTACACCAAAAATTTAATATTTTAATAAAATTGAGTGTTTGACTTATATATTTTACGTTTTCAAGTACCAATTTTAAATTGCCGTGTGGTGGCGGCAGAACAATTGCCACCTCTCTCCTGCGGGTGTCGTCCAAGGCGACTAAAAGTAAACAGCGATGAGTAATAGTCGGCGGCATTCCTCTTTTACCTACCTAGCATTATACCTATCGTCCATCATAGTAACTATTTTTTCACTTCTCATGCTCTGAAAGTGCTCATTTGTGCAGGATATAGGCTGCACAAAATCAAATTTTGTGCTCTAGAGCATTAACGTATCTACTCATAAATGTGTCTATATTAAGGCAAAGAAGATGAGCCATGCAGCCAAACACAATGAGAAATTCAGAAATAGAATTTGTTATATTTAAATATTTACTTAAATTTATTTGCCTAATGTGTTTTTTAAGATATAAAAGATATTAAAAATTTAATTCAAGTAGGTACGGTAGGTTATTAAAATAATTTACGAAAATTATTATTTCAAAATTAATTTAATACTTGGCTGTATAGGTCTGCAGCCCAAACCTAATATCACTGGGAAAAACTTTTCCTTCGGTATCCAAAACTGTACTAATTTTAGTTTGAATTTTAAGAAATGTTATGATAAACTACTGTTTTATTTCCTCGCAATCGAAGTGAAAAGCAGAGTTTCTACCTCGTCCACAAAACCATTTTTATCCTCGACATTACTATCAGCCCTCGCCTTCGGCTCGGGCTGCTAAAAGTCTCGGACAAAAATGATTCGTTTTGTGCACTTGATGGAAAATCTACTATTCTTAAACTGTTACTATTTTTTTTCTGGTTTCATGACTTTTGAGGTAAAAATTACAAGACAAATTACTTAAAGCAAATAAATTAAATTATCGCAAGTTTCGTCACATACCATCAGGACTGGCATAAAAAAAAAGCTTCACGCGTGTCACGCGTGCCAAACTCACAGATATGATGGCCTGTTCCGGTGTGAATGCGACAGCGGAATGCAGCGCGGATAAGCTCAACTCCTTCACTGTACACTGCTCCATGTCGGCAAGCAGCGCCGGCGCAATGTACGACTCCGCACACTCGCCGCTCACGAGGATCGCGCACGAGGTTAAGGAGCTCGGTCTGTTGACGACAAAAACACATCATCATCATCATCACCAGTTCTTTTGTCCCCACTGCCGAAGTAGAGGCCTTCCCTATAGAATATAGGGAGAATTTGTTGAATTTTGAATTTGAAATTGTCGGCACAACATGTTTTTTACTTCCACTCAACTAAATCACGCATTGACTCAATAATCATTCCTTTCGTTCTTATGTAAACTTTTACAGAATCCATCCACCACTTCTTCGGTTTTCCATTCATCTACGACCAAACTAATCGTTTTTCTAGTTATATGCCCCATTCATCCGTCCTCTTAGCGAGCCTAACACGCTAACCAGTCACTCCTAATTTTTTTCATCAATTCATTGGTTTGTTTACATAAATTATCTCTTCAGGTTGGCTCGTACAGTGTATGTTGAATTAACAAGTGTAGGTACTCACTCGGAGTAGTTCTGCTGCAACAATGCCGCAGCGGCTTGCAGTTGCGAAGATAGCAGTGGCACGCAGTGCGGCGACAGGCGACGGGCCGCTAGCGGGCTGCTACGGGCCCCCGCCGCCACCAACGACCCCATGCCCTCTAGGAGATCGCGGGGAGTCACCTCCACCTATGAAAATAGTACATTATATACTCTTCTCCCTGCCCTGTTCCCAGACTATCTGGGGTCAGCGCAGTATGTTTCCTCTTCTATTCATATCGATCAGACGTCATCAAGCCATCCCCTCCCTTTTTATTCATATCATCCATCACATCGTAAAGGTGCTAGTGATGAATGAATGTATAGAAAAGAGACGGAACGGACCATGTGAGAGACCGATGAACGGAGAGTGATTGGAATGACGACATTCCAATACATACCATAACCCAAGCCAAAACCTTGAGCACACCAATGCTCAAGGTTTTGGTTTGGGTTTTACAGTCGGCCGCCTACCTGACACCAACCCTCTTTGGGTATGCTGTTGTTGATGGTTTGCCCTCCAAACCATTAACAACAACCAATTCGGGTGCCCCAAGGTGCTTATTGGTCTACACCGGGTCAATCTCCCTTAGTCGGCTTTTACGACACCCATGGGTCGAAAATCTATGGAATTTTGACAGTTCATCGCGATAAATGCCTATATCATATCGTGTTTAGGTGGTCATGCTAGGCGGGCTGGTGTGACATAGAACTACATTTATAGCGTACTTTGTGCACTTGCAGACTTTATCCTTCCTTGGAATATGCCGTCCCTTCTACCACTTAAAGTTCACAACTCTTTGGACTATTCTGTCGATTGGTGTGTACGAAATAACCAAGATGTTAACAATAAATGATCAAAATAAAATCGTCTACTTATGTGTACCTAAGGTTATTCGAACACCATTAACCTAGAGACCATACAAACAACTTTAATGATGGATGGAATTCTGAAATCGTGACCAAAACCCGCTGTCCTCTATAATATAAAAATATGGAAACTCACATTTTTGGCATCAATTAGCAGTGCGTACTCGCTTTCGTAAACTTGCGGATACACTCTTCTCAGCGCCTTCAATACCGCTTCCGAACACAGAGCCTTTAGGTCGGAACCTATATGACAACAAATATTAAACTTTACTAATTAATTGTATCAGGTTTTTATTATATGAGTAATTGAAACAATGAAAAATTTTAATACCATAAACGCTTAATTTGCTTTTGCTATGAGTTTAAGAAGTTAATATAGGTTAATTCAGGGGGGAAAATTAAATGGCTTAGTTAGATATTATTACATAAAAACTATTACAAAATAATGTGTAATTAGAATGTTCTACAATTTCCATTGAAAAAAATCAGTGTTCTACAGGAATGTAATTCTACCTGGGGAATATTTAACCCCGTAAGCATGTTTAGGCTCGAGTTCCCCTAAACGTTTGATTATTACGAACCCGCCGGTTTTTTACATTTTATCGTATGGAAGAACGGTCATAAACTGACGGTTATGTTTAAATCACTTGTTTTACGTTTTGGTGAACTCGAACCTATGTACCTAGCTGGCTACACTTCGTTAGTTCAAAAGGTTTTGTTATACATAAAACTACAGAATGTGGTAATCTTTATATGTACCTCCATAGCCACTAGTAAGCTCCGCTATCCTCTCCAAGTCCTGTTGTGGTAACTTCGGTGTCCAATGGTGGGTGTATATGTTCAATATGTCCAAGCGGGCAGCCGTGGCGGGCGGTGGAAAGTAAAGCTCGCGATCGAATCGGCCTGCGCGTCTCAACGCTGGGTCTACAGCATCTAAGCGGTTAGTCGCTCCTATTATTACCACCTCGCCTCTGAAAATATTTAACGGTTTTAGGAAGGCCTAGGCGGATCTTTCATGATCACATTGAAAGTCTATTAAAAGGGCCAGGGCAAGAGTACCCAAACCGACGGGCATGCATGAGGACATGTATGGATCGTAGCAGGTGCAAAGCAGTGATCTCCGTCTTATCCCTGTGGGAGTAAAGCGTGATTTATGCATGGAAAACTTTTTAATGTTAAGCACATGCACATTACATTTAGAAAAGACTAAAAGAAAAATTATAATTAAAAATCTGTGTGTAGAATCTGCTCCTTCTATAATATTGCTATATCCAATAATATTTATCCAGTAATATCGCTCTTGAAAGCCTAACAGCCAAATGTATTTTTAACACTGACCTCTATTATACTAGTACGCTGGACTGTAGGTTGTCATACAAAACCTGAAGCAAATTTGATTATCCCCATCTTGGCGCTGATGGCACTGGTGTGCGAAGGTCCACGGAACTAATATAAGAGATGTATTTGTAATGTCAAATACAAGTAACAAACGTCAAATTTAGTACCAATGCCGCTCGATAGGGCGCTTCAAATCGCCACAAGAAACATGTGTCATTTTAGTAGAAGTATTCAGTCCAGCGTATTTAAATAATAGAGGTCAGAAATTTTTAAATTAAGTTCCTCTCACTGTTTTAAGACGACACACTAATACTCATAATGCAACATGTTTGTTTACCTTTAGAGTCACTTCAATTGAAACACCCTGTACACTAACCTGTCACATAGGCCGTCCATCTCCGCCAAGAGTGTGCCAACCACGCTCGTGTGTACTTGCTCCTGCCGCACGCTGCGAACCGGGGCCAACGCGTCGATTTCGTCAAAGAATATTATTGACGGCTTCATCTTGTTTGCCTGCGACCAAACACATAAAATAAATGATAATATTCGTCTTCCTGTCCATTCTAAGTTTTCTGGGGTCGGCGCAGTACCACTTTAATTCATATTGGTTCGACGTCATCTAGCCATCAAATACAATTGATATCTTATTACAGTGGAAAGGTGCTAGTAATGGTTACCCTTCGGTTGATCAACAGTTATTTAACCAACTTACAGTTAACAAGCAACGAAATTCTTATAATTTCGCAAATCAACGTTTCATTAATTTATGTTTCACAAACTTTACATATCATAAAGTAATTTCTTCATATATTATCATTTTGCAAAAGAACATTAGTAAATTTTTCCTAACACAAATACGTTAAACGACAAAGATCTATTGATCAATTTTTCTCTGATAATATGGTTACTTAGTCTAAAGCCGATAGGCAATTTATGGTATGGTACCGGATCATTTGTTTATCGTGCTGGTTGTAACCCAACCAACACGATTAACAAATAATACCGTTAGAACTGGGACCACAACGCGCGAGCCGAGCGAGCGAAGCGAGCGTGCCACGGCGAAGCGCCTGAAACGACTTATCTTTGTTAAACGAGTTCAGCGCATTCCGACTTGTTGCTTAGGTTAGGTTAGAACTGTGGCCACAACGATTTGAAAAATAGCAAATTGAAATTTTAGTATACAAAAAGTTTGTAATTGAAATTTTGTCAAACAAATTATTTGTGAAATATAATTTTTGGTTTTTGTAAGATTAAGATTTTAGTATGTATTTAAAAAAAATAATTAATGATGCATTTTTGAAATGCCTGCTTGTCTTAAGCATGTTTGCGTTTTGATGTCCTTGTTAAAGCATTAGTTTGCGTAATGAAACATTGACAAATATGCTTGTGGAATGGTAATTTGCGAATGAATTGTGTATGAAACATTATAGAACCGCTAGTAATGAATGAATGCATAGAAAAGTGATAGAAAGGAGCATGTCGACAGACCGCTGAACGGAGAGTGATTTTTTTATTTTATTTTATTTATTTACTTCACAATACATTTATCATTACAGGTATCAATACCTAATTCGATAAAGCAGCATACACATAAAATAAGAATAAAAAGATCTACATTTTATAACATATAACGTATAATGTAATTTTTGTGAATTTTTATCCATACTTTACTTTTTAATCCATACTGCTCAATGTTTCGGTTCAGGTTTTAAAGCCGGCTGCATGCCTGACATCAACCTTCTAATAATAATATAATAATTAATTATGATGAAACGGAGAATTGGTCCGTCATCTAGTATCCTAACACAAGTGCTTATACTACTTACTTTGGGCTGGATGATAGGTGTGACTTTAAGAAATACTTATTTATTCCGTAAAAATATTGTACCATTACAAGACCCACCTGTTGGAAGAGCAGCTTGAGGTGCCTTTCGCTCTCACCCACCCACTTCTTCAGACAATCGGCACCTTTCCTCATAAAGAATGCCACCTTCCGGCCGCCTATGATGGAACACTCATTGGCCAACGCCCTGGCCAGTAAGGTTTTCCCGGTGCCCGGTGGTCCGTGGAACAGTACCCCCTTGGCTGGCCTTGTCTTGAACTTTTGGAAGAGGTCCGGATACATGAGGGGAAAGAGAACCATCTCTCGGAGGCATTTGATATGTTCTTCTAGACCGCCAACCTAGAAAACAAAATATGCCATACTAATATAATCAGTCCAATATGTTTAGTACACTCCAGCCATTATAATAAGGGACAAAATGTAAACAATCTTGATGTCTTTTAGCACCTTATCTTTGGAAGCCATTTTGGAGGAGGTCGATAACAAACACTGTGACATGAGATATTTATATAGAAAACTATTGGGCTTACCGATGAGAATCTCACGCTGCCGTCAACTTCCACAGGCTGTATATCTCTTAAAGCTCTATCAGTTTTCTTATCATCCGTAGACTTTGATTTTTGCCTGAAAGTAATAAGAGACATAGTTAAATAGAAACGTAAATGAATAATACGAACATGGTGCTAAGATTAGGAAAAAATTAGCCCACAATATGCTTATTATAATTTCTGAAAGTTACTGTCCTGATGCGGGATTCTGTATTTTTTTACCTCTTTTTCTTTTTGATAAAAAAATAATCTTATTGCCAGTGTCACATATGTTTCTAAAAACCTAACCGTGGCCTTTTAATACTAAGATGATAGCAGAGAAGACACTTTTTTATTTTTTGATAAAATTAAGGATTAAATTTTGCTGTTTGGCTATCTAATTATTTGATGATTAAAATATTTTAAAAAGTATTTTTTTTTTACAATATTTGTAAGTAAGCATGAGGTTATATTTTCCGAGTAGCTATATGATTGAATTTAATTGGCCTTACCTTCCCTTAGTTTTATTCTTCATTGACACATTCAGATCCTCTTCAGTATCACTGCTGGAACTACTACTGCTGCTACTGGATGGTGATTGTGCTGGAAATTAGAATGCCGAAATGCCGAAACAGTTTTTCCAAAAAAACGGCTTATCCATGTTCATAATTTATTCTTCTATCTATGAGCTTTTGACACAAATACCTAAATCACGTCTATATCCCCGAAGGGGTAGGCAAAGGTGAACTAGCTTCGCCCAAGCTTGGCCAACCATGTCAAGTCCCATGTAATAGGTGACGAGCCTATTGCCATTTACAGGGCACAAAAGTCGCAGTACATTGCTAGGTTGTATAAGAGGAACGCTGCTACCCATTCCTCATCACTGTTTTAGCCTTAGTCGCCTTGTACGACACCCACGGGGGAGATTTGGGGTGGTCACAATTGTATTCTACTCTGCCGTCAACACACAGCAACACAAATAGGATAGATAGATAGATAAATAGGCAAATCTCTGATGATCACTACAGTAGTAAACCTTAAAACATCAATAGAGAACATCAATCAATGTTGAGAACATTGATGTTCTCTATTATATTAGCACGACCATTTGACCGACATTTGAACTTAAAATACTTTAGTTTGGAAAACTATGAAAATTAAAAATGTACTTACACCTGATAGTTTTTCTGCGCAGCATTTTTGGTTTTCTCTCTCTAAGCGAATACGGTTTCTTGCGTATAGTAAACGTTTTAGCTAAAAAAAAAGAGTTTAAAGGGTAAGTTTTATTGTTTCTTATAAAAATATACATACATACATAAATCACGCCTATATCCCCGGAGGGGTGGGCAGAAGTGATTTTACACCCACTTTTCGCCAAATATATTCGGGTCTATTGCTAGGTGGTATGAGAGAAATGCTGCTGCCCATTACCCATTGTTGTCTTTACCCTTAATCGCCTTGTACGACACCCACGGGAGAAATGTGGGTGGTGACAATTGTATTCTGCTCTGCCGTCACCACACGGCCACATATCAAAATATACTTGTACATACATACATACATAAATCACGCCTATATCCCAGAAGGGGTAGGCAGAGGTGAACTAGCATACTTGTACGAATAAAGTAAAGAGGGAGCCTGAAAGTGGCGACAGTGGCAGAAAAGTTGCAAGGGAGCCGGATGGCTTGGTATAGACATATTAACAGATGGAATGCTACAAATTGGCCGTGTGGTGACGGCAGAGGAGAATACAATTGTCACCACCCCAAATCTCTCCCGTGGGTGTCGTACAAGGCGACTAAGGATAAATCAGTGATGAGGAATGGGCAGCAGCGTTCCTCTTATACCACCTAGCAATACTACTGCGACATTTGTGCCCGATAAATGGCAATAGGCTCGCCACCTATTACATGGGACGTAACATAATTGGCGAAACGTGGGTGCTAGTTCACCTCTGCCTACCGCTTCGGGGATTTAGGCGTGATTTATGTATGTATGTATGTATGCTACAAATGTGAACAAATATTTATGGACATGAATGTTGATAGATGTCGAAGTGGAGAAAGACCGCTGAAAGTATGGGTGGATTGTGTGAGGTATGATATGTAGGTGATGAGTGTGGATGAGGTGATGAGGAGTGACAGAAGGAAGTAGGTATACTGCGTCGTCCCCAAATAGGATGGTATTAGGGCAGGGTGATGATGATGACTTGTATGAATACATTGGATGAAATTACATATTGTATGCATTTATAAAGCATGCATGCATGTGTAAAATGTTATTATAGTACCTCTGCCTCGCGTCTCCCTCTGTGCAATCTGTACAAATGCTGGTTTGGGCTTGCGTGTACGATTCGAACGACGCACCAATGGCAATTCGCTGCCGGACTCAGACGATGATGACTCCGACGCTGCAAAATCAACAGATTAGATTTTGGTATATTTACACTAGCGGCTCGAAGGATCACTTGTTTGATATAAAATTAAACAAGTAGAATTGTGAAATAGTTTTATATTTACTACTTATATTCAACTAGTGGACGCCCGCGGCTTCGCTCGCATGAATGTTGGTTAATATAAAGCCTATAAGCCTTCCTCGATAAATGAACTAACCAACACAATTTTTTTTTATTTTATTTGAGTCAGTAGTCACAAACAAATAAACTCTTCAGCTTTTTAATATTAGTAGAGATTACAAGGTTTGAAGGAACGAAAAGTTGCCACTTTTTCCAAAATTACTAAATTAAAAGTGTTTCCAGCAAATAAGGCTAAGAGCAGCTGTTCTGTACTGAACAGTAATCATCTTTTATAATCCAACCTGGTCCTTCGAGCCGGATTTTGTCTATCTATTTTATCTGTATATGTTATTATGTTTAAGGTCTCGATACGATTGAGGTTCCCAAACAATAGAATGTATTTTTTGAAGTTAAATAGGTTGAGCGTTTGACCACAATCATGTCTGATGGATAACGATGATCAGGCCTAAGATGGTACACGCTCGCCTAGAAGATGCCTGTTCACTCTGGCCTTGAAGATGGCCAGATTACATTGATCCGGGAAAACAGACCGCGGCAAAGAGTTCCACTCGTTGTTTGCATTAGGAAAGCGGAAGCAAATCGCTTTGTGCGGATAGGTGGGATGTCAACAACATAAGAGTGAAATCCCTCGCCGCGCCTGGTCATCCGGTGGTGGTAAAGGACAGGGGAGATCTATGTAAATGTAACTAGTAAAAAACTGAAAGGCAAGCCACACGTCTTCGGTGGTCAAGGCTCTGGAGATTAGCCTCAACAAGTGCTAATGTGCCTATGAATCTCATGGCACGGTGCTCCACCGAGTCCAGTGCATGTAAATCTAATAATACATACATACATAAATTACACCTATATCCCCGAAGGGGTAGGCAGAGGTGAACCAGTTTCGCCAATTATGTCAAGTCCCATGTAATAGGTGGCGAGCCTATTGCCATTTATCGGGCACAAAAGTCGCAGTAAATTGCTAGGTTGTACGAGTATAAGAGGAACGCTACTGCCCATTCCTCAGCACTGATTTATCCTTAGTCGCCTTGTACGACACCCACGGGAGAGATTTGGGGTGGTGACAATTGTATTCTACTCTGCCGTCACCATACGGCAATAAATAAATCTAATAATAAGATAATTATATTGTGTAATGATATTTTTTTCATTACCCGTCTCTTGCTGACTATCTTCCTTCTTCACTGTTTGCCGACCTCTCCTTCTCCTTGTTGTTCTAACAGGCGCTTGGTTGCTATAAAAAAATGATTTTGAAAAATGAAATCTCATACGCCTAATCAGATTGCTAGTTTAACACGTAATTAAAAGACGTAATACTTGGACATATTGGCAAAATTTGTTGAAATTAGTTAGTACCAACACCTACTCTCACCCATCCCAAGCGGTATTCAGATAAGTAATAATTAGATACACTCATTATTCTTCCAAAGAATCATTAAACATTGGAAAGTTTTCAAGTTCCCATACACTATATTCTGCTTAAAAACTTATATCAACCTTTCACTATCATGTTCCTGTTTCGGTTGTTCGTGTTTGTTTTTCACTTCATCTGTGACCTCGTCACCGGCTTCCTTCTGTTCTTCTTCTTTTGATTCTTCTACAGTAGCTGGTTTCTTCTCTATCACTGTTTGGTTATTCTCATCTTCTGTGTCAGTCTCTGATGCACCCTGAGAATGAAAAAACCCAGCATCAACGATAATTCATCATATTTATTTTACTACAACCACGCTAAACGCTGCTAAAACTAAATGTTTAATTACTTATGTTTATGATTCAAAATCAGTTAACAGAAAAATATAAGGAATTCAAAAAGACATATTATTTAGCATTTATTGACTATAATAAAGCCTTTGACTCGTTAAAACACCATAATATCTGGGATGCACTACATAAACAAGGCATAGAAGGGAAATATATTAATATAATCAAACAAATCTATAAGGGGGCAGGCAGAGGTGAATTAACACCCACCTCTGCCTGCCCCTTAGGGGATATAGGCGTGATTTATGTATGTAAATCTATAAGGACAGTAGAGCAAAAATTAAATTAGAGTCTATTGGAGAAGAGTTTGAAATTCAAAAAGGAGTGAGACAAGGAGACCCCCTGTCTCCTAAGTTATTCACTGCAGTACTTGAAGAAATATTTAGAAAACTAAACTGGGAAGAAAAAGGTCTAAACATAAATGGAGAACATCTACACCATCTTAGATTCGCAGATGATATTGTATTACTGAACGAAAGCTGTGTAGAGCTACAGGATATGCTAAACCAGCTAGACAAGGAAAGTACCAAAGTAGGACTGACAATGAACATAACGAAGACTAAAGTAATGACAAATGGACCAATAACAGAAATCAAATTGAAAGACACAATAGTAGAGTATGTTGACAATTAGGACAGACAATTTCTCCAACTGAACAAATGGATAAAGAAGTCAATAAAAGAATTTGTAACTCGTGAAAACGCTTTTGGTCACTAAAAGAAATTCTCAAAAACAAGTCTATACCAACATTAGAAAAAGGCAAAAATCTGAATGTGTGTATCACACCATGCCTTTCATACGGAAGCCAAACGTGGGCTCTTACAAACAACAACTTAAAAAAATTAGAAGTATGCCAAAATTCAATGCAGAGAAGTATTTTAAACATAAAAAGGAAGGACAAAATAAGATTAGAAGATATTAGGCAAGAAACAAAAGTTACACCTATATATAATACCATAAAGAAACTTAAATAGAGATGGCACGAGGCCCACCTAAATGGTCACAAAAAGTAACCCATTGGTACCCTAGAGGAGAGAAGCGGAAGAGGCGAAGACAGATACGTAGATGGGAGGACGACATGAAGAGGGTCTCAGGAGGAACATGGACTAGAAAGGCACTAAACAGAGCAGAGTGGAGAAACTTGGAGGAGGCCTATGTCAGAGGACATACTTAGAAACTTAAAATAATATATATATATAAATATGTAAAACTTACATGTATATTCTTAGAAATAAGGGCTATCTTTATCTTTATGATTCAAAACTTACATGAGATTTTTTATTGTTAAATCTGGCTGAAGTCCGTCTTTGTCTTGCTGATAACTGCGTGTCCTCATCAGTGTTTGTGGGTGGATGACTACGAGTCTGAAAGCAAAGAACAGTTGTAAATTGGCTGCTTGTAGCTCAGTTCACAATAATTTCCATTTTGAAGTCTCTGTCTTTAGTCTAGATATCATAGATTTACCCACCAACACGCACTGGGCCAGCATGGTGGGTTATGGCCCAATCTCCCTATATTCTTCCATCCATAGGGAAGGCCCGTGCCCCAGCAGTAGGGACATTAAAAGGGCTGGTGATGATGATGATCATCATAGGGAACCCGAAGTTTTCAAGTATTAATATGTTAAACTTAATTACCATTTTCTTTGTTTCTCTTGCTTCGTCACCAGAAGTGAATTCATCTGAAGAACTTGACCCATGGAACCCATACAAGTCAGGGTAGCCTTTAACTTTCAGTTCGTTGGTGATCCAGCTCTCATTAAAATTGTGATGAAGAAGTTTACGCTTACGACAACTTCTTCTTACATCTGAAACCATAATACTATTGTATGGGGGGGATACAAATTCTGGTATGGTTATAACGATAATTCACATTGACATGAGAGAAGTTCGATGGCGCAATGATGGCATAACGCGTTCGACCGGCGATTCCGTTAACTAAACAATGTGCGCTAAAGCCGCTCATTCCAATCCCCTCTAGATCAGTGTGGTGGGTTATGGCCCATTCTGCCTACATTTTTCTAACCATGGAGAAGGGATGTGCCCCAGAAGTGTGGGCATTGAAGAGTTAGTGGTGATTACATTGGCATGACAATAATTATCTACAGTAACAAAAAGAAAATAAGTATTTAATTCCACATACTTTCTTGAATAGGTTTATCTTCACTATCTTCACCATAATTTTTCCTCGGACCTCTCCTACTTCTAATTTTCATACTTCTATTAGTGGGCTCATTATCCTCAGCAAAGAAAACTCTAACTTGCCGAGACCTGAAAAAATATCATTTTAAAGATAAATTAAAATAAACCAAGCACAAAAAATTAACAGAGTGGAATTTGTCATACATAATAGGTATATCTTTCCTAGCTAGAAAGTGCCACATTTAAGACAGATATTAGTAGATTCCAATTTACAAATATAATTTTCTTATTTGAAACATAATACATTACCTTCTAGAATATTTTTCAGGCTCGGTGTCACTCTCAGGAAATACTATTCTCGGCATTTTGATAGTACGGCGGCGACGACTGTCTGTAAATTTTAATAGAATAAATTATATAATTTTAATATCATAATATTATTGTATGATACAAATTGATAAAAACTTACATTGAGTAGGCCAATGTTGTATTTTTCTTGTAACTTTATATTGACTGCTTCTTAATTCTCGTTGTGACCAATTTGATGCCTAAAATTACAATACAATTGTTAATACCTTATAGATGAAACCACTGATTATCCAATCTTTTATGTTCTATTTGACAGTTCTTATAGTGGGACCAAAAAGTGATTAGTTTAAACTATATTGATAATACAAATTCCCTTTTCACGGAGAACAAAATTCAAAATCTATTAATAAATGCATTTACCAAAGTAATTGCCGAAAACGGACAATATTAGAAGAACCTAAAATACTATAATTTCTAATTGGAAAAGTCATGTGGCCTTAGATAATTTAGAAGAACAAAAATTTATAATAAATGTCAATGAGAGTTCATCAAGTGACAGTGACGATTCATTAATTATATTGATTCAAAACATTATTATGTGTCATTATAAGTATATTAAATAAAATAAAAATAAAATAGCCTTTATTTCAGAAACCTAATATACAGTTTTTTCTATATCTATAATATATCGCGTGTCTCTGAGTGTCTTAGAGCAAAGGCCTCCTCCAACTCTTTCCATTGTTTTCTATCGAGGGCCACTCTAGTCCAAAACGGACCTAGCGTGGTTCTCAGATCGTCTTCCCATCTACTTTGTTGACGAACTCTTTTGCTTCTTCCGTCTCTTGGAAACCAGTGAATTATTTGTCTGCTCCACTTGTTCATACCGTCCCTAAGGGTGTGACCTGTCCATCGCCATTTCAGTTGGTCAATGCGAGTAAGTATATCTGTCATCCTGGTTCTTGTTCTTATATCTGCTGATGTTACCTTGTCTTTTAGTTTGATGCCAAGTATACTCCTCTCCATTGCTTTTTGACATTTTGCAAGTTTTTCTCTAAGCTACTTAGTAAGGGCCCATGTTTCACAGCCGTATGTTATACATTGGAGTACACAGGTGTTATATGTTTTGGCTTTGACATGGATTCCTAGTTCTTTGCTTTTCATAATTTCTTTTAAGGACCAGTACTTTTTCCATCCGTATGCAATTCTTTTGTCAATTTCTTTAGACATCTGGTTAGTTGGCGAGATTATTTGACCCAGGTACACATATTCGGAGACATATTCAATCTGGTTTCCTTCAATCATTATTTTCACCTGTCTAGAGTTTGTCATTACTTTAGTCTTACCTTTAATCATTTCTAGGCCTACCTTTTTGCTTGTAGTTGCTAGATCTTTTAACATGGATTCTAGTATCATTGGGTCTTCTTCCAGTAAAACCAGGTCGTCAGCGAATCGAAGATGATTTAGGCGTCTTCCATTTATATTTAGTCCGAGGTTCTCCCAGTTTATTTTCCGGAATATACTTTCCAGTACAGCAGAAAATAATTTCGGAGATAGTGGGTCGCCTTGTCTGACCCCTCTATTTATTGGGAATTTTTGGCCTATTGATACCAGTTTTATACAACTCCTGCTCTTAGTGTAGATGTTTTTAATTATATTTATGTAGGTTTCGCAGATTCCTTGTTCTTTCAGGCTTGACCAAATGTATGTATGATTGAGTTTGTCAAACGCTTTAGAATAATCGATGAATGCAAAGTAAAGAGGCTTCTGGTATTCATTGTACTTTTGAATCACCTGCTTCACAGTATGAATGTGATCGATAGTGCTAAAATTTTTCCTGAAACGGGCCTGTTCGATGGGTCGATTTTCATCCAATCTTATTTTTATTCTTTCTTGAATTACTTTGGCAAATACTTTGTATACATTTGACATTAGGCTTATAGGTCTGTAGTTATTTATGTCCTCTTTTGCTCCTTTTTTATGGAGAATTATATGTGATTCTCCCCATTGGTATGGTATAATTTGTGTACGCATCATCATCATCAACATCAATTGCTTTTTCAACCTCTATTGTGAGTATATCTGGTTCTGGGTCTTTCACAGGAAAAATCATTTTCTGTTCTCTCTAGAGAAGTGCTGTCATCACTGGAGTATAAGGATCTATAGTATTTAGTGGCGAGTCCTTGAATATCTGTACGTTTTGTCAGATTTTTATGTTCGTGTGTCAGTTTGGGTATCCAATCTTTGCCTTTATCTCTTAGTTCTTTCAATGCTTTCTTTGTACCGCCGCTTTTTTTTATGTGTTTGCCGTTTTTGTATGTGTTTCTCTAGTGTTCGTAATCTTTTTATTTTCCTATCTTTTTTCATACTTTCTTTGATCTTTTTGCTAAGGACCGCTATTTGATTTCTGTTATCTCTTGTTTTATCGGATATTAACATTTTTCTTTCTTCTAAAAGCTGTGTTGTTTTATCACTGAACTTATTACATTTGTTAATTGAGGTTATATGTTATATGAGGAAAATATGGAGATCAGATTCGGCAATTTCAAGAAGAGGTTTGATATCCAAAATATTTTCTGCGTTGAAGTTCGAGTTTGTGGGTAAGTATATTATAACTTCACTTCATGTCTATCTATCTATAACGTATAAAAAAAAAACAAACAAAAAGAAACTTACTAAGCAACTTTTTATCCTGCGAAAAAAGACAAGACACATGTAGTTCCAAATAAATACCGATGCAATATGTCATGTCAATCATAACATCACTGTTTTGATTGATATAGAATGTAACTTTTTTCTTATCAAACGTTTAACATTTAATAAATATCGTATTTTTTTAAAAATTACTGCACATATGGACCTAATTTGTTTTAGATTAATATTTTATGGGATTAAGGAATATTTTTTAAACCGCCCATTTAATATTTTTCTGAAACATCACACTGCTACATTCTAAGGGATCTGTCAAATAGAAAATAAAGGATTGGCCGGAGTATAACTATGAT